>VZRQ01001805.1:1249702-1338729 GCA_013397975.1 Machaerirhynchus nigripectus
TTTTTTCTTTTTTTTTCTTTTTTTTTAAATTTTTTAAATTTTTTTAATTTTTGATAGATTTATAGAAAAAAATAACAATTTTTTTTTCCTGGTCATTTTTACTTGCCTGAGCAGTAAAAAGTACTTTACTTTGGCCATGAGCAGTAATGAAAGCAACAACTATACATGCAGTTCTATAATACATGAATTAGCAGCTCTTCCTAGCTTTAGGAACATAGAATAATTTAGTGCATCCTAAAATATGCTGCAATATTATTGCAGATAAGAATCTGCCTAGAAATAATGATCACCATTAATTTCCTCTAGGAGATATTAAAACAGACATGTAGATATGTTCGTGCTATAAATTTGAGGGGTATGAGCGGGAATGTTACCTAAGGTATTTCTACTGGATTTACACACTCTTGCATAATTATCTGAGTTTGCTTTGTGGTTTTGCTCCCTATTCCTTTGCACACTTTCTCTCTCTCTCTCTCTTTCTCTCTCTTTGCATTTATTACTAACTTCAAGCCCTGTCTCTTGCTCACGGACTGTAGCGCTTAAAGGCTGAGCTGAATGACATTCACCCCAAGGTGGACTCTGTGCGTGACCAGGCCAGAGACTTGATGACAAACCGTGGGGATCACTGCAGGAAAGTAGTAGAGCCTAAACTCTCAGAGCTCAACCAGCGATTTGCAGCTATATCACAAAGAATTAAGAGTGTAAAGGTAGGAGGACTTGCTTCCATAAGGAGATGCATGAAAAACGGTGTTTGTATAAGGTGCACAACTGCAACTATATAGTGGGCTACAGTTCCTCCAAAAACTAAGCTTTTGAAGGAAAACAGTGCAGAGCCTAAGGATTTATTTTTTATTAAGTGTGAAGATTTTGGGGTTTTGGCATTAAGGTCTTTTTTCACTGTTTCACAATCAGAAGTATTCACTGACTTTATTCGAATGTAACAATGATTACTTCATTAACTTACAAAAAGTGAACATCTGAGAATTAGTTTGAGTCTCTAACTTCTCAATGTATGAGTAGCCTTTTTTCATATAGATTGGGCTTTGAGAGCTAAGTTTTCTTCAAATACGTTTAGTCTTTTCCTGTGAGTCTGGGATTCACAGGCACTTGAAATAGAAATAGATAGGTAGAAATTATATCAATTCTGCTTCAACTACTCATCTGTACAACCAGTTTGATTGTTAAATCTGAATTCAGGGTGGATTAGGTAATTTTTAGCCAAGTTCTGACATCTGAATTGGAATGAAGAAGGACATAAGCCACCTACTTCCTCCATTGTATTTGCTGCCTTTCTTCTGAAGAGCTATTCAGCACATTAAATCAGGCAGCCATGCAGGTTGGTATATAGGATAATGGGAATGCATGGATCCTGATCTGAACTGTTCTTGCTGGTCATTGCAATAGCACTGGAAATAAATGCGCAGAGGATCCATGGTGAAGCAGGAAATAAGCTTTGCAAAAAGCACAAGCCAAGAGATATGGTTTCCATGAGTTCTTTGGGGTCTGTGCAGAGCACAGTATCCTGCCTAACCAGCACATCATTGTGGATATTTGTGTTTATTTACATTTCATTTCTGAAACGAAATGATGTCTTCTGCATAAAGGTAACCATTTTTTTTCCTAATGGCTATCAGTAATATTTCAGCCATTCCAACTTCTTACCTACTCCTTATACATGTACAAACTGTAGACTGAGGATAACTTTGCAAGAAGCCCAAACAGCTGTGTTATCTAATGGTTTTTGCTCTGAACACCTGCTGTCTGTAGTCTGGATTTCCATCTCAGTTTTACTTTGCACTTCCTTGTTGTTGTAAACGTGCAGAACTGATGCAGCCTTTGGTAGGATCCTGTGAAATTATTGCTTGTCCTAGGGAAAAATGGGAGTGCCTGTGGATGGCTTATTGGGGGTTTGGTGTTTGCATTGCATGTTGTGGGCTCACGCAAAGAAGGGACAGAAGATGCTTTTGAAGATGAAGTGTCTTCAGAACACAGCCTGCAAATGCCTTCCACCTGCAGCCTTCTCTGTTAGGTGTTCTCACATTTCTGAAGGCAAGGTGGGCTGGAACTGGCAGCACCACACTAACTTTTAGAGAAATACCCAGCAAAATGAGAGGAATTACTAAAGCACACGAATGATAATGATAAATTAGAATTTAGGGGACCTTTTCTGGGACCTTGGAATGCATAGGTAGAATATGATTCACAAGGGATACTTATAATAATAAGTATTACATCAGATACAGAGGTAACAACTGGACTGAATTATTGACTATTCTACTGACTTGCTATATGCATTTGGATAAAGAACGAAATTACTGGGTAGTTTATTTCTGTCTACATGTATAATGTAGGTAATTGCACTTTCCTTATGATTTCAGCTTCATGAGCTGGAAAATTATTATTATTATGGGGTGATATGCTTCCTAATTGTTTTTGCTTTTTTTTTTCACATATTTAGGTAAAACTTTTTGCTCTGTGAAAGATTAAAACATAAATTCAAGAGGATTGAAAGCTCTCATAAACTATTCTCAATAATTTCACGTCTTCAAATTAGCTACATTTTTTCAAATAATAACAATAGTCAGTACAACAGTGAAGTAAATAAGAAATGACCCATTAAGTCAGTGAATGGTAATATATAATTTGATGTCCTGAATTAACAGACTGTTCATAGTGTACTGAAATGAGACTTAACATTGTCAAGTAGTCTTTGAACATCATTCAGTTACTGGAATTAATTTAGTATTTTTCCTTCCACTTTCCACTTTGTTATTGTTTTTAGCTTTTTCCAGAGACTTTAAATTTTATATTCCAATTTTATTAGTTGGTTTGTCTTCTAAGGAGTTTTAAGTACTTTAGAAAATATCCTTCAGAGCATTTGAGAAGAAGTTACTGGGTAGTTTTCTATTATTTCTAACTCAGCTGAAGTGCATGATGAGTGTAATTCTGAGCCTCCTAATGAAAATTTGTGAGCACAGTATTATTCTCTATCAATCTCGTACATTATTATATTTCCATTAATGTTTGTAAGTGTGCAAAATCCTTGTTGTTAAAATAATCAACCAGATACAATTAAAGCTTTTTTATCCTCAGTCTTCCAGATCATCTGAGAACAGATTTCATTTGACATCCAGTCTCTTGTGTTTTAACTGATCAATTTTTATTGTTGCTGTTTTCATTACAAATTTTGCATGTAATAATATCTAATTGTACCAGAGGAAAGAGTAAAAGAGCACTATTTAGAATATAATGTGCTTATGTCTTTAGCAAGAAGACAGGTGTATGTCCTAGAGTTCCTAGACCATCAAAAAACGTTAATTACCTTTAAGTCTAAGTTTTATGCAAGAATCAGATTTTCTTTCTTCTTCTTCCATTTAAAGCTTTGAAAGAAGAAAAATTTTCTGTTGATCATTTGCAATGCACTTAATAAATACCTAATATACTGCACATAAAAGTATTCACTGGCATTTGTGTCAGATCAGCAAAAGGGAGTGCATTGTTGTGAATAAGTAGCACATGTTGGAGAGTTCAAAACTGAATACTAAACTAAAGCACCAGAATTATACTGTGACTTATTTTGGAGGAATTGAGTCTATTTTGTTCGGTTGACCTTTTTTTTGGTCCTGAATTTTTGTTGAGCCTTTTTGACACAAAAGCTGAAGTTTTGTTGATTTTTCTCCTAATATGTTACAAAATACTATTAGGGGAATATATGACACAAAGATTTTCTGTCCTTTGTTTTGTATAATTCACCTGACACTTCTGCTATTCTTTGTGAGAGAACAATGATTCCAAAACTGAACCAGTTTAACATTAAAATTTTCTCAATTATTAATAGTAGGGTTTTTCATCTGAATTGACTGCTTGTTGCTGTATGAATAATTTCTGACAAACCAGACTTAACCAAATAGTGTAAGCATTTTTTTTTTGTTAAATACTTATATTTTACTGTTTATTTGGACTTGTTCTTACACACAAATGTGAGAATATATTTTATTTTTTCCTTTTTAGTTTTCACTCACCGTAAAATTATTTTGTTTACTTGCATGGAAATTCTACATAAAGTCTTACCTTTATTTTTATCTTTCGGTATTTTGAGTATGGTGTAGATATTTTTCCATCAATGTGATGGAAAGTCTACCATTTTTTTAGCAATAGGGGGTAGCCCAGATATCTCTTTTCATTTCTGTTTCTAATAAAACTATTAAATGTGTCCTTTAAATAAATAATTTTTGTATTTCTCCCATTTTAGCCCTTCATTCCTGTGAAGGAATTGGAGCAATTTGACTTCGATATACAAAAAATGCTTGAACCACTGGAGGTTGAAATTCAGCAGGGAGTGAATCTGAAAGAGGAGGACTTCAATAAAGATATGGTAATTTGGTTGAAATGGAAGTCTGAGCAAAATAAGCAAGGAGATGAAAAAACCTGAGTGCAAATCAGAAACCCATATTTGTGTTAGGATCTTTAGATATAACTTGGGCAAAATTTTGCTATGCTAATATATTATAAAATCAGAAGTCCCAAATTAGCATTGACTAAAACTTTTTCTGCTAACTTAATTTTTAGTTTTTCAGAAAAACATTTCTTGTCCCTTATGAAAACGCTAAGCAGACCAGAAATGTTATCTATGGGTTCTGTACTAGTACGAGCAGTATTACAGAATACGGAATGAATATTAAAATCTCTGTAGTAGTATGAAGACCAGGAAAAGTCAGAATGATGTATCTAAATGGGCAATATAGTAAAAGAAAACATTCTCTAAAAATAAACGCTCATGAAAAGAAATGCCACTTGCCAATTTGTTCTTACCCAAACTGCTTTTAGCATTTAATGTAAATAGGTTTTGTGGCTGTGGTAAGCTTTATTACTTAGGTTTTATTGTTGCAAATAGTAAAACCATTTATTCATATTAGGTGCGGGGGGGTGGGGAGGAAAAAGAAGAGTAAAATACTGCAGTGCTTTGCTACTATTGCAGTTGTGGTATGTTTTCTCCAGAGCAATTTTCAGAGGAATGACATTTCTTGGCTGGGCAATAAGGAAGATTCATCTTTAGAACCCTCTCTTCTTGAGTCCTCAGCAAGATCAAATATATATTTGTTTACAACAGATATAAAGACTCAATACTATTTTACTTTTAAGGAATTCTTTGAAGGTGTCTGTTTCATATCACTGCTAGAAGGAATCTTCACAGGACTTCTTTTCTTTTATGCAGGAAAAGTAAAATTTAAGGCAGTGTGTGCTGCAGTGGTAAATTCTAAGTGAATCAAGTTTGATGGGGCAGTTTACCCTCCTTGAGCATATTTCGTTCCCTTTCTTTACATCAAATGCTTAGTGTGGTTCAAGACTCTCCCAGAAGCTGTGACATAGATTCACCTTCAAAGATTCATAGATTCGTAGGTGGCTTCTACATAAAAAATACATAGTGGTGTCATTTTCCCTGTCGGAAAAGCTGGTTTGCAATGTGGTGATACACAGACTGGTCAGTAATTGCATGGTCTTCCAGCATACTGGCAATTTCAATCTCTTCTGACAGTGTTTTAGAATATTTTACATATATCTATTCTTTTTGTTTGAAAGTAAAATATATTTCAAATTTTTGCCTCTAATGTTTTTATGCTTTTATCCTGGATACCGCATAATATCTAATATCAAACATCTGTAGATTTGCAGATTCTGTCTTACTTTTATCCCTCTACATATATTGTAGAAAGCAAGTAAAAGTTACTCCATCATCGATATACAACTGCATGTAGCTCTTACATGATTACTTTAATATAGTGTGTATCTACTAGTATTTAAGTAATAATTAGATTAAAATGCACATTATATTGGTTATTTTTTTAAATCAGAGTGAAGAGGATGAGAGCACAGTGAAAGAATTGCTGCAAAGGGGCGAGAGGCTGCAAAAGGGAGTCACAGATGAGAAAAAACGTGAGGAAATAAAGACAAAACAACAGCTGTTGCGGACTAAACATAATGCCCTCAAGGTATAGGAGCTACAGTTATAAACACATGCTATTAAAACCATTTTTTTCTTCATTTCAGGGCATTGTTTTGCTAAACGCGCTGTCATTAGTGTTTAGAGATGAGTAATTTAAAACTATTTGGCTATAGACATTTTCTTATACGGTTCTCTTGCTGCCTTGCAAAAGGCATTTTGCAATCTCCAGCTTGAGAAGTACTGTCTTATCCCCAGCATTACAACTGTGTGGTTGCCAATTGGACAACACTGATTTCTTCGATAATTCCTTTTTTTAACATATTATGTATGTTTTGTATTTCTGCAACAGCAGTCAAGACCTCAGTTAGAATCAGTTCCCGCAAACTTATATTCTCAGTTGAATAACACACTTCTGGCCATGAATAATTTGGTTTCTACTTCAGTAAAAAACTTACACCCGACATTTTTTGGTTGGAAGAGTGGCTCCAGCCTATCTAGAATAAGGTAGTTGCTAGTACTGATAGACATACCAGCTAAGAGGCTGAAACCCAAAATTGGGTATGAAAATTCTGAGCTGCCAGAATCGAGGAGGTGAAACTGTGATATTGTTCCTAGAAACATACATGGTGCAAACTATTTGGACCAGCTAATAAATACGATTGGAAATGTTATCTTTCCATGGCAAATAGAAGTGATGAAAGATAGAATCTTACAGTTGGAGAGTCACGTTGGTAACCTACCTGGAGCTATAAGCTCTGGCTACTATAGAAGAATTTTTATCTCATCAGCAAGCAGAATTGTTTTTTCTTTCGATAATTTTGATTAAGTTATCTGTATTTTGGGGAACATGGCATTTTTCCATTTATTATTACTTATTTATATGCATCCTCTCTCCTTTCCTGTGGATTTCATCCTAATTCTTACAGTTTTGCCGATCTGTGTGAGTTCAGGAGAAGGATAGCTAAAATATACTGTTGTTTTGTCCACGTTTAAAAGAAGCTTCAAATCCGTTAGGTGTGTCTTTGACTGTTCCAAGTTAAATGGAAGCAATTCATCATTTTTATGCTGGAGAAACAAGAACAGTGTTTATTGCACCATGCTGTTGACCAGATCGTCCCTGGCTGGTTTTTATGGTATAGTGATAGATTTTCCTTTGGGTGACTCAGTTAAGCCATTCACCCTGGTGAAAAAAATAATCAAGAATGGCTGAGGCAAATTAACCTGAGTATTTTTATATAAAATGTACCAGTAATTTTTTAATTTACTTCATAGTAAGAAATTATAGAATAAAAATATTTTCTGAATTCTGCATGAGTGAAGTTAAGCAGGTATATATTTAATAAAATTTATAAGGGAAAAAAACAGACATTGTAAACCTTCCTGCTAAAGAGGACTTTCAGTAATTTATAAAGCACAGTTACAAACACAAGACATTTGTTATGTATGTTGTATTTAATTTAGAAAAAGGAAACCTGTCTTTGCAAACATTTCTGCATTGCAGTGATTTTCATTTGAATAGCTACAGAGTTTTCATGCAGGCTAGAAATTCACAGGAGTCCACAAAATACAGAAGCCCCACTTTTGGCTAGATACTAAGTGGGCTGTGTTTCCATCTGTCCAGTAAGTATTCTGAGCAGAAGTGTTTTATATAAAATATTGACATTTATGTAAGAGTCTTAACTTCTCTGAATGTTGGTGACTGTCTCAGTGGTTTATTCAACACTGAAATAGGTAACCTCCTTTAAAAAAAACAAACAAAAAAAAAGTTAAACTGATGTAAATATGTTCAACTACTCATATACTTGCTTTAAATATCAACATTTAATGAAAAAATTAGCAGCCTTGTACACTTACTTTCCCTTCAGTGTGCACACATGCCAGTTCATATTTTATAAGCCTTTAATTCATATTCTAATAATGTCTGCACTGTGAACAGGACTTGAGAGCTCAAAGAAGAAAAAAGGCTTTAGAGATTTCCCATCAATGGTATCAGTACAAGAGGCAGGCTGATGACCTAATGACATGGCTGGATGACATTGAGAAAAAGTTAGCCGGTCTGCCAGACCACAAAGATGAGCAGAAGCTAAAGGTAATGTTGTTTTGGGTTGGCAATGGTAGATCTTTTTGAGTGATAGTTTATCAATTCAACAGACAGCAAATGCAACAAACAGTCCTATCTTACAGATACAGAAAATTTTAAGTTCTGTTCTTTATTTTTATTTATAGTAAAACAAACCCTAATTATCTATGTTAAAACTGACATTTCTTTGTTGTGCTATATTTTGTATTTGTTTCTTATACAGAATGCTATATAAATAATTTGAAACACACTAAGTATGATGTTTTGTCAATAGTACAGAAAGTGTGCAATGTATTAAGAAGCATCAAATGTTTTCTAGTAAAAATTGTAATTGATTTTATGTATCTTTGTTCCAGATGAACAAATGACTTACCGATATATGGATGACCTCTATCTCATGTTAGCACATTCATTTTCATCAGAACATATTCATATGTCACTGTCAAACTCTATAGATTTATTTACATACTGTCAAAGGTTTTCCTGGTTTATTTTACATCGTCTTTCTTTGCTTCATTCTCTGTTGAGTTTCCCACAGAGTAAAATAAGAGTTAACTAATACATTAAAGAGTCTAATAGTCTATTTGTAAGCTGTTCAAACGCTATTTGTCCTGAATATGTTGACCCTTACTGAGAAAATAATTTCTCCAATTGCCCATCACAGTGTACTAGCAAGAATCTGCACATGGAAGCTGCTGGCCTTTGCTAACAGTTTCAGAGTGTAGTAGCTCTTAGGATCTCTACAGCCCATCTCCAAGAAGGTTCTTCAGTTTCAGTTATTTTTGTTTTGTTTAAATGTAAAATAAGTTATTTAGTAGCTGTAAATTTTACTTGTAACAATAAAATGGAAATGGATTTTCTGACAGAAGTATTTTGCTAATTTTAAGTTGATTGATCTAGTTAGCTAACTGTCCTGGGCCCTGTATTGGTTTTGCTCACTAGGAGATTGGTGGAGAATTGGAGAAGAAGAAGGAAGATCTGAATGCGGTGCACAGGCAGGCTGAACGCCTGTCTAAGGATGGGGCTGCAAAAGCAGTGGAGCCAACCCTGATACAGCTCAGCAAGCGCTGGCAAGATTTTGAGAGCAAATTTGCTCAGTTTCGAAGACTCAACTATGCACAAATTGTGAGTTGTTACTGGCAAACCCATATGTTTGCAACTGCTACTACTAACAGCATCCTACTAACAATGAGAGCGTCAGGGTCAGTGTCAACTCTTCAGATATTAATAAGAAAAGCCCTATTGTCTGCAGCTGGGGGAAGCTTTATATACTCTAATACAATAGTGATCTGCTTTGGTCTTAAAATTGCCCTTAAATTAAATCAGTCAATTACAAAAAAAACTCAGCAATGAAAAATTTGTGTTTATTTCTGTTGCCTCATTATTTTTCCATAACATTTATCAGTTTAAAAACATTAGTTTGCCGTGCATCTACTTTGTTCACTGAACATGTAAAACACAAAAGTTGTCTTTTCCAAACTACCCATCCCATGCCAATTTTAATTGGTTTTTTTATTTGTCCATAACATGTTATACTCACTTTAGAAAGTGATTCAAAAAATTCTGATGACACTATATATACATGTCTTCTTCTTCAAATGCTTGAATTCTCAAAGAAGTTTTTGTAAGAAAATGTAACTTTAAATTTGACAGGATGAAAACATAATTTTATGAACCATCTTCATGTCTTCTGATTTTGAGTTGTTTAGTTGTATATAAAATACAATTATTCTTACTGGTTTATACATGCTGCTATAACTGGGTAAATAAAAGGGAAATAAACTGTCACTATTCCAGATTTATGAACAAAATATGTATTGAGTGTTACCCATTTGGAAGTTTACCAGAGGTTTTGCACTTACATGGCAGTTTTTTCTTGCCATTCCTTCTACTCTGCTCATTGTCTTCTGGGATTTTGATTTTATATGAAGAAAGACAAGATTTGCTTTCAAGGAAGTTGTTGCTTTATGTGCTTTCTGTAATCTTAAGGTGCTAGTGGTAAAAGGGTGTTTCATCAAAATATAATTCTATTTACTTATTTTTAAATGCACCTAGATTGCAGAGGGAACATACTGATAGGGTGATAAAAATTTAAATATGTGAAATGTTATTTTTAATTGATATATGATAAACTATGTTTTTAAAAAGGAAAATAGTTCCAAAAATCAGCAATATGTATAAACTTTTGATAAATATAGTGCTCTATATAATGTACCATATTGTGTATTTTTAACTTTTCTAATATTAAATTACATAATGTATATGTAAAACTAATATTTTGGATAGTTACGCAGTTAATGGAAGCAATCAGAGAAACATTAACTTTGGTTTGTATGTTATTAAATCTTGTTCCATCTGATTACACTATTCAGATTACTATGGTTTATATTAAACTTGATGGATGTAATCAGTCGTAAATTGTTTATATTGACATGGAGCTAGAGTGAGATTCACTCTGTCTTGTAAATTAGTTGGCTTTTTTTTAATGAATATATTTGTTCCTTTGATAATCAAGTAAGAAATCAGATTGTGCATGCAATTTATATAAAAACATTCTGCTGTCAATGTGCTTTTTATGTCACCCACCACCAACAATGTCAGGGGATGAATATATCCATTATAAAATTTTACTAGCAGATCAATAAACTTTATTTTAGCTTATTTTTCTTTCAAATATATAAGGTAGATGCATCAGCATGTTTTTGAATTGCTCGGATGAATACATTCACCAGCTTTTTAAATACATGTAACCATCACATGTTTTTATTCTTAAAATATATAATTATACATTATATTTATAACCTTGAAAGGTTAAATTTTAATATTCTCAAATATTTCATATATGAAGGCTACTACTTAGTATTTATCTAGGGAACAAGGTTATCCAATGAAATTTACATGTACACAGGACAATTACTGTACCCTTCTCATTTCTCATGAAAAAATCTTGCTCTGTTGACAATTAGTAAGGTGATATTCATATGAAATATTTTATAATTTGTAAAGAATCTACTGAGACTTGAGGGAGGCAATATGTTTTCATGACCCAAATCAGAGTGAGAAGTGCAACAGCCTTGTTACTGTTACTGTTTTGACTTTGCTGAATTAGTGAAACAGAGTGAATTTCTCAAGGGTTTTTTGCTTTTCCTTAAACAGCTTAAGTACCTACCTCACAGGGATGTTGTGAGGATTCATTAATTGTTTGTGCAAGACTTCAAAATACAAAAGAAAAATGAAAATTCAAACTATTCACTTGAACACATGCATATACCATCAAAAATAACTTCCACAGAGATTTTCTATGTTAACCAGCAACTGAATAAAACCGTACAATAAAAATACAAAATTGATTTTTTTCTTTAAAGCAAAAGAAATAGAAAACTGCTGCATTTTTTATTTATAATTTATTATGTATTCAATAAGACTTATTTAACAACTGAAAGTTGTTATTATAAATCAGTGAGGGTTTAGTAATACTCTGTATCTTGCAATTCATTATGCTTCATTGAATAAATATAGCAAGACTGCACTGAAGAAAACCTTTAATTATCTTGCTTAATGACAGATTTGCATTTCTTACCTTTGTTGGAGCTAATATATTTTTGATATCAAAGTGTGAAATTAGAATTATCATGCTCCCCTGGATTTTACTTTTCCCCAGTATTCGTTGGGAAGGCGTGTCAGAAGGATGTAGGAACCATGACTTTAGAAGGAATTATGCTCTCTGGAATGGTAGATCGTTGCAAAATCCTCATTGTCCCACAAATACATAGCAGTAAATATCCAACAACTGACAAATATATATTGGTGTGTATTTAGAAAAAAGGGATTTCCTGTCATCACTTTTGAGAATAGAGTGTGATATATCACCTCAAACATGCATGTTCTGTTTACTGGCATTTTTGAGACATTAATCAGTTTGGTATAATGCTCCTCTGTGTGAAAATTGTCACCGAGTAACACGTGGCATTCTGTAGGGAATAAGGTGGGTTTATTGCATTCACAGATTAAACATGATACACAAATACATAAATGCAGCTGCACACAACCTAAAATTATGTTGAGTGGAAAAAGAATTTTGGAGTTCTTGTCTTGCGAGTTTCTTGTCTCACACAGTGTCTGCATTCATATGTGGCAAAATAAATAGGGGGCAGAAAATCAGTTGCTAGTAACATCAGTAGTGAAATCTGAATAATTTATTAAAAAGAGTGGAATAATTTACTATAACATTTTAAAATTACAGTTAACCATTAAATCCCGCTGAAATCCATGACCGTTTAAGATACTCTTCCATAAAAAAGCCTTTTACAGTTTAATCCTAAAACAGTATGCAATTTTTGAATATTAAAATTGCATGTATTTACAAAAAAATCATTAAGAAATAACATTAGAGAGCTTAAGGGACAATTATTTCTCAAGTACCTGTGCAGAATCTGATATCATTATGCCTTGGCAGTCACATAGTATTTTCAGAAAAGTTGTCAATTCCCTCTGCTACAGACTAAACCTAAATCTTCAGTTATACTGTTTTTCTGCAACAGTTTAGCCACTCTTCAAGGGTGTTGAAAATAGTTATCCATTGCAGAGGAAAAGCTAGATTTGGATCATTTAATTCAAGTCAGGATCAATATAAGTTGCTGATACGTTGATTAAATTTAATTTAATTATCCTAATGTCTGTTTTCTAGATTTTTTCCCCCAATGTTTTCATTCCAACAGTCTATGAGAATGTTTGTAACATGGCTCACTTGAGATTTTCCTGAGCTGACTGAAATTACTCTGGGTGTAGAGTGCTGAAGGCCTTTATCATTAGAAAAATCATTATCATTTTCTAGCTGAACACAGTTGCAGAGCCTACACTGTAAAATCTTATTTCATATGTGTCCTATTACCATATTTTATGAAGATACTCAACATTCTTTCTGCTGTTATACATGGTGGTCTTTCAACTTTCCTCTCTTGACTGAACTGTGCATGCTGGAAATAGCAAGACAAAGTATTTTTAGCACAAGAGAACCACTTGCTGTCTGTCAAAATTATGTGTCTATTGTTGCATAAACAAGCAAAAGAAAACAGGCTTACCAAAGTAATTTCAATAATTTTACTGGTGACACACACAAACATTCTTTTGAAATTTATGATCATTTTACTACTGAAATATTTGGGCCTGGATTTTGA
This sequence comes from Machaerirhynchus nigripectus, assembly GCA_013397975.1. Taxonomy (NCBI): domain Eukaryota; kingdom Metazoa; phylum Chordata; class Aves; order Passeriformes; family Dicruridae; genus Machaerirhynchus; species Machaerirhynchus nigripectus. The sequence goes on from VZRQ01001805.1 coordinate 1,262,904, forward strand.
CCATACAGAATTGTTGTTTTCATACCAATCACACTATGTTTTGATCAAGAATGAATAAGGAATATAGTTATACAAAACTTGTATTTATTTTTATAAGGTAAGTGGTTTAGTCTGAGAAGTTTGATAGTTACCTGCACCATGGATTAAATAACAGCACCCTTAGTACTTACTTCATTTTTCCAAATAAAAGACATTATTCTCTTTAAGATCCTGTAAAGCATTCAGAAATTCGAAATGCCTGTCTCCTAACTGGATAATCACTTCAGGTGAGAGAGTATGTGATCAACTTCTGGAACCAGGTTAAGGACTGATCAAATTTACATATGAAATTCAAGAGTTTGTTTACTTTCAGACTTTTAAGAGCATCTTGCAATTTTCAGTTAATATTTCCCTGTGGAGCTCTATTAAATAAGTTTAATAAAATTTAAACTTTCTTTTTACCTTTAAAATATGTTTATACATCAAGATATTTTCTAAAATATAAATCAAACATTAATTTAAATAAATCTGTCACTGTTAGATAAACACAGGACATGGTGTCCTGATGATCTGTCTGCACCAAAGTAATACGGATACTTCAATGGTAATGTGCTACCATTGTTTTCCGTTGTTGTTTTTGGCTGTTTTCACAAGCACTGGTGCTGGAATGAAGCAGTTCTCTTCTCTTATCCTTGTTCAAATGTTTCTCGGGTTAAATAAACAAGTAATGGTTGCCAAGAAAAAGGGGCAACCTATTTCTTCATTGTTTTGAGAATGAGTGGACAGAGAGAGAGAAATAAAAAAGACATCAGAAAAACAAAACAGGAAAATACCTACTGGACAAAAGAACTGTACAATGATGGATTAGTATCCAATTCACCTGTGCACTTTGGGTCTCTTAAGAACAGGACAGAGGTGGTGCTGTGACACCATTTAACTTTTCTGACCTCGGCAGTGGCACCTTTTTAAACGAACAGCTTTACACAGCATAGCTAAAGACTGGGCTTTTTTGACTGTGATCTGGAAAAAGCATGAGGACGAATGAGGAACTTTGGGAATCCCAGGTGAATGTTTACACCTATTTTCCAACATCCAGCAACCTGGAAATTCCTATTAGAAAATGCATTCCAAATAGTTTAAGTGTATTTAAAATCCTTTAATTTTCTGTCTGATTTAAGATAAGGTTATGGGAAAGATGGAACAATGTCCACTGAAGATGGATATTGTCTTTGATACAGCTCAAAAAGACCTAAATTTATAGATGGATTTTAAAATGCACTTGACCTTCTCTGTCTAAAATGAGTGCATGCAGTGTTGTGATAATTTAGGGGAAGACAATCCATAGCCTTTTTAATATAAGTGGACCAGTTTACTGTCCTATTCGGAATTTTTCTACAGCATATTTGTCTTCTTTCTTATTTCCTTTTTAATTCTGTACAGTATTCACTCTCATCACTGGAAAGCTGTAGTGTTTTAATAGAGTAAGTTAAAAAATCCCATATTGTGAGTGACAGAACTTTACAGAAAAGATTCTTCTCTGCCATTTTGCATTATCTGTTATAAACTTTAGTGAAACGATCTAAATTGCGTTCTCAAGTTTAAAGCTGAAACTCTGTATCTTTACCTCGTCACATAGGAGTGAAAACTCTAGCTGCAGCATGGAGTAAAGCAGGGTTAGAGATTTGTCTTTAAATTATGTAGTTATACAAACGTGGTCTTAGCCATGCCACAGGCTTTTCTCACTGCTCTCAGTACGGTTGAGATGGAAACAAGACCACCAGCCTGTGGTTAAAAAATCACATACAACGTAGCACCCAGTGGTCTCTGCTTTCAGACTAAACTGAGCATTATACTGCTGTAATATTTTCTTCTTTTTAATTACCCAGTTATTTGGAAAACAGGGCAGCTAATTACCATCTTATTTTCTCTACTGTAGTATATTATGATTTATTAGCGTAATAAATTACATGGTGTGGACTTCGGTGTCAGAAATTACTTGGCAATATTACTGCATTAAATAATAACGGGAAAGACCTAGTGCAGAGCGATCTGGCCCTAAATAACAATATCTTTTGAAGAGATTATGATGTTTATGTCTTGTCTACAATTCAGAATGTCAACATCATGCATGGTTGGAGGCTTTTTGATTTGGTTTTTTGTTTGTTTTGGGTTATTTTTGTGGATGCATCTGAGTATCCACACAAAGGTAGAGAAGGAAGCAAATTTGTAGATGTACGGTGTGAATGCTGAATTATCTATTTGAGCATATTTAATTAGCTTTCAAAACTGCTGGATGGACTGCAATTTTGTTCACATCATTTAAAGAAACAAATTTATGTTTTGAAGTAACAAAATCAGCCTAAGTGATAAAACCTATTGTTATTATGTATGGCTGTGTCTCTATAAATGTAGATTAAAGATGGAAAATAATTAGGTAACTTTTTAACATTTCCGGAGGGTGTAAGAGTTTAAGGTTTGGGACTCTGCTCTTTGAAGCTGTTTGCATTCATTATGAATGTGGTACTTTACGCTATTTTTAGTTTATTTTCTGAATTATGTCAGCACTATCTAACAGATGTAGCTGGCATAAGTATCTGGAAAGTTAGCATCACAAATCAGCGGTCAATTTCAAAATGGTTTTGTCAATGCAGGTATCAATAGTGTGCACTCCAACATTTCTGAGCTTTATCTAACATTAATTGTAATCACTCACTAGTTACACATACATACTCAAGACAGCCCTAAATCTTCAAGCCCTTAGGCAGCATAAATGCTATCTAAGATTGTGGCACTTCTGTCTTAATAAAATCAGCCATTAAATAAGTTGGCGTTGACCAAAATCTGTTCATAAGTAGCCTGACTTCCAGAAAATTGTGTCATACTTGTTCTGCCATTATTGTCACTGTTCACCTCTGTAGCTTATTGCTGTCCAAGAAACTTGATTTTGAAATTCTATTTTGAGGAAAAAATAATTTGAAAATCCTCCTATTCTTTTGAGTATTTCCTGCTGTGTGGCTGAATTTGAGTACATGCTACTGGTTTAACAAAATCAATAGAGCCTGTCACAACTGGATATTATAGCTACAAGAATGTAGGACTGTGTACAACAGTTTAATTTTCTGAAGTGTCAAGTAGATATTTACTGAAGTATGACATGTATAATGTCTGTGGTTTTTTAGGTTTGAAAAATTACAAGATCAATGCAAGAAATGTCTAAATCCTCTGGATTTGTGTATTCTATAGTTAGCATATAAAAACTTCCAAGTATGTTTTGTCTCCTGGAAGGTAAAATATGTAAATCAATTCCAAAAATATTTTCCAATTAAACTCGTATAAAATTCTAAATGGTTTAAAATACTTGCTGAAAACCAGTCTAGGATGTAGATTTTGCAGTGTTCTGATATTTCTCATTCCAAAATGTAACATAAGCATTTGAGTATTTTGTGATTCTTAACACTGATAATGGCTATCTCTCTTGGCTCACTGGAACTATCTCCCCCCAAAATCCTAATGACTGTGCATGGTCTGAGCAGTGTTTGGCAAATACTTATGAGATAGACTCTTTAATGGATTTAATAATTACTTTTATAACTTTGCAAGTATCTATTTAAAGTTACATGACAGACATACAGATATCTTTGTCAGTTTTGCTCTACTGCAGTTATTAGGTTTGAGATATGCCATCGTTACCAGAAGTAATTAAGATATATGCATAATTTATTTAAAACGAGACATTTTCTATACCCCAGTAGTTCCAATTAGTCAATAATGCCATAATGCTACTCTATTTTGTTTTTCTTCAGGACATGTTAACATTGCTGATGTGGTATAAGATACACATTACTTTATTTTTTTTTTCTTTTCTTTTCTGAAAAAAAAAATTATTTATATCACATACACTGAATTGTACTATAGTCTTCTGCCCCAGTCTCAACATAGTTGAAATTAATTTTTTTTCTCTTTGCTTAGCAAGTAGATACCAGTGGAAGTTATCAGGTTAAAAGTTAACAGTAGAACTGCTGGAATTTCTGAATCATCTTGATCCCTTATTTCTATGCATGTTAGCAGGTGTTAAGTAAGGAGAGCTGGGTCAGTTTTCAGATAAGCTGCTTAAGTTCAATGTGTAGCTGTACCTCAGTTTTAGGGGAATTCCTATCTAGAAGAAATTATTTAAGACAGAATAAAATAAAAGCATTCTTCAGCAAGTGAGAAAGGGATTGCCAAAGGTGTTCATTTTGCTACTTGACCAAGTGTATTTGACATCTTGGAGGGCTCCAGAGGCATGAGGGTGTGAGGAGCACAAAGGATTGGCTGCAGCACCAAAATGCTTTGTCATAGTTTTTAAACTATACATTAAAAAAACCCAAGAAACCAGGGTTACAACTATAAATACTCTGTATTTAATATTTTAAATTAATTGCTATAGCTTTTGTCTGTATCTTTCTTCTCCTCTTCCCCTGCCCCCACTGCATCTATATAGGAAAAGTGCACTCATCAGAGTGTAGCAGAACTATCTTAGGTATTGGGAGATATCCCATAATTTAAGCCTATACATACAGGAAGCAGACATTTTCTTATGGAGAAAACTTTTGCATTTGAATCAAGTTACGAAGGGGCCAAATAAGACAATATAAGTGGAATTAGGTTCAGGCTGTTTGATGCCTGTTGATTGACAGTTTTCAGAATCAAAGCCTGCAGTTTACTATTTTCTATTTTCTACTTCTAGAATCTAAAATTTACTGAATTAATTGATGCCATTATTATGAATAGCTTCATTTTAGCTGGCTTTATTTAATTTTATGTGTAGATCAAGTAGATTCATTTTATCACAGAAGAAAAACTGTTAAAGCAGCATTTCTCAAGTAAGGTATGCCTTAGCAGAGAAGTGTTGTGAAGGCATAAAGCACTCTCTGTCCAAGAACAGTGCTGAAAATAGTAATGTATATTTTTAAAGTCTCTATTTTTTATGTCACTGGTGAAATCAGATACAAGCATTAAACTATATGGTTTAAGTGTTGCAATGTGCAGGATTTTGTGGACTGCAACCACTCTGCAATATGAGTAGAAAACAATCATATAGGTGAGACAATATTTATGTTCTTACCTAAATATATGATTTTCTTTCAATATTTTAAAACTATTTTATTGTTTCCAACTGCCTTTTAAGGTCTTTTCTTTATAGAGTTGCAGAAGGATTTTATAAATTTTTAATCCTGCATCAAAGAATTAAGTCTCTCTGTACTTGAAAGAGATGCTCCTTTTCGTACTGTTAACTTGTTTGTGATTGACTGAGGCCATCTGACCTCATAGTGAAAATTCCATATAATCAGTATAATTTTGAACTTTCTACTTACATGCACACTAACAGGTAAGATATGCTACCAACACTGAATGCAGGATGATTTTTTGCCAATATCAGCTGACCTTACCACTCACAGTTGGCACAGGAACCGGTGAATAAAAGCTTTTTTTATAAACATGCACTTTAAAGTGGTTTTATTGACCTCTAATTGCATTTTATCATACTTTTGTGTGTCTAATTCTTTATTTGACATATTGATAGTGAATGTGGCCTAGCAAATACCATATGGTTTACAAGTTTTTTGGACTTTGAGGTATCACTGCCATTGTCCAGAAGGTTGTCTGCCCCATTTTTTTCATGTGTAGCACACCATGTTTATTCTGCAGAGGTGGCAGACTTTTTACACTCACATACAGCTGCTTGCAAAGAATGCTTTCTCAAGGGTTATTTCACTTCAGGAGGAGGCACATCTGTTTCTTTTCCTTGAACCTCTCACCAGGATGCTGCCAGGAGCAGTGTTGAGGTACAGCAATGCAGACTGGGAGTGTTTGCAGCTTTACTCCTCCCATGTTTGTGTGAAGTCATTAAATCAAAAGCACAGACACTAAGGTGTGGAGCCCTGTCATGAAAAGGGGACCAGAAATGGAGCAGTTGTCAAGATCTAACACAAACAGTTGGAGGCTTTCTGGGTGTAAACTCGAACAGCAAAAGTGATGTTGGGATTATTTCCTCTGCAAAAAGAGGAAAGGAAATGGATACGCTGAGATTGGTGAAAGGTGCTTTGACAATGAATTTTCCACTGTTAAAGGGAAATTAACAGCATTCTCCAAGACTAGTTAGCTCTGATGCCACCACAGTGTTAGATGTAGGCAGTGATCACATGTAATAGTGATCACATGTATTTCTTTGGAGAAGGTATGTGAATTTCTTGGCAAAACCTGCGTTATTCTGGTACATTTTTGTTGGGTTTTTGTTGGCATTTTGTTTGGTAGGTTTGTTTTAGTTTTGCTTATTGGCCTTCCCTGTAAGGGACAGTTCATGAATTTTTTTCTTATGGTACTGTCGCACATGGTAGGGCATGGTAACTATCAATAAAATCAGTTTAGGTGGAGTCATGTGTATGGAAGGATTGTGTCCCTTAATTAAAATTATGTAATGATGGGGAAGAAAATTCAATTTGCTCTTCTAGACATGGTAATTTTTGGTAACAAGCAATGCATGAAATGTTAAATCTTACACAAAAGAAGTTGTTCTCTCAGAGACAAAAATAATTTGTACAACATTGCATCACTGACAACCAAGGGGAAAAAAATCAGTATCTAAAATACTAAAATTGTATTTTACAAAAGCAGTAATATAGGAAATGGCCAGTTACCCCACTGTTTCCCAATCACTCCACAGTTTATTTGTATTTTATATATTTTTTTTTCTATATATGTTATACTATATATTTTAAAAAATATTAATTTAAGTATTTTTAAGTAACTCTTATACATTCTGCCATTTTGTCAGATTCAACTTGTCCCAAAACAATTCTTAAATGGTTATCCAAATCTTTAATTTTTGTTTACTATTGATTTTTAATCCTTATAAAATCTTAACCTACCATGGTTCTGATGAGCTATTTTGGCATTAGCAATTACATATATCTCTACTGAATTAATATTATTTTAATAGTAGTTGCTCTCAGCTGCTGTGATCTGCTTTTGCAAGTTTTTTCCTCACTCCAGTGTTAGGATATGATTCAGTTTTAGCTTTGCCTTTCTAGTAAAATGCTTGTCCAGAATATAAGGAAGGACTCTGCCTGTTTCACTGTCTATCATAAGGCAAGTCCAGGGAACATTGGGACGAGCTAAAAAGTTTCTCTTTGCTGATTAAAATTGTCAGTTCTGGACATGCCTACCCTCCATTCCTTGGTGCAAGATGACAACTTCTGCCATGGGTTCTGTCATGATACTTTCAATGCAGGAAAGAAGGAAAGAAACACCTGTGACCTGGTGAAACCCCAAAAAAGACAAAGATACCTAATCCTTGATTTCTAAAGTAGTATCAAATTTTCCACTTTTTTTTTTTTAATAGTAATCATAAAACAAATTTATTTTGACTGTGACTTCTTTTTAGAATAAGGTATTAAATAATGTACCACAATATGAGGGCAGTATCTGGTGGGTGTCTGTTTTTAAATATCTATCCCTTTGTTTATTTATTTATTTCTTTATTTATCTGATTGTAGTCTTTTACAGTTTAACTAACAATATAAACAGTAGAGCTATACAAGTAATAATCCATCTATGAGAAATATTAATTTAGTTTCCTGTAAGGGCAGCTTGATATATGGTTGCACACATCCCATTTTTCTTCATAACACTGATTGAAAGGTACAGGATTTTGCCACTAGAAATAGTTGTGTGACATCCATGAAGTATACACACATGCAATTTCTGCTTGACTTTTTTGTAGTTTCAGGAATTGTTTAGAGTGAGAAGACACAGATTTTATTCTATCTAAATACATGCATGTGCATATATGTGTGTATATACCTTTAGTAGCCTAAATTTGGGTTGAAAAGAATAGACTAATCTCATACAACTACAGGAACTAATCATATTTTGTATGCTGCTTTACATATTCATATGACCTCTTTTTGAGTGAAAACCCTTGCATACCTGGCATGCTCTTTTCATTACTGGGAATAGAAATATTCTGTCCTCTGAGTCAAGAAGAAAAATACAATTATAGTTAAAATGTTCCTTATGTGGGTCTGAAGTTCATTGCTATATGTAGAAATATCTCAGTGTAGTCTTGAGGAATTAAAATATATTGCTTCATGCAGGCCTCAGTGGCCTGTTGAGATTCTCCCATTTTCTAATCAACTGGGAAAGCTTTTTCTTTAGGTTTACTGGAGTAAACTCATTTTTGCAGAGAGTGTGATTCATGAAACATATGGGGGGAAAGCTCAATTTTTTTAAAGCAATTTATTTTAAATAATAAAAATTATAGTAGTGATATGGTAATTAGAGAGGTTTCAGTGTTAGCAGATGTACTGAGAAAGTCATTTAGTGAGAAAAGTGTAAGCAAAGCAATTAAATTTGCATAAGAAATGCAACAGAATAACACAAGTCTACAGATAACTTTATGGCTTTATATGTGATATGCATACATCTTCTAGAGTGTGTATATGCATATTTTAAGACTCTAAAGAAACTTGAAGAACCAGATGACTCAGCTCGGTATCTGAAGAGAGAAATATGTCCTGAATTAAAATGAGACACCTTGCTGAGGTAGAGTGTGCTTATATTTGTTTTCTTTTTGCTTAATGTGTAGGTAAATAATGATTTTGGTTTTTTCCTGGACCACTAATCAATTGTCTTTCACATAAATGGCTTCAAAGTCCATAATTTTCTGTTAGGAGTGAAAGAACTAAATAATGAATTTTTGAACATTTACCAACAATTACTTGTAAAATTCTTTGAGGTCCTCAATAATTAAAGTTTACATTTTTGAGAAGACAGACATCAAACAGAAAGGATTTTGGTCCCACACTAGGAATCCATAAACAAACCTATGCTTATGAAACCACAAATAATTGATAGCTTGGATTTTGCATTTTCTGATGGACATGCAGGTGATCTAGTATTTATAGTTTAGTTAAGAGAAGCAATCACAGGTCTCCCTGCTCCAAAGCACACTTTGGGTATTACATTTTCACATTTGGTATTACAAATCAAATGGGAAATACAGAAAATTTATATAAACAGCCACTTTTTTGTCACCTAATATGTCAGTATGCTTTCAAATGCCATAGATCAACTAAATGTTCTCTTGGAACCAAAATATCCTGGGATGTCTTTACCTTTGGTGTATGCATGTGCTTCCAGAATAGGGTGTCTGTTTCATATTTTTCCAGATTAAAAAAAAATACTTAAAAAGATTCCTAACTTCATGAAGAGGTGTGTTGCTGAGTTTTCTTTTAGAAATAAAAATGCATTAAAGACCTTTCAAATCCCAAAATTCCAAATTGTACTTGCTAGTTTAAAGAGCAAGTTTTTAGTACAGTGTTGAAAGTAAAGAGTTGACATATGTATTTTGTGTTGCATTTTTTTTAAGGAACCATGTCTATATACGAGTCATTTTACTTGATACCTTGAAATGATTTACTATTTTAGACTTGGCATGCATGAAATTTCTTAATGAAGGACAGATTTTTCAAGAGGTGTGATGATTTTAAATGAAAGGGCTAGCACTAAAATCTCAGTAACACCATCATCTCAGCAGAGTCTTGCATTTCCAATCTGCATTTCTTTGGAGAGTAGAAGAAAAGCTTGCACACTCTTCCATGGATTAATTTCAGTACCTGCCATTTCAAACACACAAGGAATATGAGTGATGTATGTCAGAAACCTCAGATATTTCCTGCTTTTGTCTTTGGAAGTTACTTTTGATTGTTTCTGGGTTGTGAACTGGAAATTGCATTAAGTTATAATTTTGTCTAGTGTTAAGAAACTAAAGGAAGCATTCTGTTGTATATCTATACTAGCAAACAGTTCGTGAAGATACAACTTTTGTGATGACTGAAACTAGGACTGTGGAAACCACTCACGTGCCTTCTACATACCTGGCAGAGATCCTTCACCTGCTGCAAGCCTTGTCCGAAGTGGAAGAGCGCCTTAATTCCCCTGTTCTGCAGGCTAAGGATTGTGAGGATCTCTTCAAACAAGAAGAGTGTCTCAAGGTAAGATGGAAAGATTTTCTTAGCAATGATTAGATTACATCATTTTGGGTCTTCTGTGTATTTGCAGTCTGTGCTCATCCTGAGACATCTGTTTGACGAGTGCTAAGCCCTTCTGTGATGTGTGCATATATGGATGGATGTGTATGGGGGCACGCTGGGGCAAAGTACCAAAACACTGAAGTGTTAATTTATTTTTACCTGTTTAACCTGTATTTGGAGGACAAGATCATTAGGGTATCTGCAGTTTACGTCCTTGAATGGGAGAGAAAGGATGGAGACACACACCAAAAATCCTTGAGGTCTTGGGTCTGTACTGCATGTAGTTATTATTTCAATTCAATTAGCTAAACAGAGAATATTGTCCAATAGTTAGATAATGCAGTTAAGAAAAAGCAAATTTGGCATTGTTAGTATGACTTTAAATATTACTGCGTGGTTTCTTCAGTGCTTGAAATATTGCTGCCTGGTTTGTTCAATGCTTGCAACAGTGAAACCCTTTGAAATCGGTGGAATTTTTCCAACACGGAATTGACATAAGAACAGAATAAGATTAAAGTTGTAAGCCTAAGTAGATGAATGAGTTATCAGCTTTTGCAGAATAATGTTTGTGTGAGGAAAGCCTTGTAAAAAATCATGCTCAAGTGCTGTATTTAATTATAACAATTCCAAATTGTCATGCAGCATGAAGAGAAAACTACATTTCCACTTTTCTGTGATTATTTAGGGAAAGGAAATTTTTTTTTTAAATAGTAAATATTAGCCTAAAGAGGCTGGAAATTGCCTACACTCAGCTATAAGAAAGGAGCTTAGAGCGAGAATCGGGGCAGTGTGTCTACATGCTCTGAATTTTCCTCTGTAGGAGCCCATTTATCTCTTTCCACATTAGGATACGTAACAAAACCACATCCACATGCTGCTATTAGCTTCTGTAAAATCACATCTGTTTTTAATTCTTATACATTCATAGATACTATATATTCTAGGCATTTGTATACATACACATGTGCACACACGCACACACACACACACACACACACACACACAGATATTCGTATTAGCTCCTGAAACTTAGGGTGTTTTCAGTTTCCTAGCAAGGCAGTAGAGTTGGGTAGTGAAGCACAACAGGGAAGTATTGGATCAAAGGAAGCACAGAACTGGTAATATGTTGTCAATCAATGGGTGTCAAATACCAGTAGGCTGTTTCTTTTTACCACTTCTGATTTAGTACCAGTAGATTAAAGTCAGTCTGAGTATTGAAGAACAAAACATGCCAATCTAATTGTCATTCTTCATTTGAAACAGTCCCTTCTGCACCAAAAAAAAAATAGTCATGGACTATGTAAATCATGGCTAATGAGCCCTTACTTGATCTTTGTTGATGAACTTCTGTTCATTAATAGATTGGGCGGAGAAACAGTGGTCTACTTCAGGATGTTTACTGGGAAATTACTTCCTTTTTGTCCCTCTTAATGCTTTACATTTGGGCTAGCTTTATCTGATTTATATCCATAAGTAATCTGTTGTTCACCCACATATATTTGGTATTATTGGAGTTGACACCACCTTTAACAATATTGATTACTGAGGTTACAAGTAAGTACTACCGTAGGTTTAATTTAACTGAACTATTAAATTGTTATGAGATGCGTTTGTGGGCACAGTTCCATCTTCCTCCAAAATAAATCTCTTAGAAGAGGCCAGTGGGTCTTGCACATTCGTGGGCTTTTGGAAGGGTATAGGTTTGATCTGAGCCTGCCTAATGAATATTTATTTCCAGGGAAAAGCATCCATCATTGTCATTATCCTGTAGTAAAAATAGAAAAGTAGTGCATAAATTGTTCAGCAGCTGGTTGGGAAAGGTTTGAAATTAAATTGTCGTTGATTTTTTTTCTCTGACAGATTTGCATGAATCAAATTACAGAACTGTCATGAATAGTTCTGTGTTTTAAAACTGAGCTTTTGACTTTTTTTTTTCACTCTCATTCAGAAAGAATCTATTTTAATTAATCTGTAAAAGGAAAAATAAGTTTATTTACAAGAATCAGAGGTAACAGCTTTGAACATTTTCTCCAAAGTAAAGTTTAGTAAGACTTAAACATGATTGCTCATTATCAAATAGGATAATTATTGAACACAAATTAAAAATTGCTCATACCAATTGTCATAGATAATTCAAGTTCTAACTTTTTATATCAAAGGCATGTGAAGTAGTAAGATACGAGGTTTTGCTGCAGAAATCTGGTGGCTTCTAACATTTACTAAACTGTAATACTTTAATGAGCACATTTAGTACATCTGCTGAAACCAGCTCATAGGAATGTTTTTCTTTTCATTTTAAGCTTTAGGGAGTGGAAAAGTCAGATAGAGAAACCGAATCTTGTCACTTTATCTCATAAAGTGAGCACTGCAATGTGTTCATTATCCTATTACAAGCTCTTGTATTAAGACATAGAGTACCTCAGCTTTTCTTTATCACTGTACTGACAGTATTTAGCAAACAATTTAAATATTACATTCAAGTTTATTGTACAGAAAATTCTGATTCATAGATTGATGGATTAGTGAAGATGGCCCTAAATACTCTAAAAATAGGACAACTGTTGCTATAAGCACAGACATTATTTCTGTCTGCTACTGGTGATGTTGATATTGATGGAGCTCACAATCTTTGAGCTACCTGTATGGAATTGGTTGTGATTACAATGGATTTCATTGCATGAACCAATGTAGGGACAAAATGCCTTCAGATTTTAGTTATTTATCCTTCCTTGCAACTGGTGTTTCAAATGTTTCCTAAAAGTTAAGTTGGTGTAAACATTTACATATATTCTGCTTAATATGGTTATATTGTTCATACTAAGACAAGTTTTCCTGTGTAATGATTATCTCGTGCAAGCTACTTGACTTGTTGGAGCTCCAGATTATTCACTGGGAGTTGTATATGCTGTAATAAATACACTGATTAACCAGAGAACAAACTAACACATATTTCTGTTTGGTAACATATAGGAAAAGTGTGTTAAAATGAAACTGTATACTTGGAATTTAAGAAGTCTAATTTATAACCATATGTGAAAAAGTTGTTAGTAAGATTTTAAGGATCACTGTCATAGTCATGGTATAGTTGTGACTATTCATTACTTAATTCTATTTACTTTGAATTCAAAACTTATTTCCTTAGGTTACTTGCATTATATAATTATATTGGAGACCTGCAGTAGGGCCCATACTGGTGTATTATTGGTGTTTCTTCTTATTATATTTTTTTATTATTCTTAATTTTGGCAGGAACATCTTACTGCAGAATATGATTATACATTTAGCTATCATATTTTTCAATGATGTAATAGTTTCAATATGGAAAGCCATCTGGCTCTGAGGAAGAGATTTCTTATATATGTAAGATATATGTATATCTTGCATAATCAGTCTAACAATTCTGTTTATAATTCATATTCTTTTGTACTTCCCATAGGGTTTTTGTTTAGTTCATTAAATATTGTGTTGTTTTCCATGTTGTTTTTTAAATATTGATCCTTTAATGCTCTGATTAATCTTCTTTTTTCCTCTTCTTTTTTACATTGGTAAACCTTCATCTACTGACAGAGCAGGGTTTTTTGCAATGTTTTCTACCACGTCATATTTCAGAATATAGGAATTTATTGTACACGTCACACATCCATGATTCTGGCACCTACAATCTGTTTTCAAAATGGTTTACGAAGCCAGTAACACTCACACCAGATATTGTAACTCATAATTCTATACAGATTTTCAAATTGTAATTAATTTGTGGAATTTTTCCACCTGTCCATGATTACTAACAACTGTGCTGTTACTGGGTTTCATGCTAGTACAAAAAGCATGAAATATTGTAACCAATCTGCTATACATATAAAACATCATTCTACAAATGTTTGGAATGTCAAAAAAAGGTATTTTTAATTTTACGCATTGGAATATGCATTTGGTGTGTACTAAGTGATTCTAATCAAGAAGCTTGGTGTAATGTGAAATTCAGAGTGATTTTCTGCTTCAGCTCAATAAAACCCAATTAACCATAACTTAGAACTGAGTGTGCTCACATGCACTCTCCAAATAGATCTGACAGTAACACTGTGCTTGGTGACAGATTTATACACAAATAGCCAAGGAACTGAATTTTTACAGGAAGTTGTCTTTCTCTGGCAGATAAAGACAAATTCCAGGTAGTGAAAATGAACTGGGGCTTGAGTCTCTAGCACTCGGATTTCTCTTTTAAGAGCAGTGAGATGGATCAGTCCCTAAAGGCTACTGTCACTTCAGCTGCTAATGATTTTCTGTTATCCCTTTTTTTAAAAAAATTAAAGCTTTGTAGACCTCTGTTAACCATGTTACAAAATCTCCCAAGGCATTGTTGATAACTGCTTGCAGATCATTCTCTTCAACAGGAAAGATAGATGGGGAATGTGTTGAGGTACATGAGTATATGTGTACACATGCATATATATATGGTTTCTCTTTCCTTTTTTTTTTCCTTTTGGACAGTTTAATACTCATTTAGAGCACATTGGCTGTATCAGCTTGTTCTGTCTGTAGCAGCTGTGCTTTAAACGAGAGCAAAAGTCTGACATAGAAATTCTATACCTTGTTCATAGACCACTTATTAACATTAGGGGATATATCACCAATTCTGAAGTTCATAGATGTATTTCAACTATTTTTAGTATTTAGAAAGTTGATCTACTGGGTTGAAAAAGCCTACAATTTCAATGTACATAGGCACATATATTACTCTTCATTTGGTTACTTAAACGTGTTGAACACAAGAAGTGCCTTCTTGGGTGGCTCAGATGAGCTGATATTCAGACCTACTGAAAAGAAAGCCACTTCACTGGGGTGCTTAAGTATGTCCGGGCAGCTTATAACATTTTAATTACATTTTCTCCTGTTCTTTAAAGATGAAAATTTTTAGTCATGGATGAGGTTTTGTGAAGATGCTGCCTCCTTTATATTCCTGGGATATAATCTTGGAATATTTAGTGGCATTTTATGCTTTTATCATCTGATATTTCTTATATTGAGACTAATGACATTGAATATCTCAATTATCCATGTCCTGAGTGTGTAAAACAAAGATTTAAGTAGACTTGACTAAGGAACATGGAGTGTGAGAGATTTTTCTGTGAAAGTCAGATGAGGTTTGTTGAGTGACGACACAGTCCCAGCCAGCTTTCACTCCACAGGATAGATTGCTGACAAGGAGGAAATCTGTACCTTATTGTGGATCATTCTAGAGAAAAGATATCTACCATTCTCTTTTGATTTACAAATATTCATTTAGTCTTCTAAATGTAAGTCATGTTTCTTAAGATCTAAAATTTCAAATTATTAGTCATATGGGGCATTATGTAATGTACATTTATCTATTCTTTTTTCCTTTTCCTTTTTTTTTCCTTTCTCCCAAAGAATAGCATATTATAGTGCTAGAGCTTTAGGAACCCAGAGTATGTTTTCTTTTGTTTTGTGGGATGGTTTTGTACACAATTATTTCAATGCATTGCCTTCACATTTACGTAAGGACTTCAATTCTTACATTTTACAAAATAGTACATGCAGTGTAATAACTTTAATTAGTTAAAAAAATTACATCCACAATTTGTCACTTCAGGATTTACTCAGATTTCTTATTAAGTTCTTAGGGTTTTTAAAATATTTATCCAGCAATTTGGAGGAGAAAATGATTTGGATAACTATCCCTACTTCCTTGTTGCTTCATATTAGTACTACTAGTAATATACCAGTACACTCTGTCATACCCATGGTTCTAAAAAACTGTTTTTAAATCAAAGTCATTACAGTAGACCAGTAGAACTTATTATCTAGCCATGAGATAGTGTGGATTGTGTGTTTATTAAAAAAAAATAAAATTAAACCCCATTTGTTGAATTAGAATCCATAAATGCCGAATAAAGAGGAAATGATAAATAAAATCTACATGGATATCATAAAAGTTTCTTTATGAAGAAAAAACAGGAATTGCAGGGTTAGAGCCCAAATCAGCATTCACAGCAGACAAGTATTAGACTGCAAAAGTTAAAGAAAGGCTTTTAACTAAAGAAAAGTTAAAGAGAGAGAAAGCCTCACTACTCATGGACTGGGAAGTGCTTCAGTTTGGTTCAAGCTGCCCATGAAGTGTGTCCAGTTTATAAATGGCTTTCTAAGACTCACAACTTCTCTCTAGTAGCTACACATCTCTCTGCAGCTTTGAGTATACTAAATTTTATACATGGAAGTTTACTAACAGAGC
This sequence comes from Machaerirhynchus nigripectus, assembly GCA_013397975.1. Classification (NCBI taxonomy): domain Eukaryota; kingdom Metazoa; phylum Chordata; class Aves; order Passeriformes; family Dicruridae; genus Machaerirhynchus; species Machaerirhynchus nigripectus. Next base: position 1,279,206 of record VZRQ01001805.1, read on the forward strand.
AACGCTTTAAAACCAGTATCAAAATTAGTATTGTTTGATGCTGTTTTAAAATGGTTTGATAGAGTTCAGTAAATTGGAACAAATTGAAAATTACTATTTTGCTTGATTAAAACCAGGAAAAAGGAAAGAATGACCAAAAAAAAAAAAAACAAAAAAAAAAAAAAAAATCAGCAGTGCTAAACAATGGAGCAGAACAATGATAGGAAAACAGTGGCAGATGGTTAAAATATAAGGCATGATAAAAAAGTTCAATTACACCTGTTGCTTAAGAATTTTGGATAGCTCAGTTTAATATGCACTGAACTGTACCTTCAAAATATCTTCTCAGTGTCTATTTTTGCCCAGAAGGCAGCTGTTGTTCTGTAGTGAGTTTTTTTAAATTATAGAAGTAAAACACTTTCTCAGTAAGTAGTACAGCTTGGCTGTATATATCATACTTAATTTTAAAAGAATATTAAATACGTTGAAAATAAATAATTGGAAAATATTTAGAGAAGAGCATGTAGAAAAGACCTGAATGAGAGGAGATGAAAGTGATGAGATTTTCGGGGTTGTAAGATTAATTTGTTTAAATTAAAAGTAACTAATTTCATATTAAAGGAGGTAGATTTTTGGTTTTTTCCTTCTAAATTGTTACTGAAGCTCTGTGATATTCCATGTCTAAACCCCCAAATATTTAAAACTACGATTAATTTAAATCAATTACTATGAAATTTCCTTTGCTGAATGTCTACCTTACATTTCTTTTGATTCATTTGTATAGATTGCAAGACATTTGATTATTTCATTCTGGGAAACTTGGATAGTGAAAAAGAAACCCATTATTTTTCAAGTTTAACTGAAAACCATCAAGGGACATGCTTTTTTTCTTTACTGTCACATCCCAGGAACATGAGATTTTGCAGTGCAATTTTTGTACCAAGTTTATGCTCTTTGCCAACCAAGTGAAATTAATGGCCAATGTTTTTGGTTTGCCAGATCATGGGGTTTGTGTTGGTATTGCAGATTTTCTCCCTGCATCTTGCTCAGTTCTTCTGCAACTCCCCGCAGCGATCCCATTGCACCACAAAATCATCTCAGTACCTCACCAGGCTCCATCTGGGACTGTAGGGCTCAGGCTTCCTTCCATGGAGATTGCTCCAAGGAATGGTTTCTGAATTGGGAAGTAAAGGGAAATAAAAGGTCAGGAAATGTAAATACTGACATGGAGAACTTTTGAGTCAATAGCACTGTGTTTCCCCTCCTTATCTTCCTCAGATATATTTCATTCAGTCTTCAAAGAAAGGATGGGCGTTCAGTTAGTATGCCAGGTTATTGTAAAATTACTCTTATTGTCAATGTTATTGGTTAATTAGCATTTTGTACTACCTTCTTTTGCTTATGAACAACTATTTGTTATTTATAAAAACAATATTTTGTTTTTATTTTTTAAAATCTTGATATTACAGAGCATTAAGGATAGCCTGGGGAGGCTGCAGGGTCACGTAGAACTTGTTAACAACAAGAAGACACCGGCTTTGCAAAATGTTACACCAAAGGAAGCAGCAAATATACAAGAAAAGCTGACTCAACTTAATTTTGAATGGGAGAAAGTTAACAAGATGTACAGGGACCGACAGGCGTAAGTAACTTTTAAAACTTGCTCTTTCTGATGGCTTGTAAAACTGAATGGCCTACTGTTGATGTCTGGGTTTTTTTCTTCTTTTTGTGGGAATATCTTTTAAAGTCACAAACAATTCTTCCTTCTAACTAAGCATAGAACATTTATATAGAATTTTAATTTAATTTGTGGGCATTTTTGTAAAACTGAAAATATTTTGACGTGTTTCCAACGCATTGGACCACAATCTCACATCACATTGCAAACATTCTTATGTCATTACAAATGTACGTTTACCCTGAGATAGTTTTAGGCATTTAGTCTTTTGTACCTTTGTTATTGATTTAAAAATTTGAATATGTGATGTGTACATCAGAGCAAAACCCCTTTTGTCTGAAGAGGATTTACGAGTTTGAGGAGTAGTTCTCACTTTATGTCTCATGAGCATAGCTAGAATTGTTAGCAGCTCTAAATTCAGTGTCATACTTCTATAAATTTTTACATTACACTTTATACAGCAAGGCTGGGCAATCAAGAGAAGTATAGAAAGGCACTAAAATAATAACAAATGAAACTTTCATCTTCTACAATATAATTTTTTTTCTACTTGTGTATTATTCTGGTGTTGTAATCTGGAAATCATATACAAAATATAGCCAAACCTATCTAATATTTCAGGTATGGTTCATGTTTAGGAACACCACAAAGGCTAACGACCCAGTAACTTATTTGTATCTGTAGCAGGTAGCCAATGTGTACCAATTTTGGCATTGTGCAGTAAAGGACAGAGGTTTATATTTCCTCTTAATTTTTTTTAATTAGATGATGTGTCGGGTATTATTGGCAGTGATACATAACTTGCTTTGATTTATGGGATATACCCTTTTTCCAGCATGAGTAATTTAAGAGTTAACAAACAACTTTGCCTTAGATAAAAAGTCATAGTTTCAAGCATTTATTGAATTACCACAGAAAATTTTTGACAATTCTTCTGAGTATGAATGACAATAATATGATAATGAAAATCATTATATATATTACTAGTTCCATTCATTGAAATTTTCCATTTATAGGAATTTTATAAAGCTGGCTCTTCAGGCAATGCATAAAATGTGACATTAAAAGTTTTATTTGATGTGCCACCTCAAAAGACAATAGATTGATATTTGATAGAATATCACTTTGTGCACTACACGTATGTTTGGAAATATCACTTATCTAAGAAAATGTTAAAAACTTTTTAATTGTTATACAAAAAATTAGCTTAATAGGCAAATAATTATTACATTAAGGATAGAATGAGGTATGATTCTAAATGTGTAAGCAGTAACTGGAAGAAAAAAAATACTTCATGTGGGTTTAGTCTGCACTGACTTTGTTCTACAATCCAATCCTTGATAACTTTTATATTTTCTTTGTTTAGAAATACTGGTAAATAGCTGTTGTTCTGCAGATTTCTACAGATATATTGTTTCCAGTGTCAGCCAGTCATTTGATTTTAGATTACTGGAGAGAGAAGATAGTAAATCTTAAAAAAAATCAATAATCAGAGAGATTAATAGTAAAAAATCTCAGTCAGTAACTTTCAGGTCATCTCTACTTTGTCTCAATATTTAAAATGTAAGAAACTGAGGCAGATTTATAATCTGGTAATATTTAAAAATTCTTCTGTGCCTCTTGTTTTGTTGGGTTTTTTTCTCAAATAGCAAGTCCTGTTCTGGTGTGGTAAGAAAAATCCTTTTTAGTCATGATGCCATGTACAAAAATGAAGGATAAGTTAGAAAAGAGATTGAAGAAAATCTCCTCACACAAATAATAAGACCAGGAGATATTTGGTGGTGTGCTTTTCCCAGAGGCTGGCTTTGCCCAAAGTCTTAACTGGTTTCGTACACCAAGCTCTGAGAAACCTTTGGAATCTCCTTTCCCTAGAGACTGGCTTTGCCCAGCCTGTTACTGTTTTGGTATACCAGTCTCTGAGAAACCTTTGGAATCTCCTCATCTGCATTTTCTGCCGCTGGTGCATAGCAAGATCAGTGATTTACTGTTAGTTGAAAGCTTGGACTATCATCACTGACACTCAGTTATTCGTTTTTTGGGCTATAGTGGTATTTAGCCAGCAGCAGAAGTCTTGTGAGGTGAAATGAATTAGTGTTTGTCAAGTATTTTGAGGTCATCAGATAACTACACTAAAGAACTGTAAAGTGTGATTACTGTCCAGCTGGCTTTTGCCTGGGTGACTTGTCCTCTTTGAGTATGATGGACAGCAACCCAAGGTGATGATAAGCTTGACTGCTGTCTGATTCTCTCACTTTTTCTTTTGAATCCTTTGGGTTTGGTGTCAGTCTTATTGGGTATCTGTTTAAGAGGTTTTGTTTGAACTATAGAAGATCCCTATACCTTCTGCTGTTTTGTGAGGTGCCTTTGGACTGTCCACGAATCCAAGGGATGAGGTGAAGGAGGACAGTATAGCCTTTAGCATTTTACTTCTAGCAGTTTGTGTCTGTAAGGGGTGAAAATATCAGTGTAACTCTGCCCTTGAGACATGGATGAAGCTGTGCCTATGAGATATGCTATTGATGATGATGCTTAAGGACAGTTTTGGAATTGTTACTGGAGCTGTCTTGCTTTCAAGAGAGCGTGTCTAAGTGAATGTGAGTGTTCCATGTTTGAAAGGTACCAGAAGCAAATATACTGTAGCTATGATCATTTCTGCATATTGGTTTTATGAAATCAAAGGCTTTTTACAACATGGAAATTATTATTTAGATAAATGAAAAGTCAACTATCACCACCATAGATGGAAGAACAAAGCAACTTTCCTTACCCCTGTTGTTACTAGTAGAGAGCTTACTCTAAATCTCATAGAAGCCATTGGAAACCTTCATGTTGCATCCTTTTGTGTGAAATTGATTTCCTAGAAATCCTGATTCATATCTAGATACTTTGTAATTAACTCTAGAGTGAGTTCCCTTTAATTAGAAATAAAAATAGATTTTCAGTTTGTTTTATAGCAGAGCATGCACCAGTTTGACAGAAATACACTATGAATGGTAAGCACTCAAAAGTGCAGTTCTTCTACAGTATTTAAAAACCTTATTTCACATTGTTACTTTAGCATGTTTCCCATATTTAAATAACAGTTCATATTGTACTTACTGTAAGATAACAGGCAATATTTCGTTGAAGAAATTAAGCAAAATGCTGTGGTCATCTTAGAGTACTCTTCCAGTGGCTTTAGAAACCTAGGATGAATGCACAGTTTTACTCTTTCACAAACACAGTGAAACACTAATCTCCGCTTACTAATTTTTTAAGTCAAGCCTATATCTAAACATGATTTTGTGACAGGAGTGAGTTTCTTTTCTGTTCCAATAATTTCAGAACATGGTAACTCGTGTTTCCAACAGATAAATGGGAGTGACATCATCCTACACCAAGTGGAATTTGTTTCCTTGGTTTCAGTTTTATGAGTGCAAAGCAACTCCAGGAAACAGCAGTGGCATGATTTGTCTTTTGTGAGCTAAAGAGCAATTTATTATTTAATTCATAACTTCAACCTTTTTATTTGTACTAAATTTTTATGTTATCTTTTGAAAAGGTTGTATTAAGATAATAGAATCTGAATTTTGAAAGGTAGAGTTAAGTTTCGGTGCCAGTTAGAACAGCCACTCAGATGTCTTAGCTTTTACTGTCCTTGTACCAGAATTTCACAATGTTCTTCCTTCTTTCCAGCAGTCTTAAATACTGGGTTTTTGTATTAATAGTGATTATGTAGGAAGTGACACTAACAGCTGGTCCCTATATATCTTAAGTGAGAACATATAATTTTTGGGAAAAAAAAAACACAATAGAAGATAGACTTTTAAATTACTGTCTTATATAACTTTTTATCTTATCAGTGTACCACTGGTGGAAGATGTTGTTTGTCTTTTCAGGATATTGTCTTCCCAGGATATTTATGCTGAAGTCCTGCTTCTGTGAGCAAGTGCTCCCTAAAAATAATCCTTTCTAAAACTGCCAGAAATCACTGAATCAATGAAGTGCAAGAAAGTTTTAAAGAATGGATAATAATTTAAAATATTTCTATAGGAATTTTAAATGAGAATGAAAAAAAAAAGAAAAAAAAAAAGGAAGCAACACAAGGCAGAAAAATTAGAAAAAAACTCAAATATAATTCAAAAGCAAAATACTAAAATTTTACAGATATTGGAGACATTGAATATTTTTGAATCTGTTTCTTGATGATGAATTAAAATTCTAATGGATCTCTCATATTAATGTCAGGCAACTAATTTTTGCCTTTTTCATGTCTTATAAAGAATTATCTTCCAGGGCCTACATTACAGACTATATTAATGCACATCTAATTAATCTCAAATCTACTAAAAATTAAATGTTGTGAGAGAATGTGGGAAAGTTGGTACCAGATATCTTTAAAAAGTGTTTCTTGATAATTCGGAAAAGCAGAAAATGATATGCCAATCTAATATCATAAAAGATAGCAAATCCATAATAATGATAATAAAAAGACATTGAAGGCTTTATAAAATTCACAGACAACTAGAAATTTTTATAATAACAAGAGCAAACGATAAAGAACTAGTTAATAGGCTTATATTAAAGATTTGTTTCATTTTTGGATAACAGTAGAACTGTCGACTTTTTCTGAGTAACCGTAAATTAGCTGTTGATTAGCTTGCTAAGGCCTAAGGAAAAAACATTTACTATACATAAAGAATTGATTCATTTTTAGGGAAATAATGTTTCTAAGACCACATAGTAGCAGATGTCATAATCCCTTACTGATGTATTCTGTTGAGTTGGGAACTAATCCGACCCATGGATCAAGATATTAGAAAAAAGAAATGAAATACATGAATTTTTAAAATGTAAGTAACCTACCTATGTCCTGAATTACTGCAGAACCAGCAAGCCTTTAGGATATGCCTGTCTGTGGCATCTGAATCAGATCCACTTTCTGTGCTCTTCTTGCTTAGTAGAAATTATAGAGATATAATATTAAGATCTCTCCATTCAGCCCAAGTGATGTATTAAGGGTATAGTTATCTTTTCACAGTATGAGATATTTTCTTGGAGTAGTATCTGTAAGCAACTGACAAGTGCAAACCCAGCTGTTAAAATACTGAGGAAATTATTTTATTGAATACAGATTTCCAGAAACATTTAGGAACCTCAACCCTTCTTTCATGGCCACAACCTCTTACTTCAGAGGGGCCCAACTCTCTCATTCATCCCATGCCAATCTTGTATAGATTTCTCATTAACATTCCACTAGAAAACTATGCTTAGGTCTGAATCCCCTTGGGACTGTTCATTATACAGCTATTTAACCTTGCAAAACATCCAAACTGAAACCAAAAGATAAAATAAGCACATTTAGAACTTCTAAGAAAATGGTTTTTTAGCCTTGACTGTAATCTGTTTTAAGGAACAACAAAACAGAATTATTGTGGGTGACTCTTTAATTTTAATTAGCTGTCTTAGGGAGCTGTTTAGGCTATTTATGTTTTCCTTCCCAGAGTTTCTCAGTTGCAGATTTCCAGTTTTGATCTGTGACACCAACAATGCTCTGCAAAGGTGAAGTTATTGAAGATAGGAGTCATGTGACCCATCTTTAGCTATCCAAGTTTTAGTTATCTATTTTACAGTATTTGTCTACATTCTTTCTCAATTAAATACTGCCAGACAATCCTTTCAGAGGTGACTGTTGCACTATATGTAGTGTGTCCACTGGCTCTTCACAGACATGATAAGACTAGAGACATTGCTTTTAGATAGATAAAATTAGGGGAGATTAATCTTAAGCTAGAAAGTATAACAAAACAATGCAGTTTAATTTATATCTGAACGTGTTGCTATACATCTCTTTCACTAAGCCCAGTCAGCATTTCTTTGTACTTGCTTTAACTCTGATGAAGTGAATGACAAAAATGAATGTTAGCTGGCTTTGTTTCAGTACAGGGAGAAAAGCAAGTAGTGGAAGGCATAGGTATTTTAAGAGGAAGTGAGAAATAGTGGCTGTTCTCTTAGGGAAAAATATCTGCTAACATATTTCTGTTGAGGTTGTAAGTCTTGTTATTAGAATTACCCTTGGCTCAGGATTCAAGGTGAAAGTGAAAACCAGAACAGATTAGTTCATCCCCAATGAGAGAAGAAAATTATTTCCTTTCTAATGTTAATCTCAAAATAGCTGTCATGCCTTAGTTACATGCAGGGTAGGGGTTTTTTTTTTCTTGCTTTCTTTCACAGTGACTCAAATTGTTCATTTAGATTTTGAAAAGGGCAGCTTATAAAGCTTGACTCTTACAGCCAGAATTAGTTGTTAATTTATTTCCATACCCTGCTTACTGCACAGAAATGCTCTCCATAGCAGTTGTTTTATAGTCAAATTCTTGAAACAGATTTGCCACTTAATTTGCCCCCATAATATCCCACCATCAAGTTAATGTATTGGTAAGTTTCATTGGTTGCTTAATTGCCTGCAAGTAAGTATAAAATAATGTATAAAAAGCAGGTGTAAAATAACATATAAATGTCTTATTATGGAAAATCTAGATAGGGCTTTCTGTCAATATTTATAATGTAAAGAAACCCAAAATATATAAAAGTACTTTGTGGCCTAGTTTATAACTCAAAAAATTAAATTTATAGCAAAAGCTGGAAATATTTTTACCATATATATGGCCATTAAAATGTCTCTTTTCATGGGACACTATATATAAGATCATCTTCTAAATGGAACAGCTACAAGTGAAATCTAAAATTATTTGTTAAACTTAAATAGCAAATTTGAGGCAGGATGAGAAATAACACTACAGATTTGGGAAAAGAGCTATGTTTATTAAATCACTGTGATAGGGTAATTAAAGAGTTTAAACCAGAAAATTCTTGGTATGGAATTGAAGGTGCCTGAATTGTAAAATGAGGTGAAAGCAACTAACTCAGAATTTCTTTTAATAAGTGGAGGAGATAATCTTGCATGTGTTCATGCTGTGAAAGTGTTTCAGCTGAGAAAGAATCCTGTATGTTTTTAAATCACCAACCCTCAAGCCTGACAATTAGCATAACTTAGCATAACTTTACTGTAAAATGCTCAGTGACAAAACTGTACCACATTCATGAAGGAATTATTGTAGTGCCTTTTTCTGCTGTACAAAAGGAAAGATTTTCACTGAAAAGTCTGGGAAATGTTATGGCTTAGTCATGAATATGTGGGCTGTAGAACTATGGGAATGCAAATATATATAAAGACAAATACAGGCAGAAGCAAATAGACTGAGCCATCCGGATATGAACTGTCTTGGGCCTTCATGTCAGATACAAAAGAAAATATGACATCATGGTCAGTGTCATAAGCTATGAGACACAGCTGGAATGAAGGGTACACTTGCTTTAGGGACAGTGCTATGTTAGTGCATCTCTGTAACTTCACAGATAGTCCTGATTTGTAGCCAACCATCTCAAAGCACAGGCAGAGCTCATTCATGCTTAGCTGCATCCATCCATGTAGATATAGCCTAAGAGGACTGCAGGATATCCCCAGCTCTGAAACTTTATTTGCAATGACTTCTGCTACCTTCTGCAAGTGTTGACAAATAAGGTATACTTTCACTGTTGGTGTTGTATCATTACATTGTGCTGTGCCAGAATATTTTAGCTGGATGAATATTTAGCGGGGTCAGCTGTGCACTGGATGAATGATGGGGTTGCAGGAACTTCCATTAGATGTCATGTACTAAGGTGAGCTCCTTTGCAGAATTCTCCTGAAGCTTTTTAAGGAATTGCTGCTCTCTAGTTGCCATGGTGCAGTACACCTTCCTTGTAAGTACCTCCCGGGAAAGCTTTTGACAGTAGAGGGAGCCTAGCCTTTTAACATCTGTAGCTAAAGTCAACAGTTAGAGGTTCCTGTTTCATACGGTTTTCATCCCTGTTGTTTCTCAGCTCTGTACATGTTCTTGCTGTCATCTAATAAATATAATTTTCTCTTTCTTCCTCCAAGGCAGTTTGAAAGCAATTTTTTTCTTTTATTAAATGTATTACATATACCTGTGTGAGCCAAAGAGACAGACACATTATGTTGGAGTAAAAGGCAGGAAGTTTTGTGTTAATCATAGACCTTGGTACTAATAGTTTTGAGATTACAAAGTTCAGCCTTCTGTCCTGGTTACCTTCAGTAATTCAATAGACGTGGTCAGCTTTCAAATTTTCTTTCCTTTATGGGTGTGTTTGAGGTGATTTTGGTGAAAGCTAGTCAATATTTCTGGTGTGATCCAAAATGTTATGGCAATTGAACTGACAAAAGCTGTTTGATTTTCTAATTCTTATAGCACTAGGTATGCTGCACATTAATGGAGTAGTTTCTGCTCCCAAAAATTTTGACCCTTGAGATTAATTTATCCTTGTATTTATTTATTTTTATTTATCTGTGAAACCACAAATATTGTTTAACACAGAAAAAAAGCTTTGTTCTTAAATTGAAGCAGAGCACTGCAGGAATTTTTTGTAAAAGTAAGCAAAATACCTGTTTTCTACTTACTGTTATTTTGGGGGGACTGTGGCACCCCATACTTAACAGGAAGGGAGTATCCTAGATTTATAGCTGCCATTTTCAAAAAGGAACAACAAAAGGCAGATGGGCCATAAAGACTTACAAAGTTTTATTATTAAATTATACACATGATGGAAATTGGTATAAGTCTGTTATAATATGAGTATACAGTGGTGGATTTTGACTAAGGGGTGCGGTGAAAGAGGAGAGAGAAGTTTAAGAGGGGGAGAGAGAGAAGTTTAAGAGGGGGAGAGAGAGAAAAAGAAAGAGGGAGAAGGAAAGAAAGAGAAAGAGACAGAAAAAAGAGGAAGAAAGAGATAAAGAGAGAAAGGGCCAAATGGATCCAGCTGATGGGATGCACCACCCAGGCTTTGTGGAAGCACCTTTTTAACACTAAGTTCTCCCCACCCTGGAGCTAAGTTTCTTGCTTTCTGTGCAAATCAGTTATCATGCTCAGTTCATTCTTCTAGACCTCTCTGAAAATGGGTCAGAGAGTTTGTGGGGGACTTCAGGAGTCTTGATTGGGGAACGAAGACTACTGGGCTGGCCTTTGGCCAACAGTCCATGCCCTCTTCTCAGCCTCATTCCCGTACTTGCCCTGTACTGTGTTGTTCCTATCTCCAGGAGCCAGAACAAGGATATTTGTCCCAGAAAAGTGCTGCCCTACCTCTGCCTGGGCCCTTCTTCAGCCACATGCTGTTCTTTCTCACAGTGTGTTGTCACCAGCAACCCTTGGTTGGCTCCATGGCCATCTGGCTACCAGTGTCTGAGACACTCAGATTAACCCCTCATCCTCTGGGATTCTGCAGGGGACTGTGTCACTGATCCATTGCAAGTAGTTCTTTCTGATGTGATATTCTTTGTTTCTTCCTGGAATATATCGTTTCCTTCTAGATTAGACTTTCATTTCTAGATATTTCATCTAATTGGTGATTATTTTAAGTGTCTAGTTGCTTTTCCACTAAAAGGGGATTAATTCTTAGCGTGAGGTTGAAAATTCTTGGTATGGTACAACTTCAGCAGTTACACTAAAATAAAATGAGTGACAATTATTTTGCTGCTCTCCTGTATCATTAAGTCTGATATCACTCAGGAAAATTGAGTTTAGTAATAACTCCATTAAGACCTTGAGGCAATTCTCTATCTATTAGGGCAACATAAGGATAACACTGTAAGATTGTGTAGCCTCAATTCTAGTCAGATTATCTGATTTATTCTTTCTGTCCACAATTCTTGTATGACAGCAAGAAAATTAAAAAGAGGGCGGGTGCCAAGATTGAAAAACAATAAAGCAAAAAAATCACATATAATTCCCATAGAATGCAGACCATACCTATATTTTGCATCTGTGCATGCATTAGCTGGATGGTTGGAATACAGTTGCCAATCAAAATGGAACTCAGGGACCCTCTGCTTGTCTTTTTGGAGTGTTAAAACAAGCAAAATATTCTTTCTTCTCTCCAGCAACCAATTTTTCAAAATCCTATAACAGCACAATTACCTCTGAGGCTTCCCTCTCAGATTTGGCTGAAATTGGCTAAAAGGCTAGAAAATTTATTCTTGGAAATGAGTGATGGACAACATAATCACTGAAGTTTCATTTCCTTAGGTTTTATTTGCTTAGCCTGTTAATCATAAAAAAATTACTAGAATCCCTTTTAGCAACTTATCTCTGTGTTATTACACCTTGCTCTCCCTTATTTTCCCTTTGTCCTGAGCTGCTGGTCAGAGTGCAGTGTAAGATCTAGCTATGGTGACTTAGAGAGTTTTCATTTCCTTAATTAGTGTCATAGAATCACAGAATAATTCAGGTTGGAAGGACCCTCAGGAATTCTCCCAGCCTAGCATTCTGCACAAAACGAGTCACAAAACTAGTGGTCAACACTAGCAGACCAGGTTACTTTAGCCAGGCAGGTCTTAAAGACCTTCAACAACAGAGACTGACCAACCTCTTGGGACCCTCTTCCACAGCTTGACTGTCCTCATGGTGCAATTTTTCTTCTTTATGTCTGGTCTAAACTTCTAATTTCCTTTTATGCACGTTGTCTTTCATCCTCACACCGTGCACCACTGGGAAGAGCCTGACTGAACCACTTCAATGACCTCCTCAAAGAACAAGTGCCCCAGCCCCATGACGTTGTGGTGTGGTCCTGCTGAATTCACTCTAGTTCGTTAAGGTCCTCTTTTGAGCAGTCCAGAATTGGACAGAGTGTTCTAGACGTGGCCCAATGAGACCTGAGCGAGGAAGGATGGTATCTTCTCTCAGTCTGCTGGCTGTGCTGCTGCCAGTGCAGCACAGGATATACTTGGTTATTTTGGCTAACTAGGCACACTGCTGGCTTATGTCCCACTTGCTGCCCACAGGACCCAAGGTCCTTTTTGCAGAGTCGCTTCCCAGCCAATGAGTTTCCAAACTATATTCTTGCAAGTGGTTCTGCCTTCACAGGTGCTGGATTTGGATTTTTTGATGAATTTCATGAGGCTTCTGTTGGATCAGCCGCATCTAGCTCCCTCTGAATGGCAGATCTACAACTAAGCATGTTGACTTTTCCACCCTTGATGATGGAGGTGATGGAGGACTTTAGACCAACCCTGTGGAGGAGTTGAGGGTATTGGTAGATGGAAAATTAGATATGAGCAGGCAACATGCACTTGCAGCCCAGAAAGCCAATGGCATCCTGGGCTGGAAAGCCTTTGCTGTGTCAGTGTCCTGAGGTGCAGCCCGGCTGGTGGAAAAGACTTCTAGAGTCTTGCCTTAACTCTTAACTCTCTAAGACTAGTAGAGACTTGCCCTTATCTACTTCTAGGATTTTACCTTCTTCAATCGTACCTATAAGCACGAAGGGCAGGGGGGGCCCTGCTGGTTCTTCTCCTTTCTTTATAGGTTCATTATATTTTTCAGACTTTATGCAGTTTTATTCTTACAGAACTCTGATGACATACTCATGAAGAAAATACATAATGCTTATTTGAATGGTAGGAGGTACTGCATCTGGTGAAAAGTTCTGCAAAGAAATCAGGACCTTCTGATATAAGTATCCTCCTTTTAAGACATCTAAAGTCTCATGCATTCATCAGTAAGATTTCCTGCAGCCTCTCTCTAGAACCTGCTTGATACAGACCTCTGGAATATGTTAATAATCAGAGGTTATTGTTCTGTGGTCCTGAGGTGTCTGTCCATCTTATCTAGCAAAGGACTTGGATTTCTTGAACTTTTAAAGATTTAAAAAGATTCAGAAAAGCGAGTACCTGCTTCTCAACAACCCAAAAACTGTGAATATAATTTCTAACTACGCAGATTTTCAGAAATGTCTTCTAAGTCTTATCCTTCATCATTTTACTCACAGTGTTTCTTTCAAGTGTTCAAAATCTTTATTGTCAGTTCTAGTTAATAAATTTCTAAAAGTGATACTGTTTGATTTTCCTTTGTCACTATTAAACAAAGAGCTTCCTTCTACCATTTTTATTAGCTAGTATTGTAAAGTGCTATGTCCGGCTGCAGAACTGTTTTTCCTGGCCATAAATTTGCCTTCCTAAGTATAACATGAATTACTATAGCTTGAATCCTCTGTACATTTATCTCTGTGTGTATAGTTGCATGCATGTATAAAAGTGCTTTTAGTCACTCCATTCTAATTTTGCTCTGAGGTTGAGAGACATTGCCATTGTGTTTGAAACCATTTTGAGAAAGGAAGGATAAAGAAACTTAATCTTTATAAGGCTTATGGTCCAGATTTTATTGACAGATGCAGCACTTTATTCTGCAGAACTGGAACTTTAGTGGTTTTAGGTTAACACACCTATATGCATAGCTCTTGGGTGCCATAAAGCTTAGCTTGCTAAGTGGTTTTGTCAGCTTAGTATCGAGGTACAGGGCTTTAGAGCACTCATCTTGCTGGGCAGGAGGAGGCCTTTAACTGATGTATCAGACCCATTATTCCTTCAGTTCAGATCAGAACTTTTGACACTGATGTTTACTACCTAAGAAAGGAGTGGCTTGTGCTGCTTCCTTGCCACGAGGGGGAGAGTTTTCTTTTTCCTTGTTCCATTTTCTCTTCTGCAGTGATCATAACTACTTGAACTGAATTCTTGCCTTGTGTTCTGGTGATATTATTTTGAGTGGGGTACTCACACATACCCAGGAATACACGCATGACAGGTGTCAGATCCTATTAGTTCATCAGTATCTATCTCATGGTAGTCTTATATCTTTTGAGATAGAAATCATATGGACTAAGAAGTGATATGGTAACATGAAACTGAATTTTCTACAAACAAAATGAGAGAATACACCGAACAAAAAAATAGGCTATCCATAGTTGTATGTTTTGTCTGTTAGTATAGTTAAAGAAAAGCAAAATAAAAGGAAAATGTAGCTGAGATTATCCTAAATATTCTTTAAACAGCCATAAAATCAATAACTTGTAGCACATATTCTCCATAGTGGAAATAAATACCTCTGTTTCCATTCTCAGAGGAAAGAAGAAAAAACCCAACAATGTAAGCTCAGTTTCAATAGCTGTTTAGAAGCAAGCACATTTTAAAGAATTCCAATTACTAGGATTCGCATATTTAGTATTTATTCAGTCGTTGTCTCAGATTTCATCCACTATCTCAGAACTGTATGCCAAAATCTGGGTTCTTTTGATGTTTTCAATGTGATAAAATTGTCACCTTGATTTTTAAAAAGGATGTCTGAAAATAGGATGCTGACAAAATAGTAAATCTCAACTTCCAGAATCATCATTGTGTCCTAAAGCAGTAAGAAGTCTGAAGTCATTGACTCAGGAGATTAATAGATTAGGGATGCAGTCTGAAAAAAATGTTTAACTGTTTAATTATTAATCTTTTGCAGAAATATCTATTAACATGCTTCAGTGTTTAATATAGACTGCCTATATTATTACAGCATATAAAATGCAGTAATTGTGATTGCTTTCTGTGTAGAACTAAGAAATACTCAGTCAAATTAATTTGCAGGTTTTACTACATAGCAGAATTTTCTAAAAGTCACCAAGAAAATTGTTGAATACTTTGGTTTTTCAAAGACAGAGTATGCCCTTTTGTAAGTTTGTGCATATTATGTATTCTTAAATGGTGGATATTCTGCAATTAAAGTTTGAAGTTGTGCTATTGTAGGGCCACACATTACTTTTCCATGATCCATGAGATTCTCTCCTGACTAGTCTCTGACAAACCCTTCAGAAGTATTTTCTGCCTGTGCACAAGACACTTCTACTCAGATATCCTATGGTTAATGACAACATGCAAAGAATTCATAAGCAGTAATAGAAGCTGTCTTATGTATTAAATAGTTCCTAATTCCATATCTAGTCCTATTAGCCTCTTACTTTCTTTCCTTCACAAATCTGGCTAAATCAACTCAGAGCATCCTAAAAAAGTATATTATTGTCAGTTCATAAATAAGACAGGAAGAGCTGTGATATTCAGATGCTTTTTTAAGGTTAGATACAAATACCCTGATTTGCCAAAAAGTGAACCTTAAATTCCATCCTAACCCTGTACCCGCAAGAGCAGCCCTTCCCTCAAGTGCCACCTTTATGAACATACAGAGGGGCTGAATTGAGAAGCTGAGACAGACGTTAGAAACAACAAAACGTTTGGAAATTATTTGCATTTTTTATGTGTTTCTTTTTTTACTTGTTTATTCTCCTTTTCCTCCCTCCCTGCTCTCCCCTGAGCACTGCACCCATGAGGCTGGGGCTGCCTGGGGGTTTTGTCATGCTCCCAGCACTGAGAAGGACTGGCTAACAGGAAAAGTGTTTTTTCCATCTTTCCAGCATATTCTTTTTCTTTCTGTCTGGATACAAAATGCCCTCTGAATAGCTGGAAAGCCAGATGAAACGTAAATCTGGGGAATCACTGAGTTGTTCTTTTCCACTCAGGTTCGCAAGCCTTCATGTAACACAAAAACGTTGTACAGACACCTATGGTTCCTTGAATCTTCTTCTCTGGACTTTTTAAGGCTCTTCCTTAGTTACTGACATTTCTATTATCCCCTCTGATTTCAGTGTAGTAATGGTGGGATTAAGAATTTACCATCAAGCCTTTTAGATCATGGAAAAAGTATTCCTAGTTTTCTTAAACAGATGAAAGACCAGCTAGCATCTTACAATGAATATTAATTTTAAAAGCCATTTTGCTAACCAAATCAAAAATATAATCAATGAGAAAATGAAGTTAAAAACCATAAAGGCCCAATACAGACACCCCAGGCTCAAATATTTTAATTATGATTGCTTTAAGCATTTTTCTTTTTTTTTCCTTTTTCACTACACAAAACTGTGTACTTTGTCTGTGTGTATAACATTTGACAACGTGGTAGATTAGTAAAAAATCAGAAGGCATAGAAATGCTTAACAGAATAATGCTGCATTTTCATATTGTCAGGGTGATTAATGACAAGCACTGTAGTTTGCCAGTAAAGGAAAAGGAGAATATGTTGCTGCCTTTCTGAACTGATGCTCTTTAGTAGACACTGTGGGAGACTGCAAGCCCAGAAATAAATTCCTCTAATAACCATGAGTGTCTTTGTCCCTGCTGGGCACTAAACAGACCAGCAATTCTCTTCACTACCTTTAAATCCTCTGGCACAACAGCAATGCCAGTTCAAGTGCATTTCTTTTTTCCAATTTCGATTGCACAATCGTTTGGTCAGTTTCCCAAGTCTTTCTGCATCCTATAAAACGCCATCATCTTCCACACACTGTAGGGAAAGAGCTCATTTCCAAGGTGTCTGCATGGGAAGTACCCGTGAAACATGGTGATCCTAGCAAACACTGAGCTGTTCATGATTGTTGTTTTGGCATCATTTCTCCAATCAGTTCTGAAAATGTGGCTACATTTGCAAACAATACCTGTGTACTCTGTTCTGTTGTAAAAATGAGAGGGCAATTATTCATAGCAGACAAAGAGAAAGGGATCTGTAGTGTAATGGCAAGTAAGTATGAGGTTTCTGTAACCTCCTGTCTTCTGCCTCCTCATGCTGACTGTCTCATGGCACTGTAAGTCATAAGCAGCTCGACTGCTTTAGGTGGATTTGCACTACTACAGGAAAGGAAAAAGTAGAAAAAGAGCACTAGAACTGACTCTTGAAAGAGATAGAAATCATTTTGCAACAAGGTTTTGTTTCAGTTTATGGTTCACGGAGCAATAGTGTACAAATATACGATCATATATATGAAAACATTCATAGAAAGAGACTTAGCAGTCAGCTTTGCGTCTCCAAGTCAATTTCCACCTGGATTTGCTGTTTTTATTAAACCTCTTTTTCAGAGTTGTCATCTAATGCTATAGTCGATAGTAGCAGAAGTTACAGATGCTTGGTTTTTGAAATCAAGTCCATGACATTCAGTGCAGCCAAGATGTAGCATCTTGCCTGGTGAAAAAAAAATAGGAACTAATCACAATTGCCATATCCTTTTTCTTCACCAACTCCGGTTTTTTCAGTAACTGTTACTGTTAACTCAGTAGTCTAGTCATGATCCTCCAAAGTATCCTCTAAAGTATTAGTATTCCTCTAAAGCAGGGAAGATAGTGACATCATAAAATGGAAAGGTAGAATAGATAGCATTGAGAGTAGCTGCTAGAAATGTTGAAACAGTAATATAGAACATGCTTGCCATGACCTGAACATTGCAGGACATGTTAAGACAGAGCAGAAATGATAAATCAGCATTTATAGTCGCTTAAAAGCATGTCAGTGAACTGCCTTTGAGCTCTCCGTGTACTTAGATGGAAAATAGTTGACACTGAAGCTGAGAATGAAATTCTTGATTTAGCCTGCCCTTTGTGCCAGCATAACTAGGAGCTCTGGGAGCATGCTATTTGTAGCCTCTTCACTCTCCAAGATTCTGATAGAGGAAGAGCACACTTTTTGTGAAGACTACCATACAGTTTAATTCTAAACTGTGTAGGCTTCTACAGTCTTGAATATGATATGTCCACAAATAGAGTAGAAGAAGGTCATACCAGAAAGAAAATAAAAAGGTCTGTGAACAACTTGTAGCTTTCTAGGACTTATTATCTAAGATTTTTATATTTATAAACTTCCAACTTTGATTAAAGTGCATGGAGTATTATTCTCTACCTAACTCTGAATTGTCTGGTCACTAAACAGTGGATTTCAGAGCAGAAGTTTAAAAAAACACACAGTTTTAACTCTCTAAAATTTTCTGTCTTTTATTTGTCACTTCAAAACAAAAATACTGTCTTTCACAAGACAGCCAGACAGCTAAGCTCATTCTGTTCCTCCATTTTATTTATTTATTTTTTAATACTTTCATTATTATCACCTATGTAAATCCTGGGATGCAATCAGGGTTCCTCACCAGTTAAGCTAAATGACAGCAGGTTGTTTGCTTAGCACTTTCAAAGGGTGCCAAGCTAGGATGCTCCAGATTCCTTACCTGTTTATATTGAAGGAATAGCAATAGCTAATGGGGATAACTTCATTATACACTGCCTTGTGTATACTCTAGGTAAGGAGAAGGATGAGTAAATAATGCACCACCATCATGAATGTGTAGTTACTTTACACATTTGGTATTTCTAAAACTGCCTGGCAGTATTCTTTCTGCTGCTGTCAGCAGTGTTTGTAAAGGACTTCCTGTACAAATTCAGCAAATCATCTAGTGAGCTAAACCTCACCTGCAGGTTAATGACTGCTCAACCTAGCCCTACGTTTGCTAAAGGAGAGAGGGACAAAGTGCAACTTCATATTCCCCACATGAGTCGATGAGAGATCTAGTGACAGTTTTCAGACTCCTGAAATCAGCAGCCAGGATATGGAGCAGAGTGGCCTATCTCAGCTTACACCTGGAACTCAGGAGCTCTTCATCCCCTACAGCAGAAATGTATTGACCTCTTGTTTCTTATTTGTGAAATTGTCAGCGCCATAATTGGCTAGTGACATCCTTTTGGGTTTATGGACTTACAGCAGTTGACTAACCCCATATTTTCCTATGGACTACGTGCTCAGTGGAGTTTGTTATGGCAGTAGTAGAATCATAGAGTACCGAATTCAGCTCCTGACCCTGTGCTGGACACACCAAGGATCACAAGAACATTGCCCAAATGCTTCTTGAACCTGTCAATCTCGGTGCTGTGACCACTTTCCCTGGGGAGCCTTTTCCAGTAGTTAACCACCCCCTGGACGAAAAATCTTTTCCTAATATCCACCCAAAACAACTTTCCCAAATCTTCATCTGTTACCCAATTACATGACCCCTCGTCCAGCCAACTGCCTGGTGAATGGTGGAGCTGCTGCAGATGGGCTATTTTTTGTGTGAGAAGAGGTGTAAGGCTGTGCAGTGTATGTACACCCTGGAAGGGACCCAATACCCAGCCAGGTCAGCCTTGACAGTGCTGAACAGGTTTAATCTTGCACTCCATCTGCACAAATCTTTTGCAGTTAGGCTTGACATTAGTACTGTTTCAGTAAAGAAAGGTAGATTACTACCCCAGAGTGACACACAGATTCTGAGTAGGAAGTCTGAATTTTAGTCCTGGGCTCTTACTGCATCACCATTTTTTCCACTTATTAGTAGAAAGCACAGGGAATCTTGGCTACAGTGATGTGATAATCCTTGAATTTGAACATTTTCCCTAGTCAGCATTTTTGTATTTGAAGTGCCTTTTGAAATGTAAATTATGCACTGAAGTCACCAGTGTATACCAGGCAAAGAGTGAAAAATTGAAATAAAGCCTTAATATATGTATACAGATAAATATATATTTATGTACATTGCACATATACACTTAAACTGTTCTATGGAGGTGGTTGTTGAGTTAAATTACTATTAGAAAAAAGTTGTTTGAAGTTACATAGAAGATGTTAAGAAGATTTTACTTCTGACAATGAAAAATCTAACAATTAGGATTAAATTTAATTTTAAGGGATTCTTATTTTAATGCTCTTGATATTATAAGTAATACAAATGGTGTGTTGTATGTGATTTCTGCTAATGAGCAGCTCCTTCTGTCATCCGGTTTTCTACTGAGACATATTTATAGTAAGTAGAATAAATTAATTACAGAACCTTGTAATACAAGGATGTAATTCCATCTAGTAAAAACCCCTGAAGTGGAACCTTGAGATGTTTGCTATGTAAGGGAAGCAAAGCATAGGTAAGCAGACTTTGCTGCTGTGTCAAAGCTTTTCCCTAGGGATAATGTCCAAAAACAGGAAAGATTGTTTTATTCTTCAACAGCTTGTTTTACCAGGCTTTTTTATTGCTAGCACAGAAAGGAGTGGGATTCCTTCTACCTTTCATCTCCTTCCCTTTCTTTTGTGTGCATATGTCTCCAAACAAACAGCATTTTTTCTTCTGCACTAATTTTAAGCAAGCTAAACACCTGCTTGGCTATTTTTTAGGTAAGTAGAGCCGTAAGTTTCAAAATTTAAACACATTTTAAAAAAAAATCTCGGTCTACTTATTTGACCTTGTATTGTTAAAGGAACAATGAAAGTAAGATTTCTCTAAGAAATATAAGGAAGATCTTGGTGTGAGTGCAGTATTTTTACCTGTGTTTACAGAGCACGATGTGCTTAGTCAGCTATTTCTTTCTTCTACAGTTAAGCACCACTTTCATAATAATTTCAGTCCATTCTGTACTGCAGAAGCCCCATTAGGATCAGTATGGTTCTTTGCTGGTTCTGGAATGTTCCTGTGACAGTCTCCAGGTTCACCTGGGACTGAACAAGACATAATCAGGGCCCAGAGAAGTAAAAAAAAATACCTTACCACAGCTTAATCAAAAACAACTGTTCTTCCCTAGTTAAACAACTTAGCATGTCTTTTCCCACAGCGATTTGGGGGAAACTAATTGAATGAGAATGCTGTATTGATCTCCAGGAGCTGGCAGAGGACTGGGAGCCTTTTTTAAACTACCCTAGGGGTTTTCTTCTTTGAAAAATCAAGCTGGCTGTCATCTTGTAAATGGAACTGTATAGCCCTCCCCCTTCCAGAAAGGGGAAGTTGCTTAAGCTTAAAGACCTTTGCTGTCATTACTTTATCCTCCAGGGACCATCGCTTTGGGTTTCCTAGTTATAGGAGGAAGGGGATAAAGTATCTGTGGAGAACCAATTGCAGAAGCATCCATTGCAGTTAGCTTGTTACTCTGGCAAGCAAGGAGGAATTTTCAAGACTTTCTTTAGTGCTGGAGACAAAGCACTGGAAATCTCAAAATCTTTTAGTGAAAATCTGAGTCAGTGGTTTTTTTTTTCTACTGGTAAGTAAGTTTGTACCCTGGAACTGCAGTTCTGCAAACTCTGAGCAAAATATAATGATAATTTGAAATTATTGGTTATTTGTCCAAGCAGTGTTAGAAACAGTAATGATTCTCTTGCAGCTGTGGTAGGTCCTGGGCTGTGGCTGGGATTGGAGTGTCAGGTTTGTCTTTCAGGGAGACACTGCCGTTTCTTTTTGGTTCCTGCCTAAACTGCCATTTCTCTCTCACTTATATTGGCAAGTAGATCCAAAGAGTTGGAGAAAAAATGTGTTGCTAGGCTGGAAATCCCTGAGACACCAGCCACCAAGTAAGGTGGGAACTATGATTAATAAGGGCGGGGAATTAAATCCCCTTCAGTCCCTGTTGTAAATCTGCACTTCGTAGTTGTTCCTTATTGCTCTTAAGAGTGGCTCATTTTTTTCTTGTGAAAACTGAGTTGTTCATTGTGCTAGATATTAATAGTCATAGAAGACATACTTCCTTCTAACAAAGAGGATCAGTTTTGAAAAAAATAAATTTATATTATTCCAATACAAACCTTGCCCTGCCCCTTCTTGTCTTATGTGTTGCTCATAGTCTTCCTCAAGACTCTTTCCTGCTTCAATATGCTTTTCTGTAAACTTAATGAAACAGTAACTGTAAAAACCTGCTTGGAAGATTTATTTCCAAATTCCAAACTCCTTGATTTTATGGGCAAATTGAAAGATCTACATTAAATTCAACATAAGCCCGTGTAACAGAACATTTAAAATTTTCATTGTAAATCCTGGACAATTTTCCTAGAAAGTGTTCTCAGGCTTTTTTATGACACAAAAAAAGCTGTAGACCCCAGAGGCTGCACTTGCAGAAAGAAATAGGCCAAATGTGCATAACTCAAAAAATTTTCCTGGACCCAGTGTCTAATAGTGCCTGATTAATGTTTTTGTGTGACACAATGTGGTGATAAAGACCCTAATACTTACTGCTGTAAGTCAGTATGTGCTTTGAAGTCAGTATGTGCCAACTAGCATGACTATGTGTGCATGTTTAAAAGGTGGGCAGCTCCATCGTGCTGCCCAACTCTTTATGCTAATAAAGCAACCAAGCTCTCTTCTGTGATACAACACTGAGAAGATTTATTGTTGTGAATTTTCATGCCAAAGTGGGTCTCTCTAAAACATCAAAATATGAGTTACGAAAAATTCACTTAATGAAATATGCAACATGAATATTCTGCAGAGTTTTGCGCATCCCTTTCCTTTGGTTAGTTTATCTACAAAGAAGTAAAATATGCTTTATTAAATAGTTAGGTCACAGTAGCAGTGGCAAAGTATGGACATTTTAATCAAGTCTGTTTTAATATACCTGACAGTTCAATTAACAGGTATTAACTAAAAATATCTCTTGCTGGGACACTTAATAACTAAAAGTTAATTGTAACTGCTTTCAAATATCATCTTTTTCTCTTCATAATTTGTTATGCCTGAAATCCAACGATAGTTCTTTAGGATCGTAACTGCACGATGTTCTGCAAGAAAGTAAAAAGTTATTGTACTCAAATCAGAGGAGAATGGAACATGTTAATTATGTTATTAAACAGAACTCTAATACCTCAATGTAAACTTCAAATGAACGAGTAAACAAATATAATATTGTTATGACTGATTTAAAGACTGCTAGTCTAAATACACATATATTCTACTAATTACTTTCTTTACTGAGAGAGAATAAAGATTGTTAAACTGAACATATCAGTTTTAAAATAATCTTATTTCTAAGTTCCATTTCTTATCTTTTATTCTGTGAATAATTCTTACTGTCCAGTGGGACTGACATATGGACTATATGAAAGATCAGAGCCTCATAATATGTGAGCTTCTTTCTTCTGATAAGCAGGCTATGTCTGTTTAGCTCCTATTGATTCTTGCTGTACTGCTGTATCCCCAAAGACTAGACTTCTGTTTTGCTTCTGTGTTCTAAAACAAAACCAAAAAACATGGTGTTTGATGTATGAGATAACTGAAAACAGAAACTGCATTAAACTTACCTGTTACAGTCTTATTCTGCATAACCTTGGAGTCTGTTTCAATTATATTCTGTTTTTTTCTTCCTGGTTGCTGAAGAGTAGGATGTGCAATGCAGACTCTCCGCTGCCCAGAAAGATTTATGAAGGCCTTTGCACCAGTAGCTGACCATGTCACATTGTACAAAGCTGGCCTCCAGCATCACTTCAGCAAGGATTTCTTTGAATTAATAGCTTGCTTGCATAACTTGACCTACCTTCAGGCAAGTTTTATTCTTTGAGATCAGTGATGACCAGATAGGATGATGTGTTTGGGATTCTTTACTAGACCCAGAATCATAGAAAATCCTGCCTTGGAAGGGACCCACAAGGATCATCGAGTCCAACTCGTGGCCCTGCACAGGGCAATCCTAGAGTCACACCATGTGCCTGAGAGTTGTCCAAACACTTCTTGAGCTCTGTCAGGCTTGTTGCTGTGACCACTTCCCTGGGGAGCCTGTTCCAGTGCCTGACCACCCTCTGGGCAAAGAACTGTTTCCTAATATCCAACCTAAACCTCCCCTATACTGGACAACCACAGTTAAGACTTCTGAGAGTTACCTCCAGGACTCATAAATGTTTTCTGGAAGCTATTTCATCCAGTCATTAGAAACTTCCCTAACAGAGTTGGATCAAGTGGTAGAATATAACCTGTTCTCTACTGCATGTTACTCAGACTAGAGATAATAACTTTCTGATACCGGCCCTTGTAGGCATCTGTATATTGTTTCAATTCTCCATATTACAATTATATGTGTTAGCCAAAATATCTTGTCCTACTTATTCATGAAGTAAGAACTTCTAGCTTGATAAATTTTACTTGGCAGTGTGGAAGGTCTTTGGTTATTCACAAGACTGATATATATAACACTCAATATGAATATTTTTTTTTGTAAATTAATGTGTATAGTTAGCATATCTATATATATGGAGAATATATATTTGTAGATATACATGTTTATGTTTATATAATCTGTTACAAATATGCCTCTTAATTTTTTTGAGGTTTTAGGTGGTAGTAGTTGCCATTGTTATGGTAACCTTTACCCAGCTCCTTTCACAGCTCCTTTATTCAGCTCCTTTTCCACAAAGTGCATTGTCTTTTTCCTGTTTATCCTGGACATTGCAAATACTTTTTTTCATTAGAGTAAATCATTATTCACAGAAGTCAAAGGTAAAAAGCAAGCTTTCAAAAGCCATCACTGTGAAAATACTTATTAATTTTAATGATACTAAAAAATACATTTTCTGAGTATAGTATAGATTTTTGTTTGTTTTTCTGTTGTACTAACAGATGTCAGAATTATTTAAGGTATTTTTGCTAAACACAGAAAGGGTACTGTAAGGTATTTTATCTAAACAGACTCTTAATGACTTACAAATATTTTCTCCTTGACAACAATATGATGCACGCTGTCCTCTATCAATACAGTTTTCTCTGCTTTTCCATTCCTGTAAGTTCTGTAAGTCATCAACATTTCAGTTTCAGAAAAACAGAACTATTTACTATATGCTACTGTTACAATAAGACCTAGTAACTGTGACTTGGACCTAGGTTCCTCATCTCAAATGAATTTTCCAAATTAAAGGGAAAAGGGGTTTTAAATGATTTTTTATTGTAAACTTAAAAAAAAAATCAAACAACAATCACCTATTAAAAAGGTTTTTAACTGACTGAAAAGCTGTAAAAGACAAAAAACACCTAGTGCAAATACAGAAATCAGTACTTTAAGAAAGATAATGCTAAGTGCTCAGTTATTACTATGATTTTCAGTGAAAAAAGGAAGTCTAATTTTCCAGTATACATATTTCTGTACACATCTACCGCACCTTAAACAGGTAAATAACATCTTTCAGGCTCAGGGAGTCAACAGCCAGCATTAACTAGTATCATCAGTTTTCTGTTACTCTGCCTGCTCTAAAGCCACCATTGTAGGGGGATTTCAAGATAGACAGTGGAAACATAAAATAGAACAGGGCAATTTTGAAGGATAAAACATGTTATTACAGGTTGAACTAAGAACTCTCTCATTGGAAATCATAGGCTTTAAGCACTTCATAGTAATTACAGGGGAATACTGAGGGGACATCCTGTAATATATACTTTACATTACACATACTTATGCTCTGTGCCACAAATTCACTGAATCTAATTTTTTATTTATGAATTATGATGTTAATTTGATGGAATTTCTGAGAACTTATTTCCCCCAACTGGATATGATTTTCCAGCTCTCTATAATTCTGGGTCTTGCACCTGTCTCTGTGTCCAGGCTGTAGAAGCTGTTGTTAAGCCTTGTCCCAGACTGGATCTGAACTGCAGCAGAATCTGGGAGATAGAATGGGCTGCTGGATTTCACTGGTACTGACTTAGAATGTGCCCACGAGTATTTTGTTTCTGTTGGGATCAGCTGCTTGCTGTTCTCTGTCCCACACCAAAGAGTTTTCTGGATTTAGTTCAGATGAAACCCAGGTGGAAGAGGCTCTCTCCAGGAGCCCATCTAGTGTGCTCCAGCAGTTAATGGACACTTGGTCGGTGGGATGTGGGTGTAGCTGGGCAGTCCAGGCAGTCTGACACCCGTTTGTAGGATGTGTGCTGGCTCACCTCTGTGCTGGCTGCCCCACCTTCCAGCCACCATCCTGTAGTCACAGGAACTGGAACGTTGAAGGACAGTGGAAGTACTTGCTCGGTGCCTTACATAAATAGCAGCACACAGGTCTTTTGAGGCTTCCAGCTCTGGAGAACTCCAGAAGGGATTTTTGAGAGTGTCAAGGCACAGAAAGGCTGGGGTAAGGGCTTACAGGCAGGGACCTCTCCCAAAGTTCCCACTGTACCTGAAGGTGGAGGGCAGAGCCGGCTCTGGCTGCAGTGAGCAAGGTGTGCTGTGGACAGACTTACAGAGTAGCCCAGGTCAAGGTCTGAGTTTAAAAATGGTCCTGAAGCCCTGAGCAGAAACCCCATATGAGGTTTCTCACAGTCATTTCTCACTAAAGCCCCATAACAGCTCGTGTTGCTGTGCCACATCAGAGCTGGCCTTAAGCAGGTCAGAGCGCCTGGGGTGGGGGACGGAGGAGAACATCACCCTGACAGTCAGAAGTCAGTGCGATTTTTCACTCATATTTAGTTTTACCAGATGGATGCCACCATAGGGTGGGTAATACTAACACGCTGCAGTGTCCTGGCTGGAAGTGCAGTGTACACTGTCATCCATTGTGAAGATGAAATGTGTACAAAACCCTTCACATGCAGGCAGAAACACAGGTTTGGATTTCCATAAAATTGAGCCACTGTTTGTTCCATGTGAAATGTTTGATTTGGGGTTTCCTCGTCATGCTTTGGATAGTTACACTTCAGAAAGTTATGAAATTTGTGGTTTTATTACCAATTGCATGGATATTTTTAATGTATAAGAGAGTTGCAAAATATGCTACTCTTTTACCTAGGTCACAGTTAATCAAGTATTTCTCTATTTTCTCTAGGGCAAAACTGTTACCTACACTTAATCCAGGTGTCTAGGCAAAGTTCACTAAAATACATGATTGCATCTCTGTTCTGATAAAGGAAAACTTTGTAGGAGATAAAGAGTTAACATTTTGAAGTTCATACAGACAATAAATAGTTTTATTTAATGTAGAAAAATAATGTATATTTTATAAATTACATGGAGTGTTTCTATTTAAACTATTGATGCACAGTATCCATTAGAATCCAATGGATTTGCTGTATAATTATTAATTGTAAATGGTTATTAAGTTTATTGCACTGTCATATATAATAAAAATGGATTTGTATATGCCTAAAAACCAACAATGACTGACATGACCTTGTGTTTTCATAGTCAGTTTAATTGCCATTTTCTTTGATATAGAGATGGACGCTGAATGGTATGATATCAGTAACTAGGGTAAGAAGAATAATACAATCAATACAATTCAAGATATCAAAATATTTATAATGTAATTGTAATGTAGAAAGTTTTTAATTTATCTAATGCTGCAGAACCTACTTTCTGGGAAGAGGAGATATTAAATCTTGAATTGATGGAGGGCATTGCTATGGTTGTTTTGTTTTCAGTTTATGTTTTATTTCTGATCATTTGGCAGTTTATGGGTGCAAGACAGGGTGCAAAGGTGTGAATGGAATATGTACAGCTAAGAGTTGTCCCAGAATGGACCCACAGCAAACCTGAGATCAAGATCTAGATGCAGCAGTGTCTAAAATGAGATAATCACTTTGAGTCCAAATGCAAAGAGGATATAGAAATTAAATATAAATTAAGAATGCACATAAATTCTGTCAAATTAAATGAAAACATCAAAACCTCCAAAATGGGTTAGGTGTTTCTTTAAGCAATTTAATTGTAGAAGTTGCTTGACAAGAACAAGTTTTCTTATTTCATCTGCAAGAATGGCCTTAAGTATTAAAGTTAATGCTCTCACATTCTAATACATAATTGTTTATACTACTTTGATGTTTTGCGAATTTCTTACAAGGTGCTAATTGTGCTGAATCAAGCTGAAAAAACTTAATAATTTGCATAATTTGTGGGCTAATATTAGCATAATCCTACAGTACATTGTTTAGCAACAGTATAGAAATGAAGTTTACAGAATATTTTTCCCCTATGAACAATAAAACGCATGTTTCCTACAATAACAATTTCCACTATATAAACCACCTCTTTTAGGAAAGTGTATGATAGCATTCTTTTTCTGTGGGTCAATTGATTGTGAAGTTTTGCTAAACCAGAATGTATCACAAAAGTTGGTTTCATAGTTTATCAAGGAATGTTATCAAAATATCAAGGAATTAATTTAAACAGAGGAGCAGAATTAAGATTTGGTTCACAACAACAAACCAATAACCTTTTGTACCCCATCTTCTATTTGTGTCTTTCCTGTTTTCAAAGGTCTTTCCTTTCACCTTTGCATGGCTTCTTAGAAACACCAGTCTTGTGACACAGAAAATCAAGTGCAATCCCATTATATAGTTTAGAGTTCCACTGGCAGTGTATCCAAACTGTCATTTGTAGCTCTATGTGCAGTATCATATACAATGCTACCAAAGAATATTAAATTTTACTCTTAGCAAGTCAGGTCCAAGGGTTCAGAAGAGTGGAAGGAAGGAAACCATAAGTATTTTTGACTTAATGTAGATTGTGCTACGTATTACCTCAGCAGTTGTCTTTGGTTGGTTTTTTTTGCTTTCTTGCTCTCCAGAGGCAAAATAAATCCATTATGTACTAATATGATAAAATGCAATTGCTCCCACAAGCCACTGCTTAACATGGTCCCTAACAGAGTGTCAGTACATATCCGGAAAAATTGGGCCAGTGTGAGTTTTTTTTCACTTCTCAGCCCAAACATACTCAAGATAGAGGAGTAAAGCTGCCTTATTGTGTCAGAGCTCATGTACAACGCTTATGTGCTTCGCACTGTGTACGAGTCCTATATTCTCATCCAGAAGCTCCTGCTTGGCTTCGGGGTCTCTGTTTGCACCTTGTTACTGAGCATGTGCTACGAAAAACAGAGAAGAGGACACCTCAGAAAGGAAATACTGCCCAGATTTCAGACAGGCACCTACTATCCACGTTATTTTGGCTTATGGCTGCCTGAGGGAAAGGGTTTGAGATGACGACACAGATGAATGGCTACACTGGGGTATTTTAGCTCAATGACTCGTCTCTGATGGCAAACAAGGCTGGATCCCTAGGTAAGGGTATACGAGGCCTTTCATTTTCCTATCCCCCAAATTGTGTGCTTGGGGATTCCTGAGGCAGACACACGCTTTCTGGGTTTTCGTAGTCCTCAGAGCACTTCTCTCTTATGAATTTATTCTTGATTCTGCTGTGCCAAGTCTTCAGCAATTTAGCTGTTCAGCGTTGCTCGTTAATTAGCCTTTTTTTGTGGGTTTTGAACTTACCACCTGGTAACAGGACTGCACATGGTAAAACAAGCAAACAAACAAACAAAAACCTCTTTGTTTTTAAAGTTTAAGAAGCTATTTGAAGTAGTCCTGGGTGTAAGCAGATGCAATACACAGGGTCAGCAAAGGAAGCTTTCACTTAGGTGTACTCAGGAGAGGTGTCCCTTAACTTCCCAGAGCAGGAAGCTGCTTGGTGATGCTCAAATATCCCCCCACCTGCCACTGCAGTAAAATTACATTTTCTCTTATCATTGTAACAGTATTTAAATATTTAGTCATTACAAGAGCCTTGAATTTTAGTGGCTTTGCCTGTTGATAAATTTTTTTTTTTTTACTGATATAATGAGTGTAACAAGGTGTTTATAGACAAGAGCAATAAGCACTGGTGTTGAATCTTTTAAGCTTTAAATATGCATATATTCTTGTTGCAACATTTTATTTTTCTTCTCCTTACAACTCTTACTTCCCAGAGCAAAGGAGAAATGTAGAGTGATGGGAGATTCAGTTTGCAAGTTCTGGAATGCAAATTCAACGATACTAATATCACTCCCTACTGCATTTTCTTACATTGAAACTTCTGATAAGCTTTTCCATGCTGAGAATAGTAATTTTGTTTTGTGAGGAACAGGAGAAAAATATTTTAATGTATTGTCCAAAATAAGAGACCATTCTGGACCAAAAGAAATTGAATTTTAATTTTAATTTCTATGTGATGTTTTTTAAGTAAAATTAATTTTTTCTTTCTGTAATTCTGAGTAAGGTAGCTATAAAAAAAACTGTTATAATATGCCTATCAATTATGGTTTGACTAATTTTGAACAATAAAATATGATAAGCATGGTAAATGATCACAGTCATTTTAATAAATAAGTTAGATGACTGACTACAATATTTAATCAGGTCAATAGTCTGCTTATATTTTCTTCTGAAAAATGAAAAATCATAAGTAAAATGGAAAAGACTATCTGTATTCCCTGAGAGTAATGTCATTTTGCTTGGTGAATTAAACTCCTTAACATTCAAATAATCGTATAGTTTGCCCATACAGAACCAGATTATCTCCTAGAGAAATAATTGAGCATCTTTGTTTTTATCCTTTAAGTACACCCTAAAATCTATTATAATCCTGTAAAGGAGGATTATTAAACTAAACAAAAGTAGCACATTTAATGATGATCTTCTAACAAAACATTCTGGCTAATCTCTGATTAGTGATTACATTTCCACACCAATCTAACACACAGGATAACTGAATTTCTTAAGACACAGGCCATCTGCAAAACCCCCTTATAATTCTGTCTTCATTTCATTTCTTTAGTATTAAGCAGTGGCCAAGTGAAACAGTTCTTGAAGAAGAAGATCAATCAGTCACCCTAGGCAAAAACAGGTCAGATCTTCCCAAAGTGCCAGAAGTACTTACCTGGTCTTTTGTAGTGGACTGTAGACTTGCAGACATGGTAGTAATACTTTTCATCCTTGTTTATTGTTCAAAATCCTATTTTTCAATTTTTTTTTTTCAATAATCCTTGTTTTTCAGGAATTTTTATTCTTTTTTTGCATAACTACAAAATACTCAAAATAAAACATATAGAAAAAAGGTTTTAATAAAGGGTCCCTTTGCACAAGGCAAGTGGAAATTCACTTGAAGACCATAGCATTTTCTTGAAAAGGATTTTAAAATTGATAAAACACTGATTTGTGCTGCATTTGCTTAATGAGAATTTCACTTCAGTGGTACTGCCATATTGCCATTTGATATAATTATTATAAATGCTAATATATTATGCCATCAATATTACACCGATTTTAACCTGAGACATCCAACATTATTCTCTTTATCTTTTTTTTTTCTGTAGAAAATAAATAAAGTAACAATAGATTGTTATTTCATTTCCTTTTATGCTTGCAGACGGTTTGACAAATCTTTGGAAAAGTGGCAGCTTTTTCATTCTGACATGAAGAGATTTAATCATTGGCTAAGTGAAACTGAAGAGAGGCTGTCAAGAGCACAGATAGAGGCTGGAGACGTGGGGCTTGTGAAAACCAAGCAATTTATCCAGGTATGATTTGATTAGCCTATTTCCTGTTGTTCTGCAGGGTTTAAAAAACCTTCAGGTGTGGGTAATCGGTAGAGTTTTGCAGTTCATTTAAGGAGAATTTCTAGTGTTGAGTGGACAGTGACAGTTTTTTTTCAGATGTGTCTGTTGTCTGGTTAACTAAGAATTTTCACTAGCTTGTTGTAAGATACATATTTAAATGAAACAAGATATGGGATGACAGAGTATATTGTGGTACTTTCATAGTTACATATTTCTTTGGTCTTTACTTAAAGTGCTTGTTAATTTCCATTTGATATTTATGACCAATAGAAGTATCTTTAATTTTAAAGTCTTGTGGAAGAAATGTGATTAACCACTGAGCTGTACAAGAGATATTCCGTGAACCATGCCTTGCAAGTATTGCTTATTTTGCCTGTTTCATGTTTTAATCAAAGGACCTGGAGGATGCTTTTATTTGTGAAATGCAGTGTGACAGAATAGCCACTTAGTTGCTATGTGTCCAGTTCCAATTTGTATGCTTTTCATCTCGCAAGCTCTTTGAGCATCATAAGGAAAATAATAACTCTAGTTTCTTGGTAGTTTATTTCATTTCCCTCTTATGTGATTCAAATCGTAATGGGTATGAAGAATTAATTCTGAACTGATGTTTTGGAAGTAGATAGTTTCAGCTGAATAACTTGACCAAACCCTGGATTCATGTTATAAATTACTACTCGTGCATAAGAAAGAGGTGCTGTTAAAGTAATTGGCACTTTTACATTTGAATTGCTGGATTGAATTATTGATTTCGGGTTAAAAGAAGTTAGGACTGTCTAACATTAAAGCTAGAGGGTTTTTTGAATGCAACACTAACCTACTTTTTGGCCTACAGTTAAAAAAATAAATCATGTTGT
The DNA here is from genome assembly GCA_013397975.1 of Machaerirhynchus nigripectus. NCBI lineage: Eukaryota > Metazoa > Chordata > Aves > Passeriformes > Dicruridae > Machaerirhynchus > Machaerirhynchus nigripectus. The sequence goes on from VZRQ01001805.1 coordinate 1,311,548, forward strand.
TTTCATGAATTTTAATATTTCAAATCAACTTTTTAAAGATTTACACTGCTATTTCTTGACTGTAAAACTGCTGAACTGAAAAGGAAACAAAATCATGTGGTGCAAGAATTAAAAAAAAAAAGATACAACTGTTAAGCAACGCACTAAGCTGAAGCAGTTAAAATAGCAAGTAAATATTTTTTCTGCACATTACTTTCAATGCTTTGAATTCTGAAGAAAGGTGTCTAAGATCTGATTTACAAAATAGAATGCTATCAGGGAATTAAGGATGCTCTTTGCTGCGTATGTAAAAGGTAGCAGAGCTTATGTGTGTGGTCTCTGAAACTGCAACTCCCTTTCCCTGTCCCACAATTTGAGAAACATATATATTACTAAAGTAAGATGTATATCTAAGGAGACACAAAGGTGTCACAAAGCCTTACCCATTCTTCTTTGTTTTGCCTGTGTGCCATCACCTTTCTTGGCACTGTTCTTGGATCCTTGAGCAGCTTCAAATGAGCGTTTACAAAAAAAAAAAAAAAAAGGATCCATTAAAAAAAAAAAGAAAAAAAGAATTTTTCTCTTTTTTTTCTAACCCCTTGCTAAATCAGCATTTTCCCTCTGAGAAGAGATTGATTTCTGGGAGTGCCCGGATGCAGGTAAGATGTATTATAGATGTTACAAATGCACTGGGTGTGTAGCACATATCAAAGTCTCAGCAGATTAGAGGTATTATTTTCTTGTCATCATTAAGAAAGGTTCATACCAAACTGAACATCACACCGAAAGACTGTGAGATAATGTCTTTATGCAGAAACTTATATTTTAGTGCAAAAGACTGCTTCTGTTTTACATTTCCCTTTGACCTAGCCTCCTTCTCCTTTGTTATCCATTTATTATTTTCTTATGGAACATAGGAGAACATTTTGAATATATGTTTGCAGAGTGTTCTTTTCTTTTTGCAGTCCATCAAGCTTTTCCTTTCTTCCCTTCTCCCTTGTGTTAGAAATCCCATGAACTCACGAATTTGTCACTCAAAAATTTTGTTTAGTTCAGTACAACAGACAAAAGTAACTTTTTAACGAAAATTCAAGTGGTGCAAAAACATTCCAAGTAACCTCAAGAATGCAGATCCAATGTGATTTAACATTTATTTGTGACAGAATGCTAAGTCTGAAGTTGCACTGTTTCCATTCTCTTCATTGCTTCTTTATTTTGCTGGGTCTTGTTTCAAAAGTATTAGGCTTCTGTGAGGCTGACTGAAGAGATCATTAGAATTTCCATTAGGGAAACAGTTAAAACAGCTGAGCATTCTGATTTACTAGAGTAGCAACTTGTTTTATTAATGAGATCATGCTGCTTAGTGAACCATATTCAGAATTAACAGGATTTGTTTGAAAATGCTTTCACAAGCAAGTGAATAGTCTGGTACTCAAGAAGGAACTGTTTTAGAAAAAGAAAAATCTACAAAACCTTCAGATGTGTAATACTATTTCTAAGTAGGGCTGCTTTGGAAAAGTAAAGAGTAATGTGTTCATTAACATTCAATAAATACGTAGAGTCAAATGCTTATATAAAATGAAATAGTCAACAGTATGATTAGATGATTATGTTAATAGAGGTTAAAATGTAATTACATTCTTTCAGCTGTATTTGCAGGGGGAGGTGTGTTCCTTTTTGCTGCATAATGGCATGGTATTAAACAACTTCTATGCATTATAAATAATGTGAATGAAATCTAAGAATAGTTTCACTTCAGGTCATGAACTCTTAAATACTCTGATTGTGAATTTTTCGCTCGACTTTCAGAACTTGTGGTGCTGAGAAGAAATACCACATTTCAGTTTTTAAGAAATTGTAATTGATGTATTTTATGACTAGGAGATGCAAGATTAAAAAGGATGTTTCATGGACAGCACATCATGTCATCCCTTTGAAATGTATCAAACTCTGTCTTTAAAATAATTGAGGATTTTTTTTTCTCTCATTATTGTGACAGAGAAGTTCTCCTGTCTCTTTACTCCTTAATGCTTGGCAACTATAACTTCTTCAGCTACCTGCATTTGCACTTAGTTTATTTATTTTCGTGCCAGGACTGAGTTGTGGTTCAGTTTTATTTGCTCCTTGATGTTTTTCTCGATCTGCTTACACAGGCTGGAGTCATTTTCCCTATCAGACCACAGTCAGTACACTAAAGCCACACTTTTCTAATCTGCCTTCACATGGTAGCCAGACAACTTGTCTCTTACTTCCTGTGCTTATATCTCCTTCTGGAACATGAATTCTCAAAATAGCACACTATTACCCAAACTGAAATACCATCTGGATCATCAGCAGAGTAGCTCAGGTGCTGTATTTTGTGGTTGCATCTTACCATGGCTGAATGCTAGAACAGAATTTTCCGTCACCTATCTAAACTTTGTTATTTCATTTTCTTTTCTTGTGATCTGCCTCGCAGTCCTGATCTACATTCCATTCCATATGAGAGAAAAACCCAAAAACAAACCAGCAAAAACACCATGTTATACCGGAAATTAATGCTGGGTTAAATACAGCAAATAAGAAAGCAAGGATTAGAATTGGGGTTTCGGGGAGATAGTTCATGTGTCAGGGGTACGTGCTAAAAAGCTGCAAAAAGAGGAATTCTGTAACAGTTTCAGAACTAGGCTGTGCAGTTACATACCAGAATCATTACTTGAGAATTTAAAAACAGTATTTTTAGTTTAAAAATATAGAACATCCAGAATATTTGTTCTTTGCACTGGTTATAAGAATTGCTCAATGGTCTATATTTAGTATCCAATTGTGGGTTGCAAGTTTAACTTCATTTTATTATTTTAAGTGGTGCAGTTTCAATAGCAAAATTATTCTGGGGTCTGAATTTTGAAGAAATTTCCTTGTATTCATGATTTGTGACTGGTTAGTGATGAGTACTTTATTTTTCATAATTTAGTTGTTTCAAAAATATTTGTATCATATCATTATTAACTTCTCAAGTATTTGCTTTCATTTACTGGCATAAATATCAAGGGTATGTTTATTTTTTAAGGTCTCAGAGGACCTTAAATATTGGATGTTGAGCTTTATTATTTATACTCAGCATTCTGAGGATACTCTAGATGTAGAAATTGCTCAGTAAATCACAGACCTCAAACTGTTCATACACTGAACTGTCCAGCATTTACATTTTAGAGTACTTATCCCTGCCTGCAAAAGGCTTGTGAGTGACTCATGCCTTCTCTAGACCTCCTTTCTGCTGCACCATACTGGCAGGAACATCATATTTTTGCCTTGTAGATGTTTAAAGTAAGAAGATACCAAGAATCCAGTCTTCAGTGCTGAAAGTCATGGTCATGCTAATAATTTCTCTCTTTTATATCTAAATTGGATTATATGGATGTTGATGATTTAATAACCACTGAATTTAAACAGTTCTTTCTGGAATAGAGCACAAATGCAATCAGAGTAGAGAGGAGAAAAAAAGTGTTTCAGTGCTCAAGGCCACATATTCTCTACCATGAAAGCACAGCAGTGAGTGTGTGGGTAGTTTGCTCTGTTTTCCCCCAAATATAAAACTTGTAAAAATACTTTTATATATGTAATGGTTTTGGCTTTAATATTTTAGATTTTGTATTTTTACATTTATTTCCTACTTGACTGAGTGATAAAGGCCATGCCAATAATTTCTGACTCTTAATATTCCAGTTTGGATTCAAATGGTTCCGTTTAGTTCCACCTGCTTCAATTTTGACTTGTGTTTTTTGGTGATGAGAGATATTGTCAGAAAACTTGTAGAACTGTAACAAAATACTCTGGTCAAAGAGATTTCTATCATTGCTTACTGATTCTATAAGAGAGATAAAATGCAGAATTTGGAATAAATGAGAAACCAATTTAGTATTGTTTTAAAAGAATATTTAATTAGAACAATCAAGGTACATACTAAAATGCCCTTCATATGGCAAGGACATGTCTGGAAGGATATATATCTGATAGGAATGTATTATTGCCTAAAATTTTATAAATACAAAAAAGCACACCACCCCTTACTATTATGTTGAAAAGAGAATCTGTAGTCTTTTTTTGTTTTGTTTTATTTTTTAATGTTCTCTTTAAAATTTTACACTGTAAAAATTAGTACTTTGACTAAATATTCTGAACTGGGCACTAAAATGCTGTAAACATGATTGCCAGCATACATGAATGCTGTCAGTTCTTACTTACATATTGACTGGGTCATTTATTCAGAGAAGATCACTGGTTTTCTTTCTACTGAGTGTCGCCCTCTTATCAAGCACCTCTGAGTGCAGAATGCTACTGCCCCTAAGAAAGAAAAGACTCGGAGACTTCCCATGGGGTTCAGTCTTTTGTCCAGTTTCTAAGATCTCAGTAGAAGTATTTCAAGTAATATACATGAGCTCTGCATCAGACACCTGGGCCCTAACTGAGCAAAACATTTCTTTTTCTGGTTTGAGCTCATCTTAAAAATAAATTCATGGGCCTTTCTTGACTGAAGTTGTATCAGCAATAGAAAGACTTCAGTTTCATTTAATTCCTAGTAAAATGGTTACTGCTTCTTCCTTACGCTAAGCAAAATATTAAATAATACTGTGATCTTTACAAGTTAATTTATGTATATATATATATATAAGCCCTTACCCTTTCTTTTACTGTTGAAACACTCCTCACTTTTGTTACTGCTACTAATGGAAGTGATGAAATACCAAAATAGTTTATTCCAAATTTTTAGTAAAAATATTTTCTTATTATTTCAAGCCATAAGAAGTATTTCTCCAAAAATAAATCTGTTATTTAATTATTCTTTGCTGCACACAGTGCTTAATTTACAGTATCCTATTTAAAGTTTCTAATTAATTTATTGTCATTGGTAGTAGGACATTAAAATGTCCGAAGGCTATGGGAAATAATGAATTTAAAGTTGCTTATGTGATTCTGCCTACTCTTGCACCATTAGGTGACAATTTGTGGCTTATATTTAGGTTTTATTGTAAATCATGGCATTGTTTATTCTGAAAATTGAATTAAATCTTGTGAGTAATTAATTAGGATACATTTTTTCAAACATTTCATTACGAATTTTTTTTTAAATAGCTACTAGCACACAGATGTAGAGTGGCATCATTTTTATACATGAGTAGAAGGAATAAATGCAGGGGTTTTTCCTCTGTCTTGGAGAAAACAATGTTCTTGGACTGGCTTAGTCGAACTTCCTGGTACCTGACTATAACTGCCTCAGTGTTTGGGGGAATTTATCCCCACCAGTTGAAGTGAGTGCTAGCACATGGGGATCTGGGAAAGAGATTGAGGTCTAGAGCTATGTCACAAGCATTTTCTTGTCTTAGTATAAAAAATAAAGGAAATGAAGGATGGAATTTTTTCATATTACTGGATTTGTCCTGGTGTCAGGGCTAATCTGGGCAGTTCTAAGCAGTGACATGTACAGATAATATGCTTCAGAGTCAAATTAATGTTTTTGTCCTGGCATAAATAAAAGTGGTTAATTTGACTATGTCTTGGAAGTTTTGGGAGATGAGTGACAAAATGAATGATTACTTTGAAGGAGGATGATACTGGCTCTTTTGCCTCACAAAAAATTTATCTGGTTTGCTTCCTGAAGTTTTTCAAAAGTACCTCTGATATTGCATCAGAGTTCACTATGACGTATGATTAAATCTGTGGGTGTTGATGCATAGATGAGAAGTTAAGGTAATTTATGAGACTTGAACCTTGTCACCTAATGACTGGTCAGCCTGGGAGTCTCTCTTGGTCTGGCCAATAAAAATGCTTGCATAAAACAATCAGGGAAGGGTAAGAGTCTTGGGGAATAACTTTCTGTACATATTAGTTCTATAAATTAGTACAGCTAGGTCTGGATGGGGCACTTTTCATGGGTAGTTTTAATAATCCTATTTAGAACCTTTCATCCCAACTGATTTTGCAAACTCTATCCATCACATACAGCTTTTGATTGCCATCTAAAGCCATAAAGTAAAGCCATCTAGCAATCATGCTGGACAAGACAGCAGGTTAATGTTGCTTCAAAAAGTGAACTGTTTTCAAACATTATAACTCTGCATTATAAAAGCCTGAATTACAAACCCCCTAGAGTTTACGTAGGGTAGACAACAAAGGATCAGGTTCTCCCTTACACTGTCAAAAAATCACAAAAATTCAAAGAGCTGAATCATATGAATTAAAAAAAAAATCCAGAAAACTGGAGTAATTGTTTTCCAAAAAAGTACTTTCTTTTAAACTATTTAATATATTGTGTTAAAGAGCTATCAAATACTTCATTATAAACACTTATAAGAAAATGTTTTAGAAGCCATTTCTTTCTTTGTGCTGTTTAAAGCTCCTGAAGAAATTAGTTCTCACACTGTTGCTCACATCAAGCCGGCTTGCAGTGCTGTATGCAATTAATTTTCTAAAATTAAAAGCTGAAAAAATTCTAAAGTTGTCTTATTTTAATGAAGATTATGGGAGAAGTTCAGGACAACATTAGGTATTTATGAGAGACATTGTTTGATCTCAATCTTTTTTTTTTTTTCTTTTATACCTCAACAGACAGCAAATAGTGTATTTCTTAGGCTTCTAAAAATAAACACAATGCAGATATGCTGTAGCGTCTCATTCAAAATCTAGGCTTTCAATGGATGAAAAAAAAAGCCCTATAGCAACTACAGAATTTTTAAAATCTGTCTGAATTTTCACAATGGAATGAAAACAAATATAGAAAAAAAATCTTTTTTTTTTATGGGTCTAAATATTTTGCATTTGCTGAATATCTTCTAAATTCAAACAGTAGTTCTACCCTGATTCTAATTAAAAGGAAAAATAAGTATGTTCTTTTGCCACATATACTGCTTACAAGCTTCAATTTTCATTGAGTGATTTAAGGACATGTATTGTGGAGTGTGGCAAATTCCAGTTTATGCATTAGTCAGAACAAGAGTGCAGTAGACTGTTGTATTCATCCTCTGATGAAGCAAGACAAGGTGGTTCTCTACTCCCTCTTAGTGGGAAGAACATATTAATGTCAGCTACTGGGTTTCTTTTGTTTGTTTAGGTTTTTTGTTTGCTTGCTTTTTGTTTTTGTTTTTTGCTAGAATATCTGGCTATTTATCTCTCATTAAACTCATCCCGTGCCCCATGATTCAGTCACTACAGTGAATTGTCTTAAATTAAAACTGAATATTGTTTCATTTTCCAGTCTTTGTGGATCTATTACATCACTCTTTCTGGAGTCTGTTGGATAACCTAAAAATTCCTATCACAAAAATTTTGTTTCTGTGCTTTTGCAATAAGCAACACACCAATCTGAGGTATAATGCACAAGAAATTCTTCCATTAACAGCTGTTTTTAATAGCTGAGCTACAAAAGATCTGTTCTGTACATTGTATGTAAATCATTGGGTTTAATGAGATGATTTCCTAATAAGTATTTATGTGGTGGTTTTAATACTGTTATTTTAGTAAATTGACTCCTTTAAGAAAAAACCCCACAAATATGGATATTTTGTTATGAATGCATTTAAGACTTCTGCTTCTGCCTTCAATGGCAAAATCCTTTTTGGTGTAAAGTTAAAAAAAAGAAAAACAAAAACAAATACCCCCCCCAACAATCTGGTTTTGTCTATTCAACTTTGCAGAGAGTGAGGTTCTTTCCAAACTCACCTAAACTATTTGAGAACTTTTTTGTCAAGTAATCCAGCAGAATTCTTAGCACAAATTAACATCTGCTCTGAATGAATGAGCATTTGGTAGATGCTGTTCAAGAGTAGAGTAGATCTCAGGAACTGCTCCAATAACACAAAGTACTGTAGTGTTTTCTATTAGATTATAAATGCTTCAAGGAAAGGATTGTTTGTTTGTAATTGCACATTGTCTGGTGGAGTGGGGCCTCAGTTTTAGCTGGGTTTTCTCTCAAGATCTCAAAGCCCAACTTTGCGTTTGTGATCAATACAGAACAGAGATTAGGAGTAGACTGAAAATACTTATTGTGATTAGCTTAAACGATTTCGCGATTTATCTTGATGATTGAGAAATACTGTCCAAACTATATACTTCAGTTTAGGTGGGTACTCTAACATTTTTGAACTCATAGGTTGTGTTATATTTATGTACTGTTTTGATTTTTGGAAGACACACCAGTATAATTTGTGTTAACTGACAAGAACTTTTGTTCTTTTTAGTCTTTTTAGTCTTTGTTAGTCCTTATGTTACTTCTAAGTGTTAGGAGGTTTAGAGACTCAGAGGAGCTCCTGCACCTAGGAACATCCTTGTGATACTGCCTCAAATAAAGCCTGCTCTGGTATTTTCTAAATTTACTATCATTATCCTACTTCATTACCTCTTTTTTAGTTGAAATACCTTCAGCAGTGTTTCCTGTTACACGAGACTGATGATTCTGCAATCCTGCCATAAGCAAGGCAAAATAGAACGTCAAAGAAATTAGGCTGATAAATTTATTGTCTTTGTGTTTATTTCTTTGTTTGTTTTAGAAGGGAAAGAAATTTAATGACTCCAACACTACACATTTTGTTTTAAAAGTAATAATAGAAAAGCCATCTAGTAGTTAATTCTAGTGACTTGATGTTTTTGCTACAGTGCGTCATGCTTTTGCAACATAGGAAATTTAACCATTTTAAAATCCTAAATTATTAATCAGAAAATATTGAATAGAAGCAGTGACCTAATTGCAACTAAATTAGGCAATGACCTAATTACAGATTCATGATAACAACATTCACACCAAAATCAATTCACACGTCTGCACGTAAAGAGAGGTATAGAGCTGTAACTATGTGTATAAAGATACCTGTCAGAAATTCCCCTCAATTTCAGTGTAATACTCAGGGGAAATCCCTTAGCATTTCTGACAGGCATGTGTTGCACCTCGAGGAGTAGGGATGCATGAGGGTGTATCAGCCTAGGCCTCATCATCAGGGATGGTCTTCTGAGTGTGGTGAATGTGAGGGTTCTGGAGTTCCAAAAGACATCCCAATCAAAAGTGCTGCAGCCCACGGTGGTCAAGGAGAGCTCAAAGGGCGTCACGCAGGGCCACTGTTCACAGGGTCACAAGATGATTTGCTTTAGTCATCTGCAAAATCTCCATTCTCAGATCAGTACTTACAGGAATTTCCAAAACATTTGGCAATTTTTTCCAGAACTCCAGCAAAAATGGTACCATTCCATGTGGGCTGATTCAGGTAGAAAAAGTTTCAAGGCTGTCAGGGTATGACTGATGGTTCCCCACGTTGGTCAGGCAGCTGATGTTCCTGTTGGAGTCAGTGTTGTTCCCACCTGTATCGTGCAAGAGCCCCTGGTATGGTCAGAGATGCTTCACCCCCAAAGCTGGTGTGGTCGAGGGGCATTTCATCACTCAGCAGTTTTGATAAAAGCCTCTCAGGTGCACCTGAAATGGTAGAGCAGGCCTGGGGGTGGAGGGGAAAGGGACCACCACAGCATACCTTTTGTTTCTTTAGAACCTCCGAAGTCTAATAGGCAGTTCTCTGATGTATGTTGAATATTTCATTTTAATAGATAAATGTTTCTTATTAAACTGAAAGGTAATGGGTTTTCATGGGTATTTGTGCTTCATTTATATTTGAAATGCTCCTGGTGCTAAATCTTCGTTATTGTGTTTTTCTGTTATAAAATTCCAATTTATTTTTAAATGATAAAGTTAAAACTGGAATTAAAGTTTAGTTGGGTTTTTTTTTTTTTGGTTGGTTTTTTGGGGTTTTTTTCCCCACATATTCATAGTCATTGTTTAATTACATTTACAAAGAAATGAACACATTTTTCAATACTATTTAGTTGTATGGCTAAACCTAATGATTTTGCAGATGATTTGACATTCTTGACTTTGTCCATCTTTTACAAAATCTTGTACTGTATACTTGCAGAATATAGGTAAAAGCTGTATTTGAGCAAAACACAGAGGAATCATAACCTTCCTATTTCTTCATATGCCTTCAAAGAATTTTGCTTATTCTTTTGTCTGTGTCACAGTGAAAACTCCAGGCATAACTGATTCTTTACCACTTTCTTCTGACCGCAATTCTCTTGCTTTCACATCTTTTTCAGAATTCTTGTGGGGTGGGTTTTTGTTGGTTTGTTGGTTTGGCTTTTATTTCATTATAGGAGTGTTAAAGGCTGTGAGCAGGGTTTGCATTCTTTATTCCTAGAGGTAGACTATACTTTCAATTGTACTGATTCGTGTGCTGCCTAATTTTCTCTTTGGTTACTAACAGACCTATAGTTCTCTATCACTAGAGACGTGTGGTCGTCAGTCATCTATCCCTTAGTCTTCACATTCTTTAGGAATGCAGGACCAATTTACTTTTTTCCCCAAATACAAATTGAATTCAGATTGTTCAGGGATTTTGATTTCTCTTAGGCTCCAGCAGATTTCCTGAAATCCTTGGAGACCAGTCAACATGAAAGGAATGTTTAGTTAAAAAAAAATCTAACCAAACAAAACAAATTTCTGTCAATGTCGATTTTGAGAAACAAAGAACAACATTAAGAACTTTAAATTAACAAGGTTGTTTTGATACTGAACCATCAGTTTGGACTGAGATGGAATTGCAAGCAGCTTGCAGCAATAAGGATCAAGAAGGAACATTAGTTTACCCTCCTTTTCCCATATAAGTTATTTCTAAGAGCAGATATTTTCCTTTTATTTCACTCATATAACTAATCTAGTTATAATACTTAGATTTACTAGATTTATGTCTGCTTCTTTTCTAGTTGTTTTATTTCTCATGAGGTCTCAACAGACTTTATGCATTTTAAAGACATGATGTTTTCAAACACAACCCTTGGGGTAACCTAAGTGTATTTTCAGAACACAATCTTTGAACGTAACTTTTGTTCTTAATCCAATCCTTCTAATTAGGAAAAATTACATACATCTTGTATTTTGGCAGAGGGACATTAAGAATTACAATGTATTTTGTCTTGCCTATATGACTGGATTATTTGCAATAAAACTGAGAGTGACTGAAGGAAAGAATAACACATTTAGGAATAAAATTCACTTTAAGGAAATGTAATTATCTCATGGTTCTTTGGCTGATTTTCAAATTTTTAAGAGCATCCTAGTCTACTGGACTCTTGTATTGGTATCTGAAAAAATAATGCATTTTCTCACAGTAGAAATTATTATACCGAGCACATGGCAGCAGTAGAAAAGAAAAAGATAAACTTAGTAAAGTTAGTGTGAATGTATAAGCTGAGTTTAAATTTTACAACTAATGGAAAGACAGCCAATGTATTTATGTTCCGTATCAGCCCATAAAAAATATTCTGAACTAGGTTATAATACAAAGAGGATGTGCACCATTCTCTGAAGTTCATTTACGACCAGAATATTTGTAAAAGGTGTGTGTGCTTATATTAGTCTGTATTTCTTACATATATTCTAAAATTGTAAAATTTTTTGCTGTGTCTTTGACGAGTCCTTATGAGTAATAACTGATGCAGAAAATAAAGCACCAGTTAAAAACTAGCATATTAGAAAAATTCCTATTTTCATACGGAAGCTTTTCGAAGTTGCATTTAAAATCAAAATGAGCTTTATAGAGGAACTTACAGCACCCTATCTTATTATGCATTGTAGATCTGACAGAATTGTTCATAATAACTAATATGTAGACCATTTTATCATTTGGTTTCAGCAGTATTTTCTGTGGTAAAAAAAGAGAGTTATTCAAAATTGTTTGGAATTTTAGAATCCTAATTAAGCTGGTTTATTACATTATCAGGTGCTTACATTGTCTTTTGCTTCATCATGCTTTCAGTAGTACTTCAAGTGGGATGAAACTACTTTTAAAGTTAATATCAGTAGCTATTATATAATATTGATTTAAAATTGGTTGAACACCCTTGACCTCAGAGACAGTTTATCATGAAGGCAGAAATTAATCATGTTAGCTATGCTTGATCTCATGAAGACAGTACAAATTTAGAAACTATATAAACAGGACAAAGTAATTATTTGGAGTATTGCTGGACTGTCATACCATAATAGCTTCATAATAATTTGGCACATTAAGCAAGTGATGGGGTAATGTAACAGTAGACTAAGCAATTCCTTCCTCATTCTGTCATAAAATTGCTAAAAATTGCTGAAAATAACATCCCCTCCCCCATTTTGAAGTGTTAAAATATAAGTTCAAGTGTAAGCATGAAATCTGAAATTTTGACTATTCTCACTTTTGACTATTTTTACTTTACTGTAGTTAACTCAATTCCTCTTTGATCTGTCATTGTTCCATTATTACATAGATTCCTGTGTTTGATTTGTACAGTTACTACATAGTTCTTAAGATCTTTGGGTTTTAAGTATCTATGTTTTTTAAGATCTCTTTAAGATCTCTAGAATTCTTCTATCCTTTTGTACTGTGTCTTCTGGTAAGTTTTCTCACATATTTAAGTACTTTATATAAGAAAGAACGTAAAAAGAGTATAAGAAATAGCGAACCAGAACAATCACAATATTAGAAATTGAAAATCAAGCCCTTTTCTTGTCATTGATCTGTGTAATACAGGTTTTAAGTTTCTGGCAACAAAGAAAAGCCAAGGCAAGTGACACTTGCATTCTAATAAATTCAGTCTTTCACAGCTTTCAGTATAGCAGTGAGAAATTCAGATCTCGGCTGTCTGACATGAGGACATGTACCAGTGATTTCCACACATATCTGAATATTTAAATCTAATATATCCATTTTTGAACAATGACAGGTCAAGACAAGTACCAATTAGGGTTTAACAAGCAGTAACTAACATGCATATTTCAGCATAAAATACTGTACTTGGATGAATATGAGGTTGTAACACAGCTCAAGAATATTCCTTTTCTGCATGGAATTATTTCCAAAGCACCACTTCAGCTATAACCATGGTTTAAACTAACATTATTCCTATTACACTGTCATTATCATTAAAGTCATTCAGAACAATGACCAGTATTGGTCAGAATGCCCTTCTGTCAGAAGAGGGAAACTGTTCCTCTCCATTCCATATTTCCAGCCCTCCAATGTTTGCAGTCCTACTGCAAGTCAGAAATCAGCTGCCATACTCTATTAAGTAAATAAAAATTGTCCAGATGTCATAATAAAAATAAAAAAAAAACACTCAGGGAAAATCTAGAAATGTGTAGTATTGTCTCCTATCTTATTAACCTGTTGTATGTAGTCAACAAAAGTCCTAATTTAGGTGTAATCTAGCTCCAGAACTTTTTTATTCAAGTCTTACCCAAAGGTCAAAAAATCATACAGAGAGCTTAGACATTCTTTATGGTGTTTTATACCATCTCAATAATTTTTTTTCCATTGGTAAAATATCAATGGCCTCTCTTTGACAAATGGAGTGACATTGCAGTGGTATTTTGTCAGATTTTTTTAATGGTATTCTGTTTAAATAAAATCAATGCTGAAGAATTAAGTTTCTAGAGGCTTCACTGCTTTTCTCTTGCAATTAAGTGACTTTACCAATGCAGATCTGAGGCTGAAGCCACTGATGGAAAAGTATGACCAGATGAGATTTTAATTTACGCTTTTACCTATGTCCACAGAAGACCGTGCAGAATAAAATTAGTTCAGTAAGGGTATTTCCTAACAATCTTAGGACACAGAAAAAGTTATTTAATAGTAGCTATGGTTTTTGAAAAACTGATTTGAAAACATTGCACAGCAATGCTTTTTTTTTTTTTTTCTGGGTTAAGGTCAAGCTGGATTGAAAGCTGTGCAACACCTCCAGTATCCTTTTTTCTCTGCTAAAAGTTTAAAATTAACTTCCATAAACAAACAGATTTTTGTTAGTCCAGCGGGACATGAGAGAAAATTGATCTTCCATTCAGAGCCAGCATATTGTGATTAAAAGTCCCAGTGAGGTTCATAGTTCTTTTTCCATAGCACAAACTGGACTGTGATCTGTTTATGGCTCCTGAGAGAACAATACTGTAGTATAATTTTCACATGTGAATGTAGCACTTTTTCTCCCTTGCATGAATCATTCCTTGAAGAAATTTTGCAAGGCTCTATTGGAAACAAAAGCTATGGAAGATATACACAATATGGGTAGGAAATATACTCAGATGTGACTCAAAATCATGCGGCACTAAACCAGGCAGAAAATATGGAGGAAAAGGCCAGAAACTAAGGCTAAGATAGTTCAGAAACACAATCACAGAATCACAGAATGAACTAGGTTGGAAAAGACCTTTAAGATCACCTAGTCCAACCTGTGACCTAACAACTCCTCATCAACTAAACCATGGCACTGAGTGCCATGTCCAGTCTTCTTTGAAACATGGTGACTCCACCACCTCCCTGGGCAGATGATGCCAGCGCGCAATCACTCTTTCAGTGAAGAATTTTTTTCTAATATCTAACCTAAACTTCCCTTGGTGCAGCTTAAGACTGTGTCCTCTTGTTCTGGCAGTTGCTGCCTGGAGAAAGAACCCAACCCCCATCTGACTACAACCACCTTTCAGGAAGTTGTAGAGGGTGATAAGGTCACCCCTGAGTCTCCTTTTCTCCAGGCTAAACAACCCCAGCTCCCTCAGCCATTCCTCAAAGGACTTGTGCTCCAAGCCCCTCACCAGCCTTGTCACCCTCCTCTGGACATGCTCAAGCGTCTCCACATCCTTCCCGAACTGAGGGGCCCAGAACTGGACACGGCACTCAAGGTGCGGCCTCACCAGTGCCAAGTACAGGGGCAGAATGACTTCCCTGCTCCTGCTGGCCACACCATTCCTGACACAGGCCATGATGCCATTGGCCTTCTCGGGCACCTGGGCACACTACTGGCTCATGTCCAGTCAGTTGTCGACCACTATCCCCAGGTCCCTTTCTACCTGTGCACTGTCCAGCCACACTGTCCCCAAAATGATGATATGGAAATTATGTCTTAAAGTAAAACATTATGTTATGTTCAAATGTTTAACTTTTTCCTATAAGTTTTGTGTGTTTCAGCATGCATATGATTGGAAGATTTCTGAAAGTTAGGACAATGCACCTTTCAGGAAGCATCTAAGAATGCATTTTTTTCCCTTGTAGCAATAAAATGGCATCCCTGGAACTTTTAGTCCAGATCAAGAAAGAAACAAATAAAATCTCCCATAACTGGGAAAATCTAAGAAAGGTAATTTTTATTTTAAATTCAATGCATTCCCCAACAAAACCTGAAGCAGCTGAGGTTGAAATAAATGTTACTTCCACTGAGATATTACAAGCAGAAAAATCTCTGGACAAATGAAAAAGCCATCAAAACTATTGGGCTGTCCTTTGCAGCTGCTGTAGTGTGTCAGCATGCCCACTTTTTGTTTCCATGTTTGGTTGCTGGTTGCCATCTACTGTAGCAGTCTGCTTCATAGAGTTCTACTTCATGGTAGATTTTATATACAGGAAATTATATATATATATACATATATACACACACATACGGGCTCTTAACACTCTTATTTTATTTTGTATGTTTCTTCTACCCAAGCCTTCTTTTATATGGTTTCTGCATATGCACTCATAAATGAGATGTCAAGACATGACATTTCTGTCTGACAGAAATTTATCAGGTGGTCTGATCTCCATAATCTATCCTACACTGGATGACCAGAGTTTTGAGAGACTTGGTCCTGTGTCCTACCACTGCACGTGAAAGTATTTAAATGGTGTGAAGTGAGGCACCAAAAGTAATATATTAGCTGTCATCTGTCACTGCAACTCATCCATGTACTCCCATAAATTACTATTATGATCAGTTTATCAAGTGTAGTCTCTTTCAGTGTAAAGAAACATGTGGTCTATCAAGAAAAGCTTGTAAGAGAAAATGTAGAACTCAGATTTTTTTTCTAAATAAAAATGGGGGATTTTTCTATGGAGGTTTCATTTATTGCTTATCTTTTTGAAAAACATTTTCTAGCTAAACAGTGATGCTGAGATGTAGTAAACCTTATTTTAAACCATAGGCTTTCATGAAGGTGAGACTAAATGGAAAGGCAAACAGGTGATCTTGAAATGTGATAGTGATGTCATAACAAAGCACATCTCTAAAGAAGTGAACTTTCAGTAACTCCATCATCAGATTTGTTTTTTCATCTTAACTTTCTTTATTCTCCTAGAAATTTCTAGGAGAGATTTCCTATTTCTATTTCTAAAGTCCTATTTCTACCATGACTGATATTTTGCAGTTTTGGAACAAGGAGTTTACTTGTTTTGAAGAAAATAAGTCATGAACTTTTGGAAAGGCTTTTTGCAAAAGTTTGAGGAACTCTTTTGCAATATTCATAGCAGCCATCTAGAAAGGAAATACTATTTTTGGGTCAGTCTGTCTCCATCTCTTGTGTTAGATTTTCAAATAATCAGGGCTAAGCAAAACAGGACTTTGACAAAAATACCGATGGTAGAAACTCATCTTCATTTATTTCCATTCTATCATCCTCAGTCAGTTCTAAAGTTTAATAGATGGATGATTGGTTTTTTTCTTTCTCTTTGTCTTTTTTCTTTTTCCACAGCCTTCGTTGTTATAATTTTGTCTTACAGACTCGTAGGGCAGGTCTGCAGTGATAGAAGTAGTAAACTATTGACTGTAATGGATAAAAAAGAAAATTCCCTTATTCCCTGCAGACAATGTTTATTATTGGGTATCTATTTAGAGAGCCAAAACCAAAAAAAGCCAAGTTTAATACAGTTCCTGAAGCATCTTGGATTTAATGGAAGCACAGATATTCAACTGCCAGGAAACTTGATATCAAGAATGATGGCTACCACTTAAAAGGTCTCATTTTGAAGAATGTTTACAGAACCTGGTTGTGAACATGGTACAGTGAATATAACTGTGAAATTCTCACTTCGCCAAATGTTATGGTTGTGAAAAGTAACATAGTCTAACATTTTCAACAATTATATGTGCATATAAAGCCCTAGTGATAAATTTGGATTTTAGTCTTACTTCTCAGCCAAACTTACTCAGAATGATGACGGTCCATTTGTACACTTCCCTTCTTTTCTGATTAAAATAGAAAATTGTTTTAAGAGTTTCTTCAGGGAATTGGTACTACTGAGAAAACTACTGCTTTTTGCCTTTTTTTTTTTCAGTATCACTGCACTATAAGAGTAATATTATCATATGAAAGGTTTAGGTTTGATTTTCCTTTTTGAAATTTTTTTTATATTTTATTTTAATAGTTGCATAGGCCACGGTCTGCCTACTCCCAGTGAGGGAGAGATTTTCCTGTTCTGTGCAAAACTGCATCCTTCAGTTGGTGCTGCCTACAGAAAGGGTCTGGGCTATAAAAACTTGAATGACACAGCAAAAATTGGATTACAAGTGGGTTTGTGTCCAGGATTTCTTCTTTCTTAAAATTAATCCTTAAGTTGGAAATTGCTGTTTTTCTATCTGAAGATCAGAAAGATCCTTCCATAGTTTTCCTGCATACCACTCCTCTGACGCTGAATGATGAATATTTTGTCTAATTCAGTCTAATTATTTGGTGCAATTGATTGAACGTTGTCTCTTCAGATATCCCTAGTTCATACAGGTCTATACTTGTTGAAACCAGCTTCAACTTGAATGGCTAAAGTTGGATGGTCTTTTTTTCCTCATAGACCCTTGGCAGGAGGTCAGCAAACAAATTTTATTGTTTCTGGTTGTTGGGGGCTATCCATTTAAATGAATGATTCATAAATTTTCTGCAGGAGGTCTTTAAGTTGAATAAATTTAAGACTAAGCTATACAGAAAGGCAAGAGGTATGAAGAAGAAAGAGAATGCAAGTATTTTAAATTTTCCTTCTTTCTAATTTTTTTAATTCTAATGCTAAATATGCTTTTAAATTATTTGTTTTTATAGTCTGCAGAAGCAACTTACACTGAAACCTGTTTTATTTCATGCATATTATCCTTTTTATAATACCTAGTTTTGAGAAGAAAAGGTCTCCTAACAATGTCTGGCTCAGTCCTAGTGAGTGTTTTATCCAACCCAAACTTAACAGAAATGGACTTTATCTTTCTTTGTTGTTATTTTGGAAGAAACACCCCAGTTTTATAAACCTGGTTGTATTTAGCCAATGTGAGCTGCCCTGATGAAAAATTTAAATAAATAAATAAATAACTAAATAAAGATGGAAGATAATCAGTTTAAGGAATGCACTTTTTTAGACATACTCAAATTTAAACAGCTATTTTGCTCCTAACTGGAGATCTATTACACTTGCTGCTTGACACCTTCTGTAACTTTCAAATGTCTAAAAGATCTGTTCACTGCATGGACTAAGGTCAGAGAGTTTTATGCTTGTGTTTTATGCTCAATGACACTTTCATATTTACACAGAAGAAAGCTTGACTATACATGATACATACTTGACATGGGCTTTAGATTGCTCATAGTTTTCCTTCTAAAAAGGCATTAAATGATACAGCTAAGTTCTAATTACTGTGTAGCGCAGTCATCATAAAAAATAGCTAACAAATTTTCAAAATAGTAATCTAATAAGGTTTAAATCACGTGATTATAAAAAATAAGTTGTGAATATAAGTGATGTGATCTAAATGACTGCCTGGCAGTTTTTTGGCTTGATAGTTTTGACAGTGTGGAGCTAGTTCTGATGTAATTGGGGCAGAGTTAATAAATTGTGATTACACTGCATAAAAGAGATGGCTGCGTCAGCTATTCCATGCTGTTGGGGAGGGTGTAAAAGTTTTTGAATTTTTCAAAATGGATCCAGTTTTCTCTTTTCCACCATTTTTTTACTTTGTTAAAGAATTCCCCTATTGTATAGTTAGTAGATAACTACTGACTTCTGACTTTATAGGGTGTAGGACCATGGGAAAGTTAGGAGTAAAGTTGATCTGGATACCATATAACTAGTCCTACCCTACTGCTGAAATTGAGGCAGAATTGAGAAGAAATAGATGTGCGTTTAAAACTGGAGGTGATGGGGTGGGAGTGGTGCGTATATACTTCTAATATATCTTCAGGGATGTCTCTTGACCCTTACTAGATGAAATTCCTAGCTGCCTGTCATTAAAAAACACGTGCCCAAGACATAAAGAAAGGTAGGAAACAGTAGTGTTTTAGTCTAAAATAACAGAGATCCTCAACTGAATCAATTTTAATTTTATGATCTTCATTGGTGTCCTTAATTCTACATGTAAAAGACTGTGAGGTTATTTTCAGTAATAGCAGGTCCCAAGTTATTTGGAGTTTCTATAGCCATCTAGTGTCTTCTTTCGCTGTTTTGATCTAATGAAAATTTTTCATTGTGTCCGTATGGACTGCATGTACATAAGAAACATGGAAAATATTTAATCTAACTCAGTTTTTATACAGTTTTTTTTTCCTGTAAATGTGAATTCAATTTCCTCCTTTCTATTGTAATTCCATGATCTGCTCTACTGTATTGTACCTAACAATCTTTCTAGAGTGTTTGGAGGATTTAGGAGTTTAATGTTTCCATATTGCTTTCGAAATGCAAATAGCATATAAGGTTTTATTCACACTAATAAATTTATAACTGTGATGTATCACTTTCTGACATAGCAGTATAAGCGATACGACGTCAACTTTATGTTTGACCTTGAAGACGCTCACTGATACTTCTGGAGCTTTTCTAAGATGGATAAAACTGTCTATTATCTGCAACTGTATTATCTAGCCAAACTGTGGCAGTATTCTCTCCCTATTACCACTTCTGTTCAAGCTTGCAACAATTAATTTATTCAATTGAGATGCTATCTATTTTTTATTCAGCTTCATACTGTTAACACTATGCACAATGATTCTATTTGGTTTTCTAGAGGTATACCTTCTCAAGCCCAATTCCAAGCTTTGACAAGTAATAAAGCAAACAGCAACAAAGCAATTAGATGACTTTGCTAATAAACTTATAGAATATCGGGTGTATTTTATTTCTATTTTTGGGGGAAAAGAAAAATGTAGCTGATATTTAGTTCATCAGAAGGAGGCAGAAAAGATTCCAAAACCAGAAACTGAGTCATGGTGCTATAAGAAATCTATATTGAATAACTGTAAACACATCAGCAGAAGTCTTAGGGGTGTTTTTAATTGATAGCTTTAAATATTATCAATCATAGATACTTTCAATTAAAAAGTAGTTTGCATAAGCTATGCATGAAATTCTCTGTCATCAATATATAAGTTACTTAGACTGAGAACAGGAGTTACTAAGTATGGGCTGTCTTTTTTATAACATCTTTTTCTTTGTGAAATAAAATACAACTTTTCAGTGATGACCTATCCTTCTAGTATTCCAGCCTGTCACACTGGCCACACCTATGACACAAATAGAACATGACAGTACTTTGTGCTCCTGAAAATGTGGACATGCTGTAGCTGCTTTTACTGTCTCATTGCTGTTGAGTCAGAAAAGAAACAGAAGAAAGAAAGGGGGAAAAAAGAAAAAGCAAAAGGAAAAATAAAAGGATTTGTCATCACTGACTTAAATGTCTGTAATTTGAATGACATTGTATTTACTGTAAACCTTGTATTCTCCTCCTTTTTTGCTAATAAAAAAGCAGGGTTTTTTTTAAGCAATCTTACCTCTGCTGAAGGCAGTTAAATTATCACTGCCTTATTCCTGAATCTAACCCCGTGTTTCCCTTTGATCATACTCACATCACCGTCATCTTTCAGCAGTGTGTGCACATTTTTCATATTGGATACCCCAGATAAGTAAATTTTATGTTCTCTTCAATAGACGGATAATCAGGGAAAGGACGTAGGATTTTCAAAGTCATCTGAGAAGCAAGGGGCTAAAGGATCATCAATTCCACCGAGATAAGAGAACTTGACTCCTTCAGATTCTTTGAAAATCAGGAATAGAATAAATGATTCTGCCCTAAGTCTCAGAAAAAAAATCTTGCAGAGGAGAAAAAATTTGGAGGTCCCAAGTGCTTTTGTATTACACTGCCTTTGTAACAGAGACACTAAAATGAATACATATAAACAGACTTCACAAAACATTAAGTAGAAAAACAGATATATCTCATCTTCTTATCAGCACTCATTGGGGTATTATATATCTGTCAGATGATATGACCAGTGAGCTCTCTAGACACACTCTTACTTCACTTTTGATGTATTAAATCAAACATGAATACTGTGTCGACTTTTCATTTGCTATGCTCATTTCTAATATTACTCACATGTCTTCATATAATTCATGGATTCATTTTCATAATTAAGTTGTATTTTTTTTCAAGGAAGAAATTATGCGTTAGTGTGAGATTAAGCAAAATTTGATTTTCTTCCTTAATTAACTATTTTGATGGAGGAATTTGGTGTAGCACAAAAAGATAAGATGTATGTAACAGTTTAAATATATCCATTGAAGTTGATCACATTACTATAGGATTGAATTAATGAGGGAATAAATCAGTGAAATAATACATAATCAAAATGAATATTTAAGATCCAAACCCAATGTGATAAAATACAAGTCTAAATAGAACATGCATTTCTTTGAAGTAGAATAAATCCATCTTTCTAACTAGTGTGCACACTTTGAGTGATGTTCTTTTTCATCACAGGACAATTTCTTGTGCTAAATTTCATCTTGAATGGAACCACAAGGTGTGCAGAAGGAGCAAAATCAAATATTAGTTTTAAAATGTGCTTTTCAGTGGTAGAATGACATATGTAAATTTATATATTAGAGCTACTGAAACTATTTATGATGTTTAATGCAGCTGACAACCTTCCTATAATGCACCTCATAATTTTTTCAAGATATATGGCAATAATCTAAAAATAGGAAGCAGCAAAACAATTATTGACATTTTTTCTCTCAACTGTAATAATGAGAATTATAATTTAAAGATAGAAATGAAGCTTTTTAACGTTTTTTTGATTATGAGAATAAAGCAATTATTGTCATGGCAAATTGCCATCTTTTAATAAATCTTTTGCTAAAAAAATTATTCATCCAAAAAAGTTTCATATCTGGTGCCCTGTGTGGACGAGCCCAATCCAGTTGACTGAGATGTGATGCCGTGAAGTGCAGGATGAGAATTCTCTGTTAACTCCTCCTTCCTGGTAACTGCCAGGTGAGCAGTCACTTTTTGAGCCACAAAGGAAGGTGATCAGTATTGGTGATACCAACAGAGAGAACATGTCTCGAGCATCCCTGCTCCCTTTGCATCTGTAGGACTCCATACGCAGGTTTCTGGCAAATTAATTAATTAGCCTGGAAAGAAAAAGCATTGCATGATGTTGCAGTAGCGTTTTTTCAGATGTGTTAGTCAAAGCAAATTTTAGAGATAAACTCACTACTGCATCCAGACGTAATCTGAGCACATGCCAAGAGCTGAAGACAGGGGATGGCAGCCACATCAGAAGAAACAGGCAGTGTATTGGCAGAAAGATCTGCAGTGCTGATAGCACAGCAGGTGCCCTCGTAGTTACAGGCAGTAGTTTTTGTTATAGGTGAAAGAGCAGTTTCCACTCCTTTCTGTGTTCAACTTTGATGTTGTCAGTGGTAAGGAATTTCTTACATCTCTATCCCTTTAGAACTTTGCTAATAACTTTTTATTGGTAGGTTATACTAATATACTTTAATATACTCTTTTTTTATATAACTTTTAAGAAAAATAGATATCTGTAATCTAAGATGTTTTCCCTGACAGTAAAAAACTCAGCTTGCTTCAAACTGTTGCTATTTAAAAAGAAAAATGAAAGGTGAAATCAACAAAACAAATTGTACTTTTGAGTGAACAAGAGAGTTCACCCATGAGAGTTTTTGAGTCTTTTGCCTTATTTGAACTTCATGAACACCTGCGGAATATCTCACCTACTATGCAGGGACTTCCAACCTAGGGACATACGGCATAGTGAAACCATGGAATAGTTCTTGACAAATGATACAAAGCAAAAGTCCATGTAATTTAGACACATTTTTTATGGTATCTAGCAAGCCTCTAAGGTCATCTGGATAATCTGATACAGCTGGTAGATATGGGTGTAGCTCTAAGAGGATGTGTACAAAGCCTAAGATTTAGTCTGTTGACTTTCCTCCACACAAAAGTCACTTAAAATGAACAAGATGAAAACAGGAGTGAGTGGAGGTGAGTAAATCAGGAGTTCGTAGTAAATCCTGCTCCTCTACAACACCTCCTGCTCAAGGTTCAGAAAAACCTGCATTGTCAGGAAAGTTTATAATGGATAGACCTTTTCTTGCCTAATAGCTGGAAACTGGAAATATCTACTTCGCAGTAGGTAACCAGTCTGTAAAAAAGCCAATAAAAAGGAGCTTGCCTCCTGAGTTTGCTTGGCACACATGGGAGGGAGGGACAGGGAATCTACCTCCTGCAGATGTGTTATACAATGCTGAACAGGGACCAGTGCTGTGGGTGGGGGGGGGGGGTTACCCTTTTAAGGGCTAACTGAAGGTTATCTTTTTCATTCTTTTGCTCTTCTTAATTTTTTATTCTAAGTCATGTCCTTGTAATACTTGTGATACTCGGTTGTGTACTGCAGCAGCGGGGCCTTTTTCCCTAACGATCTAGCTCCTGAACTCTCTCACAGTCATGGAAAGTAGAAAACGTGAACTGAAGTTCTAAAAGCATAAAGGATAAAGAATACCATGAGCCATGAGGGTTGTAGAATTCTTAATGGTAATATTACCATCATCCTACATGCTACAATAGCCTATAAACTATGCCAGCTTCAGGTGTGACTGCATCTTTTTTGCAATTTCTGTTTCCAAGAATCTTTGGCCAAGTAATGACAAGAGTGCTTAAAGCCAAAATGGCAGCATTTTTAGGAGTAAGAATGGACAATTGGTAATAGAAATGAGCCTTTTTTAGATCCTCTATGTCTCTTTTACCTGTGGATTCTTAATACCTCCTGAAAATAACCTAGACAAATAAAATACCTATCTATAAAATGCCCCTTCTGTCTGCCTTATATTTCTGTGCTGTTTTTGCGAAAAAATGAACAGTCTTTGAGTTACAGTCCTTTTAATGCTGCTGAATTTTTTTTTTCTTCTGCACTCCTGTTATTATACCTGTCTGACCAAAAGATGTCTGGCTCACCAGGACAGTAAATCAAAAATTTGAAAGCTGATAGGTCTGGCAATCTAATTTGGTAATAATATTCGCTGCTCTTAACTTAAGCTACTCTTTTTCCCTAGTTTTCCTGACTTCTGCTGGTTTTGGCTATCCAAATCACTTTACAGACTTGTGTTTCATGTGCAGATTATAATCTTCAGTGTGGTCACAAAGATAAATGTCGGTAATCAGGGCAAGGTCGCTTGTACATTCCTTACAGAGATGTTCTAGATGATGATCAGTGAGAGCAATGAGGATTTATCTGGCCACAAGATGCTCTGATGTGGACCCTCTACACTGATGAGCTTCTTTTCACATTCAGATGAAATGTTTTCAACATTATCTAGGATCTGCTGTGGATTATGTAAATCTGTTTAAATATTCAGCCTCCTGACTGTTGTAGGAGACTGTCATGGCAAACACAGACACATCTCTCTGTTGAATTCCCATTCATTTGCTAAGTCAAAGTTTGTTCTCCACACACTCAAGCTGAGATAACTTGGAAATCATTTTATCTCTGTGTAACTCCTTGATAGCTGCAATCAGTGGGGTCATTTTTTGTGACTTTTGTTTTCCAGGGTCTAGTCCTCTGGTTTTCTGAAAGAACTGTGATTGGGGAGATGGGCATGTGTTAGCTTCGCTGAAAGGCTGCAAAATGTCAGAGGGGAAAGTAAAACTACTTTAGGGTATAGTGTAAATCAAAATTGGGATTAGCACTTGAATCTTTTTGCAAGGAAGTTTCTTTACATTCGGTCCTTGTACACTGCAGTCAAAAGGAACAACAAATGTATATTTAATATGTGTGTGCAGTATTTCTGTATAGGACACAAAAGGGACTGCTAAGTGCACATGAAATGTGTGTGCCAAATGACTCCTGAAACAATACTGTAGTACTGTAGCAGCTACGTAATGAATTGTTTGCAAAGAGGTTATCTGGTTTCCTGCTTACTTAAACAGTCATCGAATATAAAAAGCAAACCACTTACAGTGTCTTTTGTAAAGGCTTTTTTCTTTCAATGAGTTTTGTGCACAGGACAGGTGACGGACTAACCGCCCTTAAATGGTAAATACTCCAATCACTGAACTTTCAGCTAAGAATTATCTTCTTATTCTGTTCATAACCCTGTCAATGAGCATGTATTCTACCTTTCAATTAATGTATCTAGGTATTGAATATAGTAACTTATTTATTAATTTATTTATTTTGGTAATCTTAACTAACCTTAACAAGTACTGACAAAAATCTGCTTCTCTAAGGTAAAATATTCCAGCAATATTGTAAGCTTTACTTGTGATGAGTGTACAGCATTTTTTCCCTTGCAATTAATAGCTACATTGTGCATTTCAGCTCTTTCTCTGAGATGTTCCTTTCATTAGGTGCACAGGTTTTACCTGGTTTTAAAATTTGCTATATAATTTTCAGTACTTTACAGATGTTTGCATTGTAAGACAATAAAACCAAGACAAGAATGAAAGAGAACTAAGGTATTTCAGCACTCTAGCTAGTTTTCCAGAGCTGTTCACAGGAGTGTGTTTGAGTGCTGATAAGGCACTAACTATATTAAAAAGAGAGGCAGAGCATAAGTATTGTTTTTCCTTTTCAGTCACTAAAGGATGATTCCTCCACGCATTAGCAAAAAATGCTAAACCAAGGAACATTTTGTACATATTAAAGTTTTCAAGATGTACATCTTAAGAGAGGTAATTTTTTTCTTTAAAGATAAATGAAATACATCTGGTATTTTAACTTCTCTTTATTGTTTCTAAACTCATTAGAGACTGATTGCTTAGAAATCACAGCTGTTTGATGAGGTCAATAGGAGCCGAAAAACCTATACAGGCCAATTTAACACCTCATAATTGGTAATGCAATTTGGAATGTGAACTCCTTAACATTTAGACAGATACAATGTTTGAATCTGTTTGGGGAAAAAAATACACTGAACAGATATAGTTGTGAGACATATATTTTACCTTGGTGGTCCTTTTTCCTGCTTGACCTTTATTATGTGTCTTATTTGTCTTAATGGATCCTCTGACCTTGGAGGGGATAGGGGTGTTGCTCCTCACCCAAACTCACTAAAAAAGGTACGGTTTGAAATAAAGTGCTATTTAAACTATATGCCGAAAGTATATTTCCTTTTGCCAAATGAGGTCGTCACCTCTATGGTACCTCTGGCCTCTTATCTTCCTGGCACTTTTACTCCTAACCTCAAACTGCTGTGCCAGTGCCAAAAGAGTAGAGCCACTAGAAAATGGTATTTTCATTGTCAGCAAGTGGAAATAAATTTGTACACTACTATGGTCTGAGAAAGCCTGTATGATAAAGCATGTATCATAGGTTAGTTAACGTTATTCCTAAAACGGCAAAGGCTAGATTTGCAGGGAAAAACCCCAATCCTCCTGGATGCATAAAGTTTAATTTTTATTGTCTGTCCTGTGTACATCATTAGCTATAACAGATGAAAATGTTTCATTTTAGACAGATTAATCACAATCGTGTAAGTAGTGTTTTGCTAAAGAATATTTAAAGCAGGTGAAATGCGCCCATAGCATCTCTGCAAACTCTGATTCACTCTAGACAGACTGTAGCACATAACATGTACAACTGGGACTTAGTGTTAGAGGTAGATTTTCTTCAAGGACTGGATAAGTGATGCAGGTGAAACAGTCTACACTGATGTGCCATTATATGGGAACTTCAATATCTGTATGTAACAGGGAAGAAAGAAAACATTTTTTTTTAGAGTTTGTTGAATCTAAACGAGTACACAAATAGTCTGCAGAAAATTAGGAAAACTGTAGTCTAACTGGACCTAAAATGAGTTTTATTCACATATTGCACTTTCTTTTTATGATTGTAGCACGAAGGCTGAAATGCTCGTGTTATTCCCTAATGCATTAGTTAGGCGAATAGTTAACACATTCTATATTGAAATATCAGCTGTTAGACTGATGGCGTCCTATGGTTCACAGTGCAGTGAAAACATTACAGAAGAGTAGTTTTGCAAGTATTTGTGGGACTCTGAAGAGCAGCTTGTATTTCACAGCCAAGACTTATCCAGTATCCAGGACAAGGTTTTTTTTCTTTTCTCTTCAGACGCGCCCCC
>VZRQ01001805.1:1338734-1489902 GCA_013397975.1 Machaerirhynchus nigripectus
CGCTTCTCCCTTTTCCCCTTTTAAATCCTTGGTCTCTCTCACGGTTGCTGTGTGGTGTTGAATCCGATCCGCAGGCGAGGGGAATTTCAGTCCAGCTTTTTCAGGGAGCCGCGGATACACACAAAGTTGGCTGATGTGCCATTCAGCATCCCAGCAGCTCTTTCTCTTCACACTCGCAATGGCAAAGCTTTGTGCGGATGCACTGCTGGATGCTCTGAACTAAAACCGTCTGAGGGAACTTAGCAGGTTCTGGACAGCCTTTTAAAGGTAAGGATGCGAAAATAGGCGTGCTGGAGAAGGAATCTGCCGGTGGAGAGCGTGGCGTGTTAGTGCTGTGCAGGCTGCATCTTAAGTCTCCTGTTCTGATGCAGGAGTCTGTGAGCAGTAGGTGGGAGGGGATGCTTTTGTACTTGAAATAAGAAGCCCCAGATTAAGTGTTATCGCAGGGACTACTTTGGAGCTAGTGACAAATGGTGCGGTGATCAAAGCTTTCTGAAAATACCCCTGTCAATTATTTATCCGCTCCCAAGTTAAACCTAACTGTATTAAAAACAGCAGTAGAGGCCAGCAGCCCAAAGCTGCAAGGTGCTTTGAACATCTCTTGCTGCTTTTTGAAGTCTCCTTATTGCAGTCAGTTTGGTTGAACACTCTTGAGAGAGCATTTCATGCACACTTATCTCTATTGGAGCCTTTTCTTTTTCTATAATCCACCAAGGAACAGTATGTTTTAGCAATAAAAGGCCATTTTTAATGCTCAAATCTCATACTGTGCTTGAATGGCTTTTAAAAGACTACTTTTAGAGCCATATAGATGTCTGTGCATTTCGGTTATAATTGACTTTCATTCAAATGTTGCAATAACTAAGGACTTCACTAAAATGTATTCTAAAATTTAATTTCACTTGTAAAGCAGTTGAGGCTTTTTGCTTATGATAACCTGTATTAGTAATGTTGTTTTTACTTTTGGGTGGTCTGCTTCATCCCTTTATGTATCTGGCTGCTTCAGGTTAATGGTATATCAAATGTCAGAATAACATAAAAAAAATCAAATATTGATGCTCATAGACTATTCAGGGGTTTACTACTTTGATGATAAAGTGGCTTTTTTTTGGTAATATTTTCCAAATTTTTCAGTATTTTTTAACCTCAAAATAGAACATGAAGTGCCTAGTGTTTTTCAAGTTTATTCAGGTAGTGTTTTAACAAACAGCACCCCTGCTGCTGTAGGTTTCTAGTGGTCTGCTTATTAGACAAATGCCTGTGGCAGCATGCATTACTTCTTAAAAAGTTTCCACCTGACAATAAGTCTGAAAGCCTTCTTTATGAAAAAAGTACAGAATGCTTGTTTTCCCCAATCTTTAACCCTTTCTTTTCTAGTACACTTCTTTTGAAATTTAGCATGTAATTTTTGTCTTCTTAGAATTGCATGTGTTACCCCAGGCTGGTATTTTTTTTTTCTGCTGTTTCTTGCGGAAGTATTTGACAGTCATTACCATGCATTTTCCAATCAGAGTCTAGAGCAAGTTAAAGCCCAAGATGATATCAGATGAATTTTTCATTTTAAATGAGGTATTCCAGGTAATAATATGAAACAGAAAGTATGATTTTTTTTGCATACCACTGTTAGCATAGTTCATAGAAAGTATGAAAAGAGATTATGTATTTTAATAATTAAATGACATATGGAATTGCAGATTGATATTTTCAATGGTTTTTCATTACAGTTTCTGCCATTGAGGCAATGTGAGGGCTTTGAGAAAGATGGAGTGCTGTAATTACCAGGTGCACATGTTCATTAATCCTTCCTAGCTAGAAAAAGCTTCAAGTTCTTTTACAGTGGCATATTCGTAAAGCTATAAATATCTAAATTGTGTCAGCCAAGAAGTCACACAGAATGGAGGCTCTTTTTGAGTTCAATTTCATGCACTGTTGCTTTGGTCTTGTGAGGGAGTGCTTTGCATCCTTCATGATGGATATTTGTCCTCTTCCTTACAAAAGTTCAGAAAATAAACTGTTAGATCATAGATTATTTAGTCTCAAGTATGTGTCAATAAATTAAAACAAGTATTCCTGAGCATAAAAGTATATAGAAATATCTTTCTTATGTGAAGACAAAACAGAAGAGTTGCTAAGATAATTTTGTATCTTAAACATAACATTTTAGTAAACAAATTAGGAAAGCTAGCACTTAGAGTTAAGAAAAAGGATCTTAGAGGAACATCTACAATACTCTGCATTGTTTTTTTCCTTTATCTGTATACTGACAGGTTAAATAGCATGGTGATGGAATACTGCAGTTTTATTTTCTGACTTCCTTTAAAATACTCTGATGTAATTGTCAGTCTTTAACTTTACATGAACAGAAAGATTAGTAAATCCATTTGTATCTCTGTCTATTTCCATGTGGATGCCTATACATAAGCACTTAAGTATTGTATTTAATTACAGAGCATTAAAGGTAATTTTCATCAGATGCTATTTTTAATAGATATTTGAAACATGCAGTGGCATCTTTAAAATGCCTATATATAATTTCTCTATATTGAACCTGCATATATGTATGTGTACCTTTTGAAAATATTATTGTTAGGATTTACTGGAACTGCACTGAGACATTGATTTTACAGTCAATTCCCTGTCTCCAACCTGCCATTTGACATAAAGGTCTGTTTCAGGACTACACATCAATTTGTTTGAAAAAGGACTAAACTGTATATTTCCTTCAGTCACAACTGTCAGTAATTTTAGACTCTCTTGCAAGTTGAGAATCAAGGTCTTTTTTGTTTGGGAAATTATTTAGTACTTTTTTTTCTTTTCTTACAATGAGCTCAGAAAATCCCAAATAACAGAGATTGAGAGGAGGTCACACCTTGCTTGCACGTGAAAATGGTAGTTGTTACCAAGAATAAGCTTGAAAGAAGGTACAGATGTTGCCTGTAGATAGTGCACTTCATTCACACTACCAGTCTTTATGAATTGCTGAGGAGATCTGGTGCTTCCCCCCTGTCCTACAAAAGCGGGTAAGGACCAAGTGTTTTGGTTTTGGTTGTTTTTTTTCTTTCTTTTTTTTTTTTTTTAATTCAAATAAGTAAAAAAATAGAACTGTATCTCTGCACTATTTAGAGTTGAATGCATACAAAAGGTGAAATGGCAAAAAGGCTGGGGGCCGTGACTGGCTTCACAGGTTGTGTGAGATGAGCCTCCCCCTCCCCCGAGGGCAGAGCTGGGGAGCTGTCCAGCAGCAACTGCTCGCCAGCAGCAGCCCAAGAGCCACTGTCCTCACCCCCTTGTCCCACAGGTTTGGACAAACATGAAATAATTATGTCTCAGGATGGTCCCTTCCAGGGAGCTGTGAGTTAGATGGGAAGTGTATTGCCTGGTGTGGGTCACAGGCAACTTTTTAAATGGTATGTGGGATTTGGGGAATGGGTTCAGATCACCCTGTCAGACAGTGTCTCAGTGCAGCTTCTTGACAGGTAGCATTTGGGCACAGTAACAGTGACACGGGCTTAGCCTAACATTCTGATGGTGAATAGCATAATTTTTATAATATCATCATTTTATCATTTAATAATGATATTATATTGGCTTTTCACTACAAGGTTTTGGTAGCACAGGGGTACAGGAGTGAATCCTGTGAGAAGCTGCCAGCAGCTTGCCCCATGTGCAGTTGAGTTAATGCCAGCTGGCTCCAAGACAGACCCACCACTGGCCAAGGCTGAGCCCATCAGGGACAGTGGTAGCACTTCTAGGATAATATACTTAAGAAGTAGGGAAAAAATGCTGCGCAACAGCAGCTGGCAGAGAGAGGTGAGAATGTGAGAAAAACAGTTCCACAGACACCAAGGTCAGTGAAGAAGGCGGGGCAGGACGTGCTCCAGGCATCAGAGCAGAGATTCCCCTGCAACCCATGGTGGAGACCATGGTGAGGCAGCCGTGCCCCTGCAGCCCATGGAGGTCCCTGGTGGAGCTAGGATCCACCTGCAGCCCATGGATGACCCCACAGTGATTCAGGGGGATGCCCAAAGGAGGTTGTGACTCCATGTGAAGCTCATGCTAGAGCAGGCTCCTGGCTGGACCCTTGTCCCATGGAGAGATAAGTACACACTGGAGCAGGTTCACTTACAGGACTTGTGACCCTGCAGGGGATCCACACTGGAGCAAGATGTTCTTGATAGCCTGCATCTCATGGGAGTGAACCCTGCTGGAGCAGGGGAAGAGTGTGAAGAGTTCTTCCTCTGAGGAGGAAAGAGCAGCAGAGACGTGATGCAGCCCTTATTGCCCATCCCACTGCACTGTTGTGAGAGGAGTTAGAGAAACTGAGAGTAGAGTTGAGCCCAGGAAGAAGGAAAGTGTGGGAGGAAGGTGTTTTAAAGACTTGACTTTATTTCTCATTACATTACTCTGATATGATTGGTAATAAATTAAGCTAATTTCCCCAAATCGAGTTTGTTTTGCCCATGACAGTTAATGGGTGAGTGATCTCTCCCTATCCTTATCTCAACCCATGAGCCTTTCATTAAATTTATCTCACCTTCCCAACTGAGGAGATAAGAGATAAAGTGACTTTGGTGGGCACCTGGCATCCAGTCAGGGGCAACCCACCACAGATATGTAGTTATCAGTATAGTTTTATTTCTTGCACGACAACATTTTTTAAATTGTTGTTTTGATTATTCAAAGATTTTGTCTTTTTCATACCAACAGTCTCTTTGTCTACCTGATTTTGGTAGGGTTTTAAAATTATTTTTAGCTTAGTAACTCTTTGGTTATTTCTCCCTGGTAACAACAACATGTGGCAAGACTAGAAACACATTTAGGCACAACTTTTTTCAGGTTCCTCAGTTCTAATGATTTACAGGCAAATACTTCCCATTCCCCTTCCCCTTCCCCTTCCGGCCGTGCTGCTTTTGATGCAGCCCAGTTTACAGTTGAATTCTGGCCTGCAAGTGCCTATTGCTAGCTCATGCCGTGTCTCATCCACCAGCCACCCCAAGTTCTCTGCAGGGCTGCCCTTGATCTGTTCATCCCCCAATCTCTGTTGATACCAGGGGTTGCTGGTATCTTCATCTCATTCTTTTCTTGCTTGATGTTATCTCTATTTCCTTCTCTGCCTTTGGTTCTGGCCACTAGCAGTGACTGGCTAGATGTCTTCTTAGTCTTGGTTCATCAGAAAACAGCTAAAACATTGCTGCTAGCTCCAGCATGCATTTAAGGAAGATTAATGATGTTTTACTGAAAATATGTTCAGTCTTGAACACATTTTCTTGATTTATTTATTTTTCTTTCCTCTCTGTACCCATTTAAAAAAAAGTTTGATAGAACAGGTGAGTACACACTTCTGCATTACTATACTTATGGACAGCATAACAACTGTAAAATTAGCTGAAATTATTCATGGGAAAATAGAGTCTTCTTGACTTTTTTCCATAGATTCTAATTTTCCAGCCTCATCTTCCAAAATGCTGATTATTTACTCAAAGCTCCATGTCAGGACAGAATGAGAAATTACATTGTGCAGAAAGCAGTAAAACACCTTCACATTATGTTAAGTACACTGGTAAGCATGCCGTTGCAATTTCATTGATGGACACTGAGTATGTGATGAATTTGATCAAGTTAGAGTGGTTTAATAAATGACCATGCCTTTTGCAAAGTAATGTTTTTTAATCTAAATTCTGTGTAGCCAGTAAGGCAGATTTGCATTGCCTCTAGCAAAAGAAGGAGCTCGAGCTCAGGCTCTCACTTCTCGGATGAATGTAACCTAATCTCTAGGCTATAACATAATAAGGGAAACCACTGTTTTTAAGAGAAGATGGCAGCCATAATTGCTTTTTGCAAAGAAACCCAATTCTATCAGTTTGTGTTAGACAAATTCTGAGAACACTTATGGCTTAAGCCCCCATTTTTGGCACTTAGTGCAGTTTGCATTTTATGTGGCAGTAGCAGGATGCATGTGCACGATTAGCCAAATGGCAGCCTTGAATATCTCTGGGTACAATCTGAGATCCAGAGTTTAGTTGTGCAGAGGTATGTGGTAATCACCAGACTTTTCAACTATGTTAAAAATGTAGTACACGTTACTGTCAATATATAACTCTTTTCAAATGCATTTTTTTCCATGTAAGGGTAGAAAAGAATATAGATAGTATGATTTTGGGTGCCAGAAGAAGATTGTAATTGGTAATATCACATACATCCGCTTCTTCTCCTCACAGATTTTGCTTCTGTTTTGAATAACTTACTGAAATTCTGCTATATATGTATGGGGGTTTTTTCCTGCTTTTAAGCTTTGGTTTCATTACTCATTTGCCTAGTGTTTCTTCTTTGTCATTTTACCAACCTTTGAAGTTTTTTGTACAGCATTAACAACAAGCATTTGTCTTCCTTCTTGACAAAATCATTAAGCTGAGAGGTCAAGGCCTTTCGCTACCTGTGTTGTGATGAAAGTTGTGGTTATAATGTAATACATGTGGTGACCTTGGTCTGGCTAATAGTGATGCCATGATGATTTTTGTCTTTTCTTTTATACCCCTGTTATACCTTTTTGCAACTTCTGTATTCTTGGTGCTTTTTGCCTACATTCTTGGACTTGTTTGTTAAGCTAAGAGACTGAACATTTTAGAGGCTTTGTAGTTAGGGTGCCAGTGTGCCCAGGCCCCAAGGTCCTCTCCAGAACACATTTTGTAAACTAAGATAGAACCATCCAGGGGAAGGTTCCTTGGAGAGGGGGGCTCATTCGAGCCTCTCATTGGGGAATTTTGATAGATATGCTAATTAGTAAGACCTAGAATGTAAAACCAGATATAGAGGAGGGGGATTGCGGTGGCCATTGCGGGGGTGCATGGAGGTGTATTCGACCTGGTCGTGGTGCACCTAAGGATCCTTACAATAAATACCAAGGTAATGCCCTTTTCCCCTTCTAACCGTGTTCGCCTCTTGATTTTAAGACCAGGAAAAGGCATCAATAGTAGCAAAGTAAGCACCATATTACACATCCCAGTATGGACTGTAAAGGAGACAATAAATGTTTTACCAGTGGTTTGTACCAACTTCATCATAGACAGCCTTGGTGTTAGCAGGCAGTATCTGGGCTCTGACTGTCTTTATGGATGACCATGACCAGCCTGATGCAGCTTTATATCACCCAACATCTCCACCTACCTTGATTTCACAGAAGCAGTTTCTGTCACCAGCTCTCTGACAATCAGTGTTGTCAGGAAACCTCTGCTAAGTTTCTATGCCCAAGTCAGAATAGAACCAGAAAAGAAAAAACTCTTTTTCCACTCCCCTTTATTCACTTTAGAAAGTGAAAATATTGTGATCCTTTCCTCATCTTGCCCTGTTCCTTCTCATCACTTGCCTTAGTTACAAAATGGAGACAAGTTGGAGGAACTGTCATCTCAATGCCTCATGCCTTTCTGTCCATCACATATTAGCTTTTTGTTACTTCTGGAAATGAAGATGAACACACACATAAAAAAAAATTCTGTAGAGGCTGAACCACTCATAAATCTCATTAAAAATCCTTAAACAACTAAATCTGAGCTTTCGGTGTCCTTGGCACTGCCTATAGAAGTACAGATATTCTGTTTGGAGACCATACACTCTTGACTTTCACTCCAGTGGAATGGAAGAAGAAAAAATTTGTGCAAGAAATTCCATAAGCAAAGTAATTTTATCTTAGTTCATCCTTTTTAGACTTTGTATCATGATAGATTTTTTTTCTTTTAAACAGAAAGAGGCTACTCTCCAAACCTTAGCAGTAAGACAAACAGATTACATTTTTAAAAATTTCCTCTGCAATATTAGTGAAGTAGCCAAGATGAGTGAGGTGTTAATATCTATAATACCTTATTACACTTATCATCACAATCAGCCTGCATATAGTATGTTGATTATTTAAATTAGGTGCAAATTTTTGTTCATAAATACCATATTAGCAATATGATGAAAGCAGCAAGGTGAGAAAAGAAAGGAAGCAGATCTGAGATCCACTGAGGGGTTTCTCTTGACCTGGAGCATTATTCTTGACAGAGTTACAGGACAGATGCAAAGCTGAAGTAGCAGGTACATGCTTTCTCTTGTGTTGTCTCCTTCTACAATATGTTATCTGGTAAATTGTAGTCTGCCCTTTGTTGTGTTTATTTTATGGAGATTAAAAGATGTTGGAGACTTTGTGAGGTAGTTAAGAAATGTATAGGACTGTAAATTTCACATGAGTTAAAGAAATATAAAGTCAATGAGATTTATCAGACAACCTTATGCCAAATGGTATTTATAGATAGAACTTTTAATATGTTTAATTTACTTACAGCTTTAACATTAGTGAGACCTTAAAAATTTCTCCATCTTCCATTTCTTAAGCTATATGTTTATAATGAATGTAATCCTTATGGGTAACTCATCACTATATTTTTTAAATCTATGAATATGGGGTTTTTTAAATTTAAGTAATTAGAATACTTAATTCCGTGGTTTTTTCCTTATGTATACTAAATGTTTTAAAATGTGAGAATCATGGAAAAATTGGTCATACAGACTCCTGACCATATTTTGAGAGTATTTGTTCCCCCTAGAACCTTACAGGGAAGCAGCAGAGCCACTGAATGTCAGCAGTAGCATGCTCTGCTGAACTTAAAACACCTCTGCTTTCTAGTTTCATGAGAACCAGTGGGTTTGATGCCAAGGAAGTTTAACTGATACTAAATATAGCATCAGTTAGAGGGCATATCTAGTAACATTACAGTGAGCTTCAAATGTTACCGTCATTCATAAGATTTTCTTTGTGCCTAGTCTATTATGACTTGCACATTCTGGCAGAGTTGCTCTTATTATTCATGACAAGAAATCCTAACATCAGCAATTTCTTGACAACGACCCAGATTTAGCAAAAAGAGCATACTAGAACTTGTCTTAATGTCTATACTGCCTAACCCCTTTATGACTCTAACATTTCATGCAGTGCTGTCTTAGTTTTCCCCTTGCCTCCTGCTCCCTGTGTGCATTGTATTTCTTACAGGACATAAAGGCTTTGACAGTGAGTGAGTGATGGAAGTGAAAGTTGGTTCATCCAAACACACGTTTTGTCCTAATGGTTTGACCGGTTTAGAAATGCAGTTAAATATACCTCCACAGTATGCAGTGGGAGACCTACTGGCCATTTCAGTTTTTCCTTTTGGAAAGATTAGGTTCAGTTTGCCCTCCTGGTTCCTTGCTGTAATGTGGAAATAAGCTGCCACAGATGGTATACATGACACTTTGTAAGTAATCTTTTTGGAAACACAAAATTATATATTTCTTTAATAGGAATTCATTTCTAGATGATAGTTTCTGATCTCTAAGCAGAAGAGTCTTTAAGATTTTAATGAGGCTTTTCATTCCAGACTTCAAATCAAACATATCTACCAGTCTTGTTCATATGCTTTACAAATGTATAGTTTGTAAATATATATATATACATATAATATAATATGTATGTGGTGACCAATAATACTCATGACCTTTGCCATTAATTTTTCTTATAGTGCCTAGTCTGTGTTTCATGTGACTGTCATGGAGAATGCAGTTAGTGCTTTAAAGGATGCTATTTTCAAAGTTGTCTGGAGTAGCAATTTTATTATCTATAACTCTAGGAGACTGTCAGTCTTTTTATACAAGATCTAAATGTCCCTTAAACTTAATTCTTCTATCGCTTAGGCTGGAAGTTGTCAGCTGTTTTGTGGAACACACAGTCAGGTCCTGTTCTCAGTAATGGAAGACTTAGTCCATTTTGTACTTGGAAAATTGAATTGTGACTTATAAAGCTTAAAAAAATGTCTCCATCCCTGACAGAATTGAGATGGCTTTGAAGGCACTAGCTCACTTTGGTGACTCACTTATTGTAACTATCATTACCATCTAGTGGCTCCAGAAAAATCACGGAAGGTGCTGACTTGTGACCTGTATGGCTGTAGCTAATGCTATTAGTGTTACAGATAAAATGATTCAAAAAGCTACAACCTGTTCTGGTAGCAGCCATTTCAGTGAAAGAGACATGACAACCCCAGCACTCCTCATGCTTCATTTAAGATTGTAGCAGGAGAGTATGAGTTTGCAAGAATAAATAAAATTGCTATAGTGGAAGGTCTGCTCTGGCTTGGATTTTGATAAACAGCTCAGAACAGTGATGCAAGGAAGCTGGTTCTCTTTCAAAATGAAAAACTTTGTAAATGTACAGATTCAGAATTTGGGACATTGTTGTAGGTCTGTTTGAAAAAAGATTGAGAAACCTGGAAGAAGTTAAGGTTCCTAGAGAAGTTTTTCTAAGTTCCAGAGTCATTAGGCTTCATTATTGCAGGTCTACCACAAGCTAACTGACACCATCTAGAAATTTATCTTTAAATCTTCTTAATTCCATTGGTCTTTAAAGTTATTATGGAGTGTCTTTATACCCTTGGAAAACAGCTGCTGAAGCTTATTTTACGTGGTCAAGTTTAAACTGACACCTGATGGAGTCAGCTCGTGAATAAAAGGAAAATAGATACATTCCCACATCATCGCTGCCAAAACCCTGTCATATCAATAGATCAGATAACAGATAATTTCCCTGCTAGGTGCTAGGTAAATCACAATGTGTTTCACTGCCTACTGAAGTAATGTGAGAGATTTTATCGACTTGCACAGCCTCTGGGTCAGAATCTTATTCAACAATCTAATAGTTATAGAAATAGTCTGAGACACACGGATTTGATGGCTGGGCCCCTTGGTGGATAGGGAATTGGCTGGATGGCTACACTCAAAGAGTTGTGGTCAACAGCTCAACGTCCAGGCAGAGACCAGCGAGGAGTGGCATTTCTCAGGGCTTGGCCTTGGCACCAGCACTGCTCAGCATCCTTGTCGGTGGCAAGGACAGTGGGATCAAACACACCTTCAGCAAGCCCACTGACAACAGCCAGCTGTGTGGAGCAGCTGACATACTGAATGAAAGGGATGCCACCCAGAGGGACCTGGAGAGGCTTGAGAGGTCGCCCTATGTGAACCCTGTGAAGTTCAACAAGGCCAGGTTTGAGTCCTGCACCTGGTTTGGGGCAATTCCAAGCCACTCAGAGAGTGAAAACAGCCCTGAAGAATAAGAATTGGGGCGTGGATGAGTGGATGAGAAGCTTGACATGACCTGGCAATGTGTTCTTTCAGCCCAGAAAGCCAGTCATGTCCTGGGCTGTATCAGAAGTGTGACCAGATGGTGAAGGAAGGTGATTCTTCCCCTCCTCTCTCAGGAGACCCCACCTGAAATATTGCATCCTGCTCTGGGGTCTCCACCATAAGAAGCACCTGGACCTGTTAGATCAAGTCTAGGGGAGGGCCATGAAGATGGTCAGAGACCTGGAGCAGCTCTCCTATGAATACAGGCTCAGAGAACTGGGGTTGTTCAGCCAAGAAGAGAAGGCACCACTGAGAAATTACAGAAGCCTTCCAACACCTAAAGGGGACCTACAAGAGAGTTGTAGAGGGAGTTTTTACAAGGGCACATAGTGACAGGACAAGGGGGAATGGCTTTAAACTGAAAGAGGGTAGGTTTAGATTAGGTAATAAGAAGAAATTCTTTACCGGGAGAGTGCTGAGAACTGGAACAGGCTGTCCAGAGAAGTTGTGGATGCTCCATCCATGGAAGAGTTCCAAGGCACGTTAGATAGGCCTTTGAGCAATCTGATGTAGTGAGTGGCATCCCTACCTCTGTCAGGAGGTGGCAAGTCACAGCTACGTGATCTTTAATTTTCCTTCCAATTCAAACCATTCTATGATTCTGTGCTTGTCTCATGACTAGAAAATATCAGTGAGATAAATAGGTTGCAAGCTTAAATTAGTTAGAAGAGCCCTCTCCTATATTTGAACATTAACCAGTTTTTAAATTAGTGTTCTACCAAATTGAAGTTCCTTTATGATGGGAAATATAATCAGGGTATTGAACCAGGGGAAATTGCAGCTATTAATTTTGCATATCTGGACACCTACCTGAAAACTATTACTGTGACTTTGTACAACTGGGACAGAATAAACCCCCCAAATATGAAGCATAAAATTAATATTTGGTGCAGTCAAAGGAACGCTAACAAGCAGAATGTATTAAACAGATGGTTATTCTTTTCTAATGAATAGCTGCTAAAGAGCAGGAGTCCAAGGAAAGTCACACCAAAGAATTAACCCCTCGAGCATGTTGTTCTATACTCCCACTTCATTTACTTTGCAAATGCTTTATTAACTATGTGTTACCTCAACTACATTTTAGTTGGCTAAATAACAATCATTAAAGCAGTTCTGTTGGTACAGCCTAACATTGCAATCTTCTTGTCAAAATATCCCTGTGGCAAATCAGCATTGAAACCTTAGCCCACAAACAGTCCAGTCCAGTGAGCAACTGAATCTGTTCACCCCCTCTCCTCAAAAAGCTGTAGTAGTTTGCCTTGGTCATCCTATGTGTGATATGCATACCCAAGTGACAAGACTTCACACCCATAGCATAGCCAACCGTGTAGCACTTCATCTTTGTTGATAACATTTGGTGTCACTTTTCAAAGGCTGAATTAAATTAGGTGTCTGTCAGACTTCCACAGACAATGCACCTGAGCTTGAGCTATCTCCTACTTCTGAAGGACAAACAATAACTCTCAGCTAATTACTGTCTGTTCTAAAACCTCTGACTCACAGGCAATGGGAAATGAATTGATGGAAAAACACAGGATTTAAGGAACAGGACACAGCTTCCCAAGCAGGTATCCAATGCCACTTTAAATTCCTAGGGTATCCTACCTGGCGTACAGCTGCCACTGCAGAAGGGCATAGGTCTCCCATATGTTGTGTGTCATATCTGCTAGCTCCTTGTAGATGTCTTAGGCACTCAAGGGAATCTAAAATATATGTGGGTACTTCAGCTTAGACACTCACTTGACTTCGATATCAGAAAAATCCCACAGAAGTGGAAAAAGTAGCTTTCTAATTTAATGTTTACAAGTATTAGTGTTTCTGGCCATCAACTAGATTTTAATAATAAACTCCTCAGAATTTCTTACTCATTTTTGTAGAGTTATGTTGGTTTTGAAATCTACCAGAATTTATGTTATTGTTTTTAATCCTACACATAGTGTTTTGAAACGATATAGATTGACATTTCATTGTATAATAACTCCAAAACCATGTTTATGGTTTAGCTGCTGTTTTTTCTGGCAAAGCAATGGCTGGGGAAAAAAAAGAAAAAAGGGATTTCACATTTTAAGGATGCAAAACTGGTTTCTAGGAAGATACACCAGAAATCCATTCAACCCCTAAGGTATAATTGCTGGCTAAAATGAAGATGGGAATAATAAATTTATGTCTAGACATATAGGATTTATTTCTCAATTTCCTGTTTTCTTCAGTGAGATTTATGCTTGATTAAAAACTAATCATATACAGACAATATGAACCTCACTGAAATCAATCTTTCTGTATGCAAATAAACCCATGGCAGAAGTGGTCTGGGACATCAGGCAGTAGCTCCTAAACCTGCTAGGTCTCAGCTGTGAGGTAAAAAAGGTACATGTGACATTAGGTTGTTCCAAAACCAAGGGAGACGCAATGGAACATGCAAGAAGCTCGACACGGCAGCAGCAGCAAATGCTGTGGAGTCACCACGTGCTACCAGATCTGTGTGGCAGGGACACCAGGGATACACGATTCACAGGAGCTGCTCCGGCACCCCTCCTTGTTCCTGCTGCTGCCCCTGGAAGCTCGGATGGTACTGTACCACAGCACAACAGTCTGGTACTCACAGGCACAGCTGAATTAAAATTACATTTGTATTGTTGTTTGTCTACTAGCCAGTGTGGGTGGCAGTGTTGAGCACGTGCAATAAACAGAATGGGTTTGGAAGTGCTGAGTTATGATTGCACATGTTCCTCTTACAGGACAGTCAGAAAGATTTTCTTCTTCTTCACCTTTATCACACCAGTACGTCTCACAAAACAAACTTTTACATTTCTTTTTCCACACCATATCTTGTCAGTTTTTCTTCATTTTGTTTATGGTTTTGTTGTCAATAGGGGCAAGAACATAATTTAGTTCACAGTTTATTTCCACTTCAACAAACAAAGCACCTCACGAGAAACATCTAATTAAATCATACAATTAACATTAATTACATACCCTAAGTTATTAATGGTAAGTTCTCAGGATTCAGAATAAAGTGATGCTGAAGGTGTCTCACCAGGGTAAGTGTCACTAAAGTGACACCAAGGGTGTTCTCACTAGAAAGCTGTGCTGTCAGGGTCCTCTCAGACAGCAAAGGACGTGCTTTGAACCCAACAGAGCAGAAGTGTCTAGATTCAGGTAAAAGTGATGTGAAAGTTAATGTTATCAAAGTACACCACTGTTTTTCCTTTACAGGGACTACCTCATAATTTTAAGAATTTAAATCACAGAAGGGTCTATGTCAATACAAAACCGCTTCATTTCCATAAGCCTACATCATGTCTTAGATTTCTCATACAAATTCATGTACACTTGAGAATCAAGTTACTCTGTTGTTCTCGGTGAAATCAGTTCTGTTGGATGACTGTACTCTTGTACCAAGAGACAGTTTTGTCTCTGTGCCTTGCCTGCTCCCAGGCACAGGCAGAAATTGACCTTTTAATTACCTCAGTGAGATTCTTTTTGATATATCTAAAATTATGTAATGTACAATAGAAGCCAGTTTTGGCAAATCTTTACATTTCTGGCATTTCATGCTTGCTTATAACATGCAAGTTTATGAAACAGTGGGTGTACCAAAGTAAAAATTTTATTCAAGCCTTGTTAAAATAACAGTTCTGCAGGCAAAATGCAACTTTTTCTCATTTATTTGAAATTTTTTTTTTTGTTTTTTTTTAGAAGTTACCTAATACCACTTTTGAAAGTGAAAGTTTCATTTAGCAATAAAAGGAAGTGGCACACTTACCCAAAATATTTTCCATTATTACCCACTAAAACTGGAAGATCCTCTAGCTGCTACAAACTGTTGTCAGTAACTTATATAAGTATGTTCTTCTTTTGGTTAATTTAGTAGTATGCAGTAATACTTTAAGCTTCCTTCCTCTCATCCCCTGTGAGGATTTTTACCTAAAAGTATTTAGTCAGCAGACATAAAACCAGCTCTTTCAGCTTTAACATTATCTATTAGAACTCCAAACCTATTTATGCAACAATTATAGTAAAAGCTGGCTTATGTCCTAAATTTTGTCCAGTAGCAAAGCTCTGTTCCCTGTATGTTCTGGGTGCTACTGACTACCCCCAACCACCTGTGAGATAACACTTAGTCTGCCTAAAAGAAAACTAACAAAATCATGAACAGAGGGTACCGCTCCTTCTATACTCCTTGAATGGAGTTCAGAGAGGAGAACGGGAGTTCTCTTTTTATAAATTCAAAAATGAAAGCTCATTTTTGCTGGAAGCAGAAGAGTCCTTGCTTTGACTTCAGTGTCAATCAAGAGAGAAGGGGCACTAATCAGTTCTGATTAAGCCTCGAGTTCTTTACAGGCTCTGCATAAATCACAGGAAAAACCATGATGCTGTAAGATTGCTGAGCAAGTTTAATCATGAGCTATTCACAGCAGATTCAGGAACACACCACTCCCAGATATCCGTATTTGATATACCTCCTACAGCTAGAGCTACATCCAGACCTACGGTGTCTGTCTTCTTTTCCATCTGCATCCCAGCAGGCTCTGCCGAACCTCCATGCCCCAGCACCCCGGGACCCCAGTCTGCTGGGGATTGTCTGCTGTGGGTGCCTCAGCAACCCAAGAGAACTTGTCACATCATCCAGCTACTTGGGCTTTATAGTGTACAGCAAGGCAGGATGTTTTATCCTCCTCAAGAATGAGAAGAGGCAGCAGGGGCTCCCCTCACAGCATCAGAAAGCCAGCATTAAGACCAGCATTGTTACTTGGTTTGTCTTACAGTTTTAAAAATAATCTTTTGATCAAAGTCAAAGAAGGAACAGGTCCAGCATCACAGGATCTGAAATTCCTTGAGAATAGGAGTTTTGGTTAAAGCAGGAGCACTGCCTCCTGCCCACATATACACTTGCAGTGATGAACACAGCTGTGGCTCCTTGCCTGCACATCAGTCCAATACAGATTCTACGTGTGCCTACTGCTTCCTGAGAGCTGCCCCTGTCAGGTCACTGTACTAACCCAGGCTCATCCCCCACATTATTTAATTTCTTTTCAAAAGCAAGGGGCAGAAGGATGCATACCACAGCTTTCTGCCTTGGAAAAAAGGCAAGGCAAAATTTGTCTGCTATTCCCTTATCGTACATCAGGGAAAAACTAATTAGGTTGCTAAAGAGATGCTTTCCAGAGCAGCTGCAACTGAGACTCTGCAACCCTGGAGATACAGGTAGCCATGAGAGTCTTCTTCCACATGGACCTAAAATCTCTGAGTACATTTGCATATCTCCCCTCATCACATCCACATCTCCAGCTGACACCCTCTCCCTCTGAGACTGGCAACGTTCCCTGTGCCTCGAACTACAGATACCCCTAGGTCAGTTGCTGTTTGATGTTGTTTGCATAGAAGAAGGTGTTTGGAACTGAATTTCTTGAGGTCTCAAGGTGTGAGTATGCTTGACCCCATGTGTCCTTAAAACTGGCTATCTGTAAACTAAACTTAAAACTCAGTTTGAGGGCGGAGATGGTGGGGTTGCAGCTACAGAAATTTGAACCTAACATTAAACTATTCCTGCATTTCAGCAGATAAACACAAGCACTGCAATGAATCCTGCTGGCTTGAGGTTTGAGCTGACTCTGACTCAGATATTTCACTTGAATTTCACTGCAAAGAATGTTATGCTCTTTTAGTCTGAGTTGTGTGTGATGGGAAAGCCTGTGCTAAAAAACCTGTGCCCAGTGGTCTTGTGAAAGCTGATAGAGCTAAAAGCTC
Source organism: Machaerirhynchus nigripectus (assembly GCA_013397975.1). NCBI lineage: Eukaryota > Metazoa > Chordata > Aves > Passeriformes > Dicruridae > Machaerirhynchus > Machaerirhynchus nigripectus. The sequence continues at coordinate 1,355,670 of VZRQ01001805.1, forward strand.
GTGGCTTTTGGTTGCAAACCCCTGAAGGATCAGCTGTGAGAGGAACAACTCCATGCTTGGCAGACAACTGAGGATGTAATATCCTGCATCCAGAACCCAGGGCTGCACAAGGGGGCCGAAGCAGTGGTTCTGGACATCTGCTGGAGCAGGCTTGGCAAAACATCCCAAAGATGACAAAAAGCCCAGAGAAAGTTACTGCTGTGATTCTTTCTTCATTTAGAAGAGCCAGCAAAACAACAGGACTTCTCTTGCATTTAAATGCCCTGTAGTTTTTCACAGACCTGCTGCTTATAGTAGGTAATAAAATGCAGAGTAATATTTCATTCACAGCTCCCAACTATTTTATTATTCACAAAACAGCTGAAAAAATCCATACAGGGGAAGATAAGGTTACTCTGCCCATGATCAGCTAGCAAATCAATGGCTACGCCAGAGATAGTAAATGTGTGTGCTGATTCACAAGCATTATCTTCTGTCAGTGGTTGTGATGTCTTTCAGCCTAGCTGGGGTTATTAAAATTAGAGGCATGTAACAGAAGCAAATGATAGCTTATCTACATAATAGACCTGGAAAACTGTGTGTTTCAAAGCCTTTGTTCTCAGGTGAGGACCATTACTGAAGTCCTGCTTACTGCAGGGAGAGAATATTGAAAAAAATCACCTGAGGGTCCAGTCCCCACTCATTAATTTTACCTTTAAATTTTATCTGTAGAGAGCTTTAATTTTTAATTGCAAACATAATTTCCTTGATTGTTTTTGAGGTGACGAATTAGATGTGACCGATCCTTACTCGTTGCAAGGGCTAATGTTCCTGACCCTTAATAAAATTATTCAATAATAATGTAACTGTTCATGGAGCCACCATCCACTATGTATTTCCTGTTTTTAAAAAGATCTTCTTTGACTTAGTATACCGGAAAGAGCCAAGTTACAAGTTATGTGAGGCATCTTTCAAGTTAAAATTACATTTACCTCTTAAAGCTAACACAGGTAAATCAGAATAAATTTAAATACAGCCCATGTATTGAGCCAAGCCTGCCCCTCACCACCAGTGACCTATGAATGCAGGAACAAGACTCTTATACATCTTTCTGTCACCATGCACTCTGAAACTGTGGCATTAGAGCTAGAATTTGGTGTCTTTCCGCTTGCCCTCTAAGTTGCTGGAGCCCATTGTCATGGTTAGCTTCAGACAATGTTAGCATACACACCTGTATTCCTTCTTTGGTGATTTAAATCCCACGGTTGCAAAAATATTTTTTTTACCATTGAGGGGTTCAGGATATTGGCCTTTACCCATCTTACTTCATACACTCTGAAAGAAGGAAAAGTTTAAACAGAATGTATTTTAATTGTGGAGGAAGAGGGAGAATGGCCTGATTGATGCCAATTTGTGTGACTTTCCTTGCATAGCCTTCAATGGATAACTTCTCTCATGAGTTTCAGTATTTTGATTATTTTTCACCCACGACTGTAAATTGTTTTAAAATTGTCTTAATTTGACTGAGCTATTTAAATAGAATTTTCTATCTCCTACTACTTCTGCATTTATAAGAACCTAAGAGATTTTTCTGATTGCTAGAAAAACAATCCATCTTGCAAGTAATGACTGCAGATCCATCTGTCTAATTTGGCTGTGAAAGACATGCCCTTAAGAGTCACTGTAGTTACTATTTGATATTTGAACCAGTTGTAGATTGACAAAAATCATAGATATTTGCACAATACTGAGGAGAAAAGCAGATTTTATGCAAAACCACAAAAACGTGAGCCCCTCGACTGCAGAGGACCGGCTGTTTATTTGGAAGACATGTATTTTCTTGCAGAAGTGTTTTATACCATCAGTTATAATATACTATTTCTTTGAGTATTTGCAGTTCATACACCAGAAGGTCATGTTGCAGGGATTGTGGTTGTGATGCTTTACCAAGGAAGAAAAAGCTTAGGAAGAAAAAGCTTAGGAAGAAAATAGGTAATTGTTCTTGATCATTTTCCTGCTTTAGTTTACTAATATTGCTATATACATTTTTTATTACTCATTTAAAAAGAGTAGAATGAGAAAACAATCTTGTATTTTGTGTCCCTTTCAATCACGTTGCTGTTTAGTCTCCATTTCCCTGACTAGCCATCCCACTTTATGCACTGAAAGGTGTTCAGCTGCTGACAGGAATCAGCCATGTGCTGTTGCCAGGGCAGCTCTGTGCAGCACTGCCCTGCTCTCTACTTCTAAAGATAGCCCCCTGATGATACCAAAATCCAAAAGCCTGCTATTTTAAAATGTCATTTACAATACTTATGTTCTGAATATTTATGTTCTGAATATTTATATTCTGAATCTTTTCTCCTATTGATTTAATTGCCAAAAAATTGACCATTTGCCCCTTGTTTCTGTCATGCTGAATTAATTAAATTTCTGTTAAAAGATGCATCCAGATTTGTGCAGAAAATCAGCCCATAAACTGTAACAAGCAACTGTGCTGAGTTACACTTTCTGACAACAAAACCTGGACTTTACCAAAAGAAAAAGTTCATGTACATTTAATCTCTAACTTGGCATATACTGAAATGCCAGTCAAGAAACTGTCTTTTTATGTTCTATTTCAACTGCACTATGTTTCTGTGTATAATTGGGTTCATTCCGAATCTCACTGGATTTGGAAGCTGGAGTTGTTGGAGGCTCTTGTGGAAGACAAAGCTTATCCAGTGTTGATCTGTAGCACCAAAGCAGTCACTGTGTTGGCAGAGGAAATTATATTTCACAAAGGCCAAGGTGAAGTGAGCTCCTTCAATCCAAATAAATTCAGGTGATGCTGTGAAGGCCTCCTCCCTTTCCTGTTGCTAAACATGAATAAATTTTCCCTTCTGGGATGACTTTATCACATGATAGTACTCTAAAATGAATGACTTTTGTACCCCAAGTCACTCAGTATATCAGTATATCATCAGAGTGGCAGATTTTACATAAGGCATGGATTTAGTTTGTTGGAAGGATAAATAATTGTAATAATAAATTGCACTGACTTTTCAAATAAAGAGGGAACAAGAACATCCACAGCCAAGTAAAATAGGAACAGCAAAAAGTAAACACTGAAAATACTTGAGAATGTTGAAAAACAATAACCCAGTTACACTAAAATCATTCAAAGTGAGATTTTTTTTCCATGCCTTGGCCTAAAAGATTAGTTTTTGTTTAATAACAAGTATGAGATGTAAAAAATTCAAGTCCTGTGTTTATGATGGTTCACATCTGTTTCTGCTGTATTATCCACAAGTACTAAATTCCTTTCCCATAGATTTTAAACCAACATTTTCATCATTATCCTTTATTCCAGCTTGTCCCCTGATCATGACATCTCTTGGATGATGAGGGCTGGGGGTATCATTCAAGAACAGACAGTTCCCCTTCAGCAGCAGTTACTGGGTGTATGCTTTGAAAACCAGTCACATCAAAACTGTGTTTGAATTACTGAGCCCAAGCAGCTCAGATCTATCTCACTTCTAGTGGTCAGGTTAGCCAGATGTTCTCAAGCTATGCTGAGATTCACACAAAAGGCATCAGAGGCCAGGCCTTCATGCAGGTTCTATGTTTTTGCTAAGACTCAGCAGTTACAGGACTCAAGAGGTGAAAAATCTTGTTTTACAGCTTCATTTTGTCTTATCTAAAATAAGGAGTTAGATGAAGTTTTCTTAGAAATGAGGAAAATTCTGCAATCACCAGGAACTCTTGTGCTAAGAGGAGACAATCATAATCTTTTCTGCTGGAGATGGTTAACTTTCTGCTAGCGATTGAATATGCATTGTGTCAGATTCAAAAAAAATGTGCAAGGAAGAGGCTGAGTCTGTAGACCAGAGAGTTATGTTCAAGCCTCTGACTAAATGAATCTCCAGTTATTTGCTCAAAGTAAACAAGTACAACAAAAATAACAGGAAGAGCATTTACTCTAACTGCCCCAAAAACATAGGTGTTCTCCTGGCTCCTGGGGGACCAATGGCTAGTCCTGAGGTGAACTCAAGCAAAGTGAGGGCTGAAAGAAAGCCCTCCATCTCTGAAAAGAGTGTATTAATTAGTGTCTCCAATTTTCTTAATCATGTCCTTTCACGCCTCCATGACAAGATGGTCAAGAATCCTCACCAGATGCTTATCTCTCCTCATGCTGAGGCCCAGCTGAACTTCCATGGCTTCCATATCTCCAGGTCTAGTGAGCCCAAAGAATTCAAATTATGAACTTTCTCCTCTTATCCTTTCTTTCTCATTCTTTCTTTTCCTTGTATATTTTCTTGTGTTATTTTTATGTTTTTCTATAGCTGTATTACTTTAGGTGATAATAACCAAAATGGCTACATACCTGCTTTCCATTGCAACCAAATTGTTCTAAAATAAATCCATCCATATATACACACACACAAGTATTTGTAAACACTGATCATTCAGTGTCATTTGACACTAATCCACCCCAAGGGATCTATTAACAAGAACCTGAGTTCCCCTTGCCTTCTGTGGTGGGTTGGAAGGTCAAAATTCACTGTTATTTGCAACCTAGAACAGGAAGCTAAGAAGTGAGTTATACAGAGGAGGAGTTTTATGATTGCATGTGTAAGACATTACTAGTTTTTTTAAGAGAATTCCTTATCTAGTCTTTGCTTTCCTTATGAAGCTTATCTTTTAATGCAGTTGAAACATGAATGCTGCATGAAAGACTGCAGCTTTGGGCATATGTCTGAAGAAAGATGACTTTCTAAAAAGTTATTGTAAGAAGAAATTCTCAGTTGTCACCATAATAGAAATGCCTTGGTTTATACAGATTCAGTTGACAACAAATCTTTTCTTTGCACTACAGTTATAGCTCTGTATTTGGCAGATAAATGTAAAAAATGTATGTTTTATACATTAAATAAGCCCAAGCATGATCAAACTTTATTCTGTAAATAATTTGGATGGGAATTTGGAAGAAGGATGGAAACCAGAAGAATATCTTTCCCATAGAAACATCACAGTTACATTCTGACTCTGAAGAAAGAAACAGATCCTTAGAGCAAAACCGTGGCTAATATATCTCCAGGAGCACACAGTAGCAAAATGTAAAGCTCGGGGTAAGTATTTTGCTATTGCTCATTATCTGACTCACCTACAAATAGCTCGGTACAAAAGTGATTATAATATAAAACATATGTTTATACGCAGCTTTGTGCCTAAGTTATTAGGCACCACTAGCAGTGACTCAGAAGAAAGTTCCTTTGGTGTGTGTTATTTGTGGTCTCATTTGCAAACAGCATGACTCATGAATAAGTCATGAAGCTGTATTGGAAAGCTGCCTTGAGCATTTATTTGGTGAGACTGCTTCGACTACACGCACGTGCACATGCCACGGCAGGAACCTTAATGCAACGTTATGCTTATCAAAGCCATGAGAATAAAGCACGTGCTAAACAAACATAAAAATTCAAGAGTAACTCATGGAATGGCAGCTCGTACTTGAATAAAGATTTTTTACCTTTGATTCTTCTGAGCCATTAGTATTCTTTCCACCTGGGTTTACTGAGTGTTCTGTCACTCCTCCTCATGATATCCTAACTTACTGTCAGAAGACCTTTTTTTTTAATTATAGAAGAAATCTCTGGAATTGTAGGTGAAATCATGGCAGGCGAAATCCCAGCATGCTTTAAGATCCTGTGACTTCATCATACATAGGAGGTAAAAACCTGAGTCTCGTGAAGTCAGGGGAGGAATTTAGGTTGACTTCAGAGGGATCCAAAGAGCAAATGCCTTCAGTGTTTGCTCTAGCAAAGCACATGCTGGCAGAACAGCAATGGTGATGGTCGGGATATGCTGAGTTGAACTTGTAGGGAAGCACCTGTTCTGTCTCCACATATATTTCAGTGCCTCTCCTGAATCCCTTGTTTGAACTGTACACTGCCCACTTTGAGGATGCATCTGCAAATATTTTTGTACTTTCTCATGTGATAAGGAGCTCGAATGTGACAGTAACAAAATTGCTGTGGAATCTCATGCATTATAAGGATATTTACCAAATTGTTTTACTTGTCAGAGTGCACATTTTAACTAAGAAACAAATCCACTAAAATTAAAAGTGTGGAAGATCTCATGCTGTAGACAGTGGTTTAACATTAATTACTTGCTTTGTACTCCACCTTAGAAAGATGTGACTTGGTTATTGAGTTGGTTTGATTGCACTGAGAGATGATGGAGAGTAAACATGGAAAAATCTCAGCAGACAATTTCATGCCATCTTGAAAACATGAAAGATAAGGGTTGTGTGCACTGGCGCAGGCAGGCATCTGGGACATCCACAAACTCACGGATAAAGCACAAAGAGGAAATTTATTTTGGTAACCTCACTGACCAGGGAATCCTTGAAGCAACACCTGGGCAGAAGTACAAAAGCAGAGATGCAGGCACTGTTAAACTTGGTCCATGCTGGGGGATCACTGGCCTGCTGTTCACACAGGCTTATCAGGAGTTATTCCCAGCTGCAAGGCCACTGGAGTAACTCACAATCTTTCTTGCCAGTCTTCTATATTTAACCCATTTCTTCCAACATTCCATACCTCTCTGAAGAGACCATTTAATAAAGCATACAGAAAAAAGAATAAACATCCAAACAATGATCCGAGTTAAGTGTCCCACCCCTCTTGTCGGTGAAGTAAACTATTCAATTAGCCGTGCACTACTGTTAGATTGGGTTATTCCATGTATTCAGTCCTGAGGATGTTGATTACCATCCTCCATGCCAGCTGATCCAGCAGTCAGGTTGAAGCAGTGCATGCCTTCAAACTCAGAAAAGGGTTTACAATGTTGAAGACAGAGGTATTTCTTCAGTAATCGACGCTCTAAATTTCCTTGCCACACAGCAGTTGCAGTCCTACCACGAAATCCATCAGTGTAAACAATTCCATTTTCCCTGTGGCTAATATTTTGGAAGAAATGCCATATGGAAGAATTTTAGTCCTCACTGTATTTTGTACTGGAGATGTAGAGTCATGTTATTTTGGCCTCTGATTCTTTCAGTTTCTTGCAATGCCCAAACTTTTAATTTGTTCATCCATCAGAATATAATGTATAATGAAGCATTGTAATGCCTTGGACTGAAATCCTACAGATTTTTTTAACTTTTACACCCAACTGTCTGCCACAATTCCCAAAAGACTACATCATCTAGAATTATTACTTCTAATTTAAAAGGATTTCCATGTCTAGAAGTGTATAATTGGACATGCTCAATCAAAGCATTTTTGCAGAGGCTTCTTTTTATTTCTTGATCTGTTGCCAAATGTCATTCTTCCTGGTTCATTTCTCCTGTGCTGGCATTTGCCAGGTAGTACCTCACTGTGGGGTGGCACACGGGATAGAGGGGAGAGAACTTCTTATTTGTAGGCACTAGCTTTTGCCGATGACAAAACATTTCTGATGTTGTGATCCCATTTATTTCTGGTTGTGCAACACCATCTCGCATAAGATCATTCCACACTTGTTTTTTTGTCACTTATGAGGTAACTTTTTTTGGTTTTTCCAGCTTATTTTCATTCACCACCTGCACATCTGGTTCTGAAATTACAGCACATTTGCTAGGGCACCTACCAGTAGCACTGGTGACTTCTGGTGTAATCAAAGGTTTCAGTGAAATAGATGCCCCTCTCAAAACCTGCATTTTAATACTTTTTATTGCTGCTGTCCTAGACTACATACTGTAATTAGCCCGTGAGCCATCCCCATCTGCCACAGTAAACTAGTACCATTTTCCACTGTACACTGATTTCTGCAGGATGACACTAATTCAGCAATTTTCTGGAAATGCTGTTAAAACACATCCATTGAGATATCATAGGAGCACCACATCCTGCCCACTGGGACGCCTGATATTTAGTAACTGAGCATATCCCTGGCTATAGGGCTTGACAGATTTTTTTCACCCATTAATAAGTAGATTGTTCCAGTGCCACTATCCCAAGCTCGCAAAATCCGTGCAAAGAAGGCTTCCCTGCTCTTCTGCTGATAGATATCTAAAAATTTCCTTAGCTCTTTCAGAGTCCGTGTGATCTGTACCACTTCATCCAGCAGATTGCTCTGCCCCTCCATTTGTATGAGGGGTTTGCTACTACCCCCTCCCTGCCTGCTAAATCTGGCTCTGAGTCCAAGGACTAACCCCTGATATTTTCATTCCATTCCTTGGGATCCGATAAAGATTTCACAGTGAGAGCATGAACCTGGTAAATTTAAACCTCACTTTTCCCATCCTGTGCCTTTGTTTGTGAGCAATACACGCCACCAGCTGTTCTGCAGTGCAGCGTTGCTTACAGCACTGCTCCGCTTGAGTGGTGATTACCTTTTGTGAGATTGCCTTTGCATCTTGTAAAGTCCCAGCTTCCTTTTCCAGCTCTCTCACTTTGCTCTGGGGTGCTATAATTTTATGGTTGAGAGCTCTAAGACCAGTAGCTAATAGCTATCCCAATCTCCCTGCTAACTCACAAGAAGACTTCGACGTCACTTTCCATGGCATTCTGCACACAGCCACCTGAATCATCTGAGGGTTAACTACCATCCCATCATCTCTGTCAGGCCATGCTTTTGGTGGAGCCGTTGTAGCTAGGAAGGCAGCCGGGGGTTCAGTGCTCAGTTCATCCTGGAATGCAGGGCGTCATCATCACACCACACTCACATCTCCAACTATTCTGTAAGCTCTAGGAAGGCAATACAGCTATGAAATCTGAGGATAAACACCAGGAAATAAGAAACAAGCCTTGCTGCTCTCCATAAGCATGAATTCCTGCAGCTCAGTGCACTGATCTGTGAAAGGACTCATTTAGGCTTCTCTTTTGTTGTCATCATCGTAATTTTAAAAGATACTGGAGTTGTGCTGATCTCCCTTAAGTCAGTTTGAAATTGCTAACATTTATTCCTCCTTATATTTGAAGCTGAAGCTCATTATAGTCATTATGATATTTACTTCTGTTGTTAGCATCCTTTGGTTTTTGGTCAGTAAGGTAAATAACTAAACAGTATAGATGCAGCCATCAGTGTTTTATTTTCCTGCTTAATTATATTTAATAATGTTTCCCTTTCCTGACTTTCCCTCACTCCTAAATATTTTTCTTCCAAGTCAGGGGTACACTTAATTCAACAGCTTTCATTCCCTGAATTTCTCTGGTAGTTACCCTGTCCAATAGTGCTCTGCTCTTCTTTCTCCAGAGTGTTGCATGAAGATCATATGCTAGGCTTTAGTGCTTTGGCATCAGTTTAAAGAGCATGTCAGAGAAATGGGAGAAACGGGAGAGGTCATTTTTTAGTGACACTATTGCAGAGCACTTAAAACCTTTCAAGACAGCATTAATAAAGAGTAATTCACCGGAGCCTATCTGCAAACACAGTCTGAGCTTTGCCCTCAAAGGAAAATCAATCTATTTTCTAGAGTGGATGGATCTTGAGGGCTCTTCAGCCTGGTCTTGTCCTCTGCTGTTGGGAAATCTGGAGGGGAGTGGCAGCTGGAGAGAAATGGGGTGCTGCCCTTCTGTCTCTTACCAGTGGAACATCTTCCTTTTACACGTGATGAACTTGACAGTCCTGATGCAGAAGAGGAAGCAGTACTCATTGTGAACAGGAGCGAGAGTGTCTTGGGGCTGTGCACTGGCTCCCATGCTCTTCTCCTCAAACAACAGTACCTGAACTTCTTCCCCTGCGCTCTAAAGTTTTGAAAGCCTAAAATCCTGCTGAAAGACAACAGAATTGCACCAAAAAAGCAGCTTTTCAGATATTCTTTCTCAATGTATTTTCATAGTAGGCATGAACACCTGCTACTAGAAGAAATCCCGTGGGCCGCTCCATCTGGAATGGGGAAGGCCAGCTCTGTTCAGCATGGTCTGCAGTGCTGATCCCACGGTGCCAGCACCGGGGAGCCACAGTGCTATGGCCAGGTTTCAGTGCTGGCTGATTGCTCTCTGCTGAGAACTTCTTCTGCTGGAAGTTTTTGGGAAGCACCCCCTGCACTGAAACCAGAGGTGGTTGTTGAGCCCAAATAGCCACAGTTGCTGTAAAAATGTGACTCAACATTCACATGCACATCAAGGCCTCTGGGCCGTGACCCTCCTTGAAATCATGCTGGCAGGGAAAAGCCACGGTGCAACAGGGCGCATCATGCTGAAGGCAGCTGCAGAGAGGGGAAGAAACACTGTGGTCTAGGAGTTCAGTTTTAGAGGAAAGAGGTTTGGAGAACGAGCTTTTGACAAGCCTGGTAAAAGTGTATTGCCTCAGTTCCTGATCTTTTATTCTTCTCACTGCTTCATGCAGTCACAACATGAAAACCTCAGCTAAGCAAGGCTCCCGAGACTGTTCCTCTTACAGAGTTTTGCTTTTCATTACTTATGTTTACATGGCATGGCCATTCTGTGATGGTGAACAGAAATGCTGTTAAAGCTTACCAGGTCTGAAAATTTTAGGGCAGTCTGAGCCTCTTGATTTAATGTTCAAAAGTCACTTTCAGGGGATTGAAAGTCAGTTCAGGTACCTCCTATGTAGATGCCTAGAGTTTTTCACAGATAAAATGAAGTGCAGTAACAGCAGCAGAAACAGGACTGTAGAGCTGTCACTCACGAGAAGAGTTGACTTAAAAGCAACATTATGAGGGCAAGAACACTTCTGACCTCACACTTTCTAGAAGTATAGAAGGGGGATTAAAAAAAAAATATTATTCCCTTCTTGCTGCATCATTCATTTGCTTGGGGCAGGATCTCTATTAAACAGTAAACATGAAATAATATATACATGATCCACAGGCAAAAATTCATGCTGAATGTTCTCTCTACTGGAAGGCAGAAGCAGGTTGGGGGCTATTTCTGTTCTGAGGTTCCTGTTCACTTCTCCAATAGACAAGCTACAGAAACAGGAACCTCACTTCCACAGGATTGAAGGGGTCATTCAATGCCAGCCCTTTCTCTTGCCTTTCTAACATAGTGCAATACTGCTGATTTATCACAATAAATAATTTGACTGCTTCTGCTCCTGACAACACAGTGATTACTTTGGAGAAATAACTAACTGAAATGATTAGTGGGAATATCTTGCTCTCAGCAGCAGCAGTTCAGGAGCATCAAGGAGAGGGTGCTGTGGTTGACAATAGAAGAAACAGGATTTCAGGTGGGGGTCACAGAGAAAGGATATTTTTCTTCGGACTTGCATGCTTCTCTTGCACCTACATGTGGGTGATAATAATTAATCTGCTATCATTAACTAATACTTATCCACAGCTAGATTAAGCTGGCCTAAAGACATCAATAACAGAAAACAGCAGAGGAGAAAAATGCCATTGTCTGTGGTGACATCAGCTCACATGAAGACAAAGTTCTTAAATTTAAACTGTATGTGTTCAGAACCAAATGAACCTGGTTCAAAACGCAAGCTCAAAATTTATTCCATAGACTTAAAAAACCCACAAAATAAAGAAAAAAAAAAGAAAAGAAAAAGAAAAAAAAGAAGAGAAAAAAGAATAAAAAAGAATAAAAAAGAAAAACAAAGAAAAAAAGAAAAAAGAAAAAAGAAAAAATGGAAAAAAAAGGAAAAAAGAAAAAAAGAGAAAAAAAAGAAAAAAAAGTTTCCTCTGTTGGTGACTAAGTCAAATTTTACTATACACCTTTACTTTTCAGAAGCAGAAGCTTGGATATGTCTGTATCCTCCAGCCACAGTTCCTGACCTGCTTTACCTTGCCGCATGCTGAAGCACTTTGATCTATTCTGCAGCACAATACAGGCTCCAAGTGCCAATATAGCAAGAGATATATTAAGAAACAGCTAATTCTGTCTCGAGTTTAGCACTTCGCAATTTTATATCCTATCTTGCATGATAAGTCATAAGTGATGGACCTGGGAATGAACAGTGAGAACATTCCCCCTGTGACGTTAATGGTAAGCAGGGATTTAAATTCCAGTTCACACCCACAGCCCTGGCTTTTCTTCTCCACACCACTTCCCTCAGCAATGATGGAAAGTGTTTACAAACAACTTGGTTGCACTGTCTGGAAACAAAAAATGTTATGCAACATCCAACATTTCGCAATGTTATTATTTTGCAAATCTGTTATTTTGACTTCGCAATGGCAAATAAAAATCTGCTCCTAGCAGGAAAGGACAGTGTCCTGCTTATCTAATTTCTAGAAATGGAATTAAAACATACTAGAGTCAAAGATGAGTTATGTGAGGCATGCAGCATCAAAAGGGGCCTCTCAAACGCCTGTCTGAACAACTTTTAGATAGATACAGCAAAAGAGAGACAAGAAATCAATTTACTTTGGACTAAAATATTTTTTTTTAGTGTTATATAATGAAAGCACCATTCTGCAGTTCCCCGTCAGGTAGACAGGACAGACTTGAAAAGCTATAGACTGAGAAAAGCTTTTCAGTGTGAAAAAATTCCAGTTGTCTCAGATTATCCACCATCTCCAGGCTCTCCTCCCAAAACTTTTCCTGCTATTTCCTCAGGTCTTCTGCGTGGTAAATCTTTCAAACTGAGAACTGCCTAACAGCTTTGAAGTTACAAGTCATAAAATGCAATTATCTTTCAATAAACACATAAATTGTAATGAGCATAAAGGTATTTGAACAGGTTTACAAACACTGTTATCTTGGTTTTCCTCATCAGAGGTGATGAGCCACAGGCACTGGGCACATGAGGCAGTGAGCTGCTCCCAGCACAGCCCTCAGTACATGACGTGTTCCTGGGCATTTACTTATGAGAAAACACTTAGCTGATGTATCAGAGCATTTGGAAGGACAAACAGATCCAAACCTTCACAATGGAGGAAAAATTTTAATCAGCGTTTGGATCCCTGTTTTACTGTGTGTGCTCACTGAAATGAAAAATAAAAAAGAAAAGCAGAAGCAGAAATGTAGCACTTTCCCCACCTTCAGAGAGCAGTGGGAGCACGGTGGAAGGCAGTGGTTCCTTTGATTCAGGAAGCTGTCAGATCCAAGCAGCCACCAAAGCAGTGTACATGCTGTCAGTCCAAACCTTGGCAAAATCTCTAAGGTTTTGGATTTCATTTCAGACTCGACATGTAGGTTGTACCTCTGAAAAGATTCTCAACTCTTGTCCAATCTTTCAATGGCAACTGATAATCAAGGAACTGATTTGTGATTGCGCTTTGAAATTCCAATGCACTTGCATTTGATTTCTTTGTTTTTGACATGGAAGCAGGTGAAGCCCAGCGATTTTACCTGGATTTTATTTAAAGGTTCTGTGGGTTTTGAACCTGAAAGAAATGTAAAGCAACAGTTGCATAAGCTTTTTGTGAGAAGATTTACACCACTGGATATATGACATAACACAACTGTTATGTAACGTGTCATAATTTGTGGAATTTTCTGGTACTTCAAATTCATAGTTTTCCTATAAACAAGAATTTGTTAATATTCAAATAACTTTGAAATAATTGCAGGTTTTAATAAGCCAAGGCATATGCCTAGTTTTGCCTTTCTTCAGCAGAAATCTGGGATCTGGAAAGGACAGAAGCACACTATAATGGAATTAAAAATACCACATGCTACTGAAAGAAATATGTTTATAAAATTAAAAATATCTATATTAAATAGAATATAAAATTCTATCTACTTAAATAAAATGTGCTGATTGCCTTTAAATAAGAAAGCAGCAACAGACTGCCACTTACACATTTCTTTGATGATGCATGTTGTATATTAAGTATGTATAAACCTTAGCATAAAGTAAGAGACTGAAACCTTTGCTGGCTCGTTAGTTCCTCTGTGTGCTTAGGATTCAGCAAGGATGTTGCCTCTCTGTGTTCTGAAATAGAGACCTGGCTGCAGCCGGGATCCCCAGGGCTGGGGCAGGGTGGGAAAAGGAACTTCTTGTGGATGCTTCTGGGCCCAGTTTTCGCTTGTTAACGAGTAAGGATCTATTGAGAGCAGGTTGTCTCTGAGACAGAGACTGTCTCCAGCTGTAGTTTTGTTTCATGGCGCTGCCCAGCCCGACAGGATTCTCGTTCACTTGGCTTTGTAAGTACTTGTAGGTAATAGCATTGCACCAAGAGGCACGCACTGATACACAGAACAGGCAAAGGTTTTGTGCAGGCTGCCTGCGTAATGCTACCTACCTACCCTTTGAAAAAGACTCAACTGCTAATCTGAAATGAAAATTTGTATCTTATTATTGACATTTTCCTCGTTTCTCCTGAAATAATTCAAGCAAATTGTTTTGTAACTGTACTTTCTAAAGCTTATACTTTTGCCTGTTTCTGCATTTGTTCGCAAAAGGTAGTTGCTCATAATGAGTCATATCCAGTGACTGGCATGATTAAATTAGCTTTTTCTCCAAGACAGTTCTGATCAGTAGGTTTAATTAGTACCTGTGTTTATTGAAAGGATTTACTTTGATGTTATGTACCTGCTCTCCCATGCTATTACAGTCACTTTAGTAAAGAAGACAATCCTGGCAGAAACCATCCTGTACAAAGCAGTATCATGAGGCAACAAAACAACTAAGTGACCTTTCTTGATTCCAGCTAAAATCAACAATTTCTTAACGTGGCTAGCATCAATATATAACTCCCCTTCACTGAAGTTAATGTCCCTTTGATGTTAAACATCACTTGCTTGATTAGCTTTTAAGTAACAGTACCAGCAACCATGATCCCCTATCACTGTTTTGTCTTTTTTTTTTAAATCTAAATTAGACACTTCTGATTTTTTATATTTTATAAATAGCTTTCTTGCATTCCTGTCTGTTGCTATGCCAGAAACCAGAAAGATCACTACCTCATCAATAAAAACAGAAACAGCATAGCTATTCAAATGTCTCAGAGCCTATTGGTGGAAGAGCCATCACTGCAACAAAGGCACTGAAGTAAGGGTCTCAAAAGGACTTGAATAAGTTGAAAAAGATTTGTTTTTTTCATCCTGATCATTCTATTAGAAAATGGTAAAGCTGCATGAAAAGGGAACACATTACTGAGAAGAAAATATATGAGTCAATACTTGTAAGAAATATGTAGGAAAAAGATTATTTAAAATAGCAGGGAAAAAAGAAAAAAAAATAAATGCAAAAGCAGGCCTCCAAAAGAAAAATGGTCTTCTATCCCCAGGAGGATTAATAATTGACATGTAGCAGCTTCTGAGGCAGCCACTAAGCAGATGGATGGATACAGTTATTCCCTGTCATATATTTACTAATGGAAAGTTCCCAGTATAAACATTAATGTAGTAAGAATTGTTTTAAGCTCTTGAGATTTTTAGATCCATAAATATTTTTGGAAGCTTGGCTAAGGGGATATAATTCTTTGGCCTTTAATTTATTTCATACTTTTAAAGCACAGTTTTTCATTTCCCACAGAGCAGCACACTGCAAGCAGAGAGCCTGTTGCCTCATGTCTGAGAACACTGGGCCCTCTCACTGCCTCGCTGAAGAAACACATTGTACGGAGATTTCCTGACTCTACTTGCCCATGCACTGTAAGAGCAGGATTTCCTACAATGCCCTTGATTTCAGGGGGCTCAGCACTTGTACTAAATATACGTCTGTATTTTTATAGTGTTGAAATTTTGCATTTCCTCCTGTACACTAGATTTTTCTGTGTTGGTCGACAAACAGGTAAATATTAGTCTTCAGTTGTTTCCTAATATATACTATTATTTCTATTTTATTTCTATTATACCATTTTTGAACTGAAAAATCTGTCAAAAAAGTACAGAACAAATTGCTTGTAGCTTTCAGGCTGCTTTGGTGAAAAGCCGTGCTTTCAGGGGAAACTAGAATCTTTGCGAAATTCTGATCTCTTAGACATCCTCTTTCCTCATACATGTATATTGACCCAAAAAACCCTAGAAGTGGTCTTCCTTTCATTAGTTAAAATTAATTCAGAAAGTATTTGATTATTTATAAAATTAATATGGATCCTATTAAATGGGATACATTTTTATGTCTCCGCTCCGCCCCCCCCACACCCCCCAAATGTATGGAACAGGTTTCAAAATTCTAACTCAAATAGCCCAATAGAAAAAAGAATAATCTAGCTCTCTAGCAAGAGAGGTCTTATTAATTTATGGAAAACAGCCTCTACTCTGTCTCCAAGTCTCAGATGCATAAATACAAACCATAAGCCTTTAGTTTATAATCTTATTGTTTTCCTTCTACTGCCATCAGTGCTGATAAAAAACAATGTCTGTTCTCTCAGCCTTCATGATACATCATTTCTTCTTTCAATGATCAAGGTTTCTAAAATACTTCCTAATCAGTGGATTGGGAAGTTATACAAAAACCAAGAAAGGTGTGTAAGGGCAAGTCTCATTCTGTCTCCCATAAGGACACAAGATTACCTCTTTTCCTTGGTGGTATCCATCTGCTCAAATATCTCATGCTTGATGGTGGCCACTACAAGATGAACAGGAAGGAGAGACCCAACTCTTTCCCTTGGGGCACCCACAATCTCCCAGTCTTCAGGAATTCATATTGTGATAACCTCACACACTAAAGATGTCACCAGGACCCATCTTCATTTTTTCCATTTGGCAAAAGATTTTAGTTCCTTCAAACCCTCTTTGAAGCACAATTTCTTACTCACTGGATCACCCTTGTGTCTCTCCTCTGTATTATTTCTAACTGGACCCACAGGAAAAGACACATTAAGGTTTTCTGAGCTGTGGGGAGTTAAGATGCAAAAATCTAGTATTTTAGTAAAATCGCATGTGCAGTGTTTTCTTCTCTTAAACTAAATGTGTTCTCTTACAAGGCTTAGGGCTTTGCACAACTGGCTGCAAAAAGCATGAGTATTATTAAGGTAAGATTGTCAGGTTTATTGTCTGAACAAGAAAGAGGCTCAGATTAAGCTGTGAATAATTTATAGGTTCACAGATATCAGCATATAGATTAGGGAAAGATTTTTTTCCCCTCCTTGCATCTAAGAAAGCATTGATTCATTCAGTAAGGGGCTATTACTCTGGTACTGATTCAACAGTTTCTCTCCCTTTCCTTTCACTCTTCAGCCCAGTGTTCCCAAAACAGACACTGCTGAGAAAAGTTCATACTCTGGAAAGTCAGTGTTTCAAGTTTGGCCAAAGCAAAGTTGGGCTGTTACAGTAAAATGTCAAGATAATTTGCTTTTTAATGATCTAACTTAATTGGACACAGGGCTTCAGACAGGAACCAACTTCAAAGCTGGTAAGAAAAGTAATCTCAGCACAACGGTGCTGTTGACATATTTTTGCTTTCAAATACTTTTCATGAATGTAATAATGATGATTTGAGAGTTTATAGGGATTTGCTGTAATTACTGACTGAAAGCATGGAAGTAATGGCGAATCTGCAAATAGGAAAGTCAGGTTGGCCTCCAGGAATGGGTAACTGTATTGCAAAACTGGGAAACTATGGGCAAAAAAATACTCAATATCAAATTTTTGCATTTTACTGCTTTCAATTGTTTGTATGGTTGTTGCACTAAATTATTTAGTTATGTACATGGTGCTTGGCCACTACCGGGGGGAATGTGTGCCTGACAGAGAGATTTTGCAGTTGGAAATAATCCCTCTTAATAGATCAACCTTTTTAATTTTGTTTGCTTGAATTTCAATCAGGCTGTGAACTCATGGCATGATCAAATAACCTTTTTTTTCTAGTTCTGGGTTAGGTTTCCTTTGGTTTGGTTCTTTCTACTGAAGACGTAAGTAAAAAATTGTGATGAAAACATATCAGACATCTGTAAACCAAGGAATTTTCACCTTTCACCTTTCCTCCACACTTTTTTGTTCTTTTAATAAGGTAATTTTCTTGTTTTAAATAACTATATATATATATTTATATATTTATATATATATATCAATCTGGGACTGCAGCTTGATTTCTTTAAATGGTTCAAGTAAAAATATTTTATTATTTTCTGAATTGCTGCTTAGTGCTGGCTTGGACTCCCACTTAGACCTTCCCTTCTACTTCTGGCAATATGTGCAGAACACGTGGTATTTTCTCACGTTAATGGGTGGGTGGGAAAACTGTCAGCCCTTGCTTTTTTGGCAGTTTTTTAGGGAAAAAAAGGCACTAGTAAAACCTCTTTTATTAAGCCCCAAGTCAGTATTTGTTCTGCCATAGGTACACTTTTAGGAGGAAAATTTTATTTCTTTGATTTCCCTCTCAACTAGAGCATTGTTTGTGATCTAATATCCACTATCTACTGTATTACCTTTCCCATGTGTAAAGTTCTTGCAGAGTGACAATCCCTTTCATTTCCTGCTTTTTAATGAATGGATTTTATATAACTGTTCATTAGTGTAATCGTTGCTGATTTTTATTTTTCACTTCATTATTTCGCCAACAAAACTTTTGCCACTGCTACTTTGTTAGCAAAACAGAGTAAATTAGTCTCAGCATCTGAGAAAACTGTTTGGAGGTGAGCATAAATAAGGTGTATGGCACTCCTTACCTTAGAGCCCTGGCTTATGCTCACCCACAAACCAAGCTCAGGATGCCTGAGGATACTTTTAGGGGATATTTAGCTGACATCTAGAGACATCAAGCTCTTTAATTTCTACAAGATGCCTCTTTGACAAGACAGTCAGTTCACTCTAATAGTGTTCTCCGATAATTCGACAGAAACAGACTGAGAGGAGGAGAGCTGTGTTTTGCCACTAACAAGTTTCAGTAACTACCAGCTTAAATGAGAGCTGAAAGAGCAGCCTGAGTTACTCCAATGCTTAACAACTGCAGTTACTCATTCCTTCCTAATTGATAGCCTTAGAAATAGCTTGAAAACTAGAAATAATTTGAGCATCAAGCAAGTACCATAAAGAACCACTCCATCTCCCTCAAGGCTTGTTACAATTTTCCCACTTGTTTTTGATTTACATATCAGTCACAGGGATGCTGGTGCTGATCTCCTGAGCAACTTCTATGCAACTTCAGAAGAGTAAAAAAAGGATGGTAGGGCTGAAATAAAGGCAGACACTTCAAAGCCTGAATGTGAATAGCTGGGAGACCAATAAGATGAGAATGTATAATAATCATTTTATGTTAAGAGATGTTTAAGCTTCTGTGACATATTTATTGTGCAGTTTGAATCTCTAGAATGGGCTTCTCATGGAGATGTCAAACCAGCAGCAGAAGCTCCATTAGAAGTTGTGGCTGTTTACTCTCTGTCGATAAAGGCCAGTCACAAATACCATGAATTTTACATTGTTGCTCTTTCTAATCTGTAGTAGGGGATTGAAGAGTTTATAAATGGAATCTATTTATGCATTTCTAGCAAGGCTATTACAATGGAAAGTGGTAACAGAGTTCTATTTCCTGCTTTATTTCTATAATTTCTTTATTTTTCTCTCTATTAATATCAATTTCCACTGACTTACTCACTTGTCATTTATTCTGTGTCAGTGTCACTTACACATGCAATGCTGTATCTTGACTTGGGTATCAGATGGCATCTGAACACTTGCCAAACCTCTTCCACTGCCTCAAAAACTACAACTATTTAAAGCAAAGTTAACTTTTACCAGGATAAAATAGGTATTAAAAAACTGAATAGATTAATTTCTAAAATTTCCTTGGGCACTTTGTTAATCAGGATTTTCGTCAAAATAGCATGAGTAATTTCAAAGGACTTCCAGCTATTACAAGGGTGTGGTTAACCCTATTTTTGCTGACCACTGAGTAAAACATTGCATTTTAGCTTTGAAGCCTGGTATTGGGTAGAAGACTATCACAAAGGCAGGGTACAGAAAAAATACTTGTCTTATAAAAAACTTCACAGGATGTCACTATTATGGGTGTCTTCTCCATAAGACTGCAGTGACAAAGAAGGGTATCAGTGAAATTTTTTAAGACTGCAATACTGGAATAATCATCTTTGCCAATGTGCTTCTGTGGGATGGGCCCGGGAGGTGCTACATGAGGACTGCAGGGGTGGTGATGGAGATGGAGCAGAGGAGGTGTGGAGAAGAGGAATGGGTTTGCGTAGATGGAAAGAGATCACTAGTGACCTCAGAGGTGAGTGTGTGGGACTGGAAGGGCTCAGTGGAGATTTCAGCTTCCTGGTGAAGAATGACAGTAAGTAAGGGTCAGTGAAGTTTGAAGAGCTCTGAGTGGATGAAGGCAAGGTATCAGGGAACTGGAAGTCTGGCAGGGCAGAAAGACCTCACTGCCACTTTTTTCTGCCCTCCTCGTCCATGTATTCCACCATGCCTCTTCTTGGAATCCCTGTCTACTCCTCCTCTTCCCCAGACTCAGAAGCCACACTCCCCAATCACCCCCATCCCAGCATCTGTCCTCAAGCATCCACCCTTCAGGCCTGCAGGATGCAAGGGTCCTGCTGCTTCTCTGCATCTGGGTCCTCCTTGATCTGCTGCACCCTCTGGGCTGGAGGGAAGAGGTGGAGCAGGGCTGGTCTGCCAGCTGGAGACAGGAGAATGTCTTTGGGCTGCTGTCATCCCCAAAGAAAAAGCTGTGACAGTGACATTTCAGCTTGGAAGGGCTAGTCCTGTTGCAGTTGTTGCTGCCCTACTTTTTGGCCCCTGCTTTAGCAGCAGCATCCAAAGAACATGAGTGCTTTGCAAGCAGGAGGCGGGGATTGGCATAGGCAAAGATCAGTCTGTCACTGAATCCAACCATTCACGATCCATTAATGTCCACAGAAATCAGTGGGAGTTACTCCAAATGTGGGGTAAGTGTAAGAGTGGGAATATAAAAACCTGTCAGTCCTAAATTATTTTTCTCTGCATGATGTCTGTGCTTAATGGGTTGAATATAATTAGCAATTCCCAGGTATCTTCTACAATTTTATTTCCTGTATAGGAATGCCCGACCCAAAGAGACTTTTAAAAGTTACTAAACCCCACTTGTCTGCTCCATGCTAAAATCTCTCTGCTCAAGCAAGGTCATTTCTGGCTGTGGAAAAACCCCACACTTCAGCATGGTTCAAAGAACTTATTGTGGCCCAGACTTAGGTATTCAGATGCTTACAGATGGAAACTGGCACATAAGACATCAAAGCCCCAAACTCCCACTGATTCACTGATACATTTTTAAATACCTCCAGATCAAAAAGACTAAATCCACCAAGGAACCCAAATCCTGCTTGCAAATTAAGATGTGTACTTTCAAAATTAAATTGCTATTAGAAATCTCAGAAATTCTAACTAATTGCTTCCTTACCCCCAAGGTGCTTAAATTCTGATGATTTGCATCCATAACAGCCCCTCCAGGCCTCTTTCTATCTGGCATTCACAAAATTCTGGGTGTGCCAAGGAGATCCAGACGTATGTACCAACTAAATATCCAAAATATCTCTTAGATTAGTTGTTCTCAGGCTGCACATTACTCAGGCAAAAGAGAAGGGATGTGCACCTGTCACAACAGCACTCTCCTGAGGTGAACCAGTCCCCGTGGCACACGGGACACAACTCTTCAGTCCTTTCCCCTGCAGAACTGGAACAGATGCTGAAGCTGCATTCCTCTTCACTCAAGTGAATACACAAACAGCGTTTTCCAGTCTGTGGTGTTCTTTGGCTCCATGGTGATGCTGGGAAATCAACTGTCTGTCACCGCAATTTCATCTGGATTTTTGGTTGGCTTGGTGCCTCCTGGGATTTTCTTCTGGGTGCACAGTGTGGTTCCTACAGGTCACTGCTCTGTTTAAAGATTAGGCTTTGCAGTGCACATTACTGAGTTTTCCAAATCCCTTTCAGGCATTTTCCCAAGAGGCCAACTTTAGCACTTTGGTTTCCCTAACTCCCAACTGGAAAGTTTCACAGGCTAACTTCTCCCAGGCCCACTTCTTGTGGGTGTGCCTGGCCCTCTCCTGATTACTGGGCTTATATGACAGTCCTGACACAGAGACACTGGAAGCCACTTGCCCCTTTCTCCTAACCCCTTCCAAAGGGTGAGACACTCAGTGTGGGAAACAGTGCTTTGTAACAACCTTCAGCATCCTGCCAGGGTAGGATTTCGGGTTCTCTCTTCAGTACCTGTGGGATTTGACTACAGCCTGTGGGAACTGATAAACATTTTAACTGCTGCAGCTATGTCCAGCAGGGATGATAAATCAAGGCATTCTGCTCCCTAAGCTCATAGCCCAGGCAGTCAATAATGTAAGCTGAAATCAATGCCCCAGGTCATGAACAGAGCACACAACCTGCCAGCCTTTCAATTGTCTCTGTTGCAGGAGCAATAACCTCTGCAGGCAGAAAGGATGTGCAGCTGGAGAGGATAACCTTTCAAACTGCTCTAACATGCATTTGGAAAGCCTATAAATCTGAACCCCTGAACACAAATTCTCTGCCATGAAGAGTAACTGCAAGTGCCCGACAGAGGGTTGTTTTCTGTAGTGCAGACTGCCAAGGGCAGACAGATCACTCAGTCTTTAAAGAGGGACAATCAAACCTTTCGACTTGTGGCTGAGCGCAGTTTGCTTAAAAAGAAACTGACCATGGTCAGTTAGCACCACTGAATGTGCTAAAAATGTAGGGATTGCAATGCTCTCCTCAGGCAGCCATTCAGTGCCATGTGCCAGAGGCTGGGCACATATTTCCTTCAAGTCAGCAAACACACAGCTGTCCCTTCTCTCATCTTCACTTTTTTGGGTCAGAACAACCGACCCCCTGGCTCTGTAGTTAGGTGAATGGATTTTTGTTGCTCTGGTCAAGACAGAAGCCTGATTTCCATCTAGATGAGGAATTGTGCCCTGGAAACATTTTCAGAACAAAGTGGATTAATTGAGCTATCTACCTGCATTTGATCTCATGAAATCTGAGTTTTTGTATCAACTAAATTTTTTGTTCTCTGCATGTGATGCCTATATAGGTGGGCCTATATTTACAAAAATGCATTGTGAAATCCTGACATTATATCCCTTAAAGTAGTTTAACATCTCTTACTGGGATGTAGAGGTCCTCTGAAAGCAGTGAAGTCCTCTGAAAGCAGTGATCAGTGACACATTAAGTTGTGGTCCCTACTGTCATAGGCCTGCAATAAAAGGGTTAAAACTGTGCAGAATCTCCAAGAATTTTAATTTCCTTTGCGATAAGGCCCAAACAAACTGTTCTTTAATGTGCTCCACACAATCTACTACAATATCAAGATTTTTACTTTAGCTCCTGTTCAATAAATTAGAAATATCAGTGTTTCAAAGTTTGCTTCATAGTTATAAAATGTTAAAAAAAGTGTGGACTTGTAGGGTGACTTGAAAAAAACACACCTCTTTATAAAGAATAATAGAGGAGAGGTATTATTCAAGCAACAGTTCTATTATTTTCCAGCTACAGTATACTTCTCATATCCAAGTGCACACAGAATAAACACACTGTGATTCTGTACATAACAAACTCTTTCTGTTATATGTTTAGGAAATCTGGGTTCATTTACGTTGTTTGCATTTTGTTTTATTTATAATTAGTTCTATTGTCAGACAAATTTCAATCTTGATTTCCCCTGAAATCACTTTTTTTCTTTTGGGGTTTTATCACATCTTTGTGCAATCTTGTTTTTAAAAGGGCACCACGGTTTCCTGACTTGTCTTTCCTGGTATATAAAGCATTTCTGTGATGAAAGACCTAATAAATGAACTGCATGACAAAGTTAAACCAGGGGCACTCCACCTTCAATATAGATTAGTATGGAGGCAACTACAATGTTGCTCTTAACAGTGATAATTTATTTGATTTGTTTTTTCTTGTGCAAAAAATCAACTAAGCTATTTTCATTTTTCTGAGATTAATTTTGATCTTGATTTTAACCATTCTTCTCAGACACCATGAAGTACAATAAACACTTCTCGTAAGTTGCCCAGTCTGGGGGAATTGCTTCTGTCTCCATTTTTATATAGATGTTGATCACCTCCATATAACAAAGAATTATAAAGTACTGCCAAATATCTCCTTTTATGAAAGAGATAAAAATGGCCTTGCTGAGTCCATAAGGGCAAGCCTAACCTCCCATAAACATAATGTTTCCCAAAGGCTGGAAGGACAAGAACAAACAAAAAGACATTTTTCCTATTTCCACCTCTTTTGCTGCTGGTAGCTTGAGCTGAGCAAGAGTTTGAGCCTGTTTCAAATGTTTGTGTTCATAGACACTTCTTGAGGATGGATGAAATGAAAGTCTGGGGCAGGTCTGCTACTGTAAATGAAGAGAACCTCTGCTACCAGTATTTACCTCAGTGTCTGTCACCATTAATAGCCATCACCACTGTTGAAACAAACTACAGTTACTACTATATTCCATGGGAAATGGGGCAATTGGGAGGATGACCCTTGGAAGGGAAGAGCTGCACAACAGGGGGTAAGGTGTTATCTCGAAGCTGTGGCTTACAAGTGCTCAGTGTCCAGGAATAAAAAAGACTTCACCTCAGTTGGTAGCCTGAGGAGCAGTCAGGAGTCCTTCAAAGGGCCACCAGTGCACTGCATGGTAGTTTATCTCACCACTGGTGCCAAAGGCATCCTGAAAGAAGAATCTGGGATACAGCCCAGCTGAATGGTTAATGCCTCTCAAACTGCAGACAGGAGAGCTCCTGCCCAGAAGCAGCTGAGTGTAGCAGTAGTAGACTGGCAGATTTCCTGGGGTACTGAACAGGGGCCATTCCACGCTCATCTGTGCAAAGTAAATAACTTCTTTTGGAGTCCTGTTCAGGCTGCAAACATAGAGGGGTCTTGAGTCAGGAGAGTACCTGAACATAAAAGATTAAAGTAATTCTTAGTCAGCACAGTGTTTCCTGTGTTCCAAGTAGACACCAAACAGGTCTATTTTCTTCAGCTGGATTAAGGGTATGATGCACAGTGTTGCCAATCCCATCTTCAAAATTCATGCAATTGGAAAAACATCACAGTTGTTTTAAAGTCGCAAGATTTTAAGCCTTGCATTTTTTATTTACTTGCTGTTTTATTCTTTAGGCTACATTTCTGAAGCAGCTTCAAACCTTTCCTTGAGATCAGAAGGACTCAGAATGTACTCAGAAATGAATATTCCTTTGCGATGCCTTGCTGCTAGCATTTGGGACTTGAAGAGAAAGCATTAACAGTTGTGATACTTGCAATAACATTACAAGAATTGGCAAAGCTGCCTCTGCCTCTGTCTAAATTTCAACTTTCCCTATTTCAAGTTTTTCAGCCTAAAAGCAAAAAGAACTGGGAAAAAAAAAGACATAACCATTTCATGGGTGTGGATGTGTTCAATCCATGTTATAGATTTTGCTTCTGAACACTCTCAGCAACCACAGCTGGCTTGGCTAATGGTCCTTTATAACAGAACTCTTTCTTCCCCTTCCCATATCCACAAAAGCTATTTTAGATGTATCTTTTCTTTCTTTTTCCAAGATGCACAGAGTGTCTTACCTTATAAGAGAAGTAGATCAGCTGAAAACAGGTACATCATGTCATGGCTCATGTAAAAAAACCTATGCTGTTTGAAAAAGCCTGTATATTCCTTCAGTCATCTGAAGTTAAAGCAAGAATGATAAAAGACAGTTTTAGTAGAGGAGAAGACAAAAAAAAAATCAAAGGAAAGAACACAGGGTCGACTGTACAACAGATATATATTGACAGACAGAAAATTTGGGCTCAGGATTCACACAGAGAGAAAAGGAGGGAGACTCCATTTGATTGTAAGAATAATACAGTTTTACTGATCTTTCCTTAGGATTCAAGCTGTGATTTCCACTCTGGACAGACTCAAGATTAGATAGGGAACAGAGAGATGTAAGAAACTTGCCGATGTCTCGTGTGACCTACTGGGTTTATGAGTAGGTGCAGCCCAAGAGCCTCCCTCGTGTAGTGCTGTCAAGGATGTAAAAGCACATGCTCTTGGCAGCTTCCTAAGGCACTCTGCCAGTACTGATGGGGATATAAAAGCTGGAGAAAGCTCAGAAAGTGTGTGAGGGGGAGATGTTCCCCAGTTGACTTCAGTAAGCTAACTCAGGTCTCTGTAATGATGGTTTAAGGGATGCAGTCGGTCATACCCGAGAATCTGAAGGTTAGGGAGCCTTCAAAGGTGATTTAAGTACTGGATGTTGTTGAATTTCCTCTGGGGGATACCAAAATGAGTATTTGTCAGTGCTGATCCCAGGGGTATCTGTAAGCAAGGAATGTGAGGGATAAACGTTTTGTCTTCTACAGCACTAGAGGTGCTGCTATTCTGCCTCTGGATGTGCTCCTGGACAGCTTAACTGTATTCTCTCTCATGTTTCATGGCAATGCTATGATTTATTTGGAATTGTGACAGAGGAAGATTTATGGTTATATTTCCGGAACATCCAGTGCAGAAAAAACACTGAAAGCAGATCGGAGGAGTTGAGCTGTGCATCTCAGCAGCCTTCACTCAGCCCCTCGTGAAACTGAAAACAGGCACGGAGAACAGCTGCCGTTGCTCCAGCTGAATTCAATGTGAGATGTAGGGAGTGCTGTGGGAGGGGGGAGAGGCCTTTACCATGGTTTTAGAGAATACTGGCTTTCAAATTTTGATTCCTTATTACACGCTGGGTAGTGATCCCTCCGTGCTAGCAGTGGGAAATGTCAGGCAGCTGAGATCAATCAGGCATGATCAGAATTATGATGTGATTGTCCAGGGACAGTGTCAGCAATGCATTGTAAGCACCTATCAAACAAGAAAACTAAAAAGTTCATACCTTGAGTGATTGTTCCTCAACAATCTCCAGCTCATTTGATCCCAGATTTCAACTCACACGTCCTAATGTACCCTATAAACCTCTACTAAATTTCACAGTGCTTGAAAATGCAGTGGATTTTTGAGCACATTTAAACAGAAACAAATTCTCATCCTTAATTACAGCCAATTTTTTTTGTTTTTTCTCCTGTGTGCGGCTTCAAGACACCAAATTAAGGCTGCTGCAAGCAACAGAAGACTTAACTTAAAAGCAGTAATAATAATAATAATAACTGATAATAACTGATTTTGGTCCTTACTCTTGCTGTTTTAAGTAGGGACATACAGAATGTAAATTAATGCAGAGCAAATTGTCCTCCATTAATTCAAATGCCAGTTAAATAGTCTGTGAGATTTTTCCCCCTCCGATCAGCTATTTGCCCTCCTACTTTCTAGGGGTAAAAGAAAAAAAGAATAAAAAATAGACCCCTCCCCTATTTCAACCTTTTTGTCAAACACAGCACATTTCCAGGGGATGTGATTTGCCTGTCTTCTCTCGGCATTGTGATACAGTAAAGTGATATCAAAACTGCAACTGATAATTGCCTCCAGAGGTTGTGATAACTGAGGAATATAAATAAGTATTTAAGCCTGCCTTGGAACAGTTATCAACATAGAAAATAAATATTTTTTCAGTATTTTCACCAACACAAAACCACCCTCTGGTGGGGGGGTGTGGAGAGCTCTTTGGCATTTTCAACCTTTTCTGTGAGCTGGGAGAAGAATGACAAGAAATGGGTAAAAGTGAAGAAACACTCTGCTGTGTGGGGTATTTGGAACAAGGTGGACAGGGAAAGACAAAAAGGTGCAGCAGAAAAGGCTGAGTGAGGAGAAGGCAGTGTTTGATACTTAAAAGTGAGAGGGAATATCTGCTGAAAGGGATGAGTTGGCAGAGGGGGTGATACAGTCTCTGGGACTTTTGGTTTTTCTTTAATTATTTAGGCCCAGCTTAACACATTTATTCAAGCAAATTCTCATTCCTGAAAAAAATTGTTTGTTCACCATGCAAAGTACAACAGTAACACCATCAGAAAACCTGGAAACAATATTCAGCTGTAGAAACTGGACTCTGATCCAGAAATTTTAATGTAGCAGAACAAAGCCCTAAAAATACGTTCATTAAAAACAATTCTTTTTGTGCTTGCCTAATTCATTCTCTTCACTCAGCATACTTCTTATTTGACTGAATTTATATAATTTTAAAGTTCTATACATTTATACAAAAGATCTATAGCTATTTAAAAACACTTGCTCACCTCCTTTCATTTTTGCAAAAAAACCCCTGTATTTTCCTTAATTCAACTGAAAACAACGCCATGGTCAAAACTACAAAAAAATATCCCTGCCATTGATAATTACCACACAGTTTTTCCAGCTGACAAATTCTGCACCATTGACTGCCTACTGAGATGCAATCAAAATTAAATGGGTGGAAATAACTCTGTAGTGGCAGGTTTAAGCTCTAGCAAAGGAGCACAGGGTCTTATTTTCATGACAACATAGAAAACTGCCTTCTGGGTCAAACTAATAATCCGTTTCGTCTCCAGCAGTGGCAATAGGAAATGTTGTTTGGAGACAACTCATGATCCTGTCTCTCTGCCGTCCATCCCCCTCATATTCCTCCACTACCCTCCACCGCACCAAAGATGCCAGCAAGTATGTTCCTACCTCTTCCTTTTAGTGTCCATTTACGGATTTGCTGCTGTAGAATTTGTCTGCTTTCTCCTTTTTTAACTTGCTGGTTTCAGTGGACCTCCACAGCCTTCTGTGACAGCAGATTTCAGACTGGAGAGCAGGTAGTGGTATTCAAAACAAGATTTTCTTTTGCAGGTTTTAAACTGCTCTCCAGCAGCTTCAGAGAGCGCCCAGAAGACACCACAGGACTTGGGAAACAACAGTTCTGTATTTGCTTTACACGCTGCCTCCATGATTTTATAAACCGTAACCATATCCCACTCAGCCTGGGGGAGGAATAAGAACATAAAAAGTCCCAGCCTTCTCTGATTCCCTGTAAAGGCAGCTGCTCCATCCCTTTAATCATCTTAGTTGCTTTTTCCTGCATTATCTTGAATTTCTATATGTCCTTCTTAAAATGTGTAAATAGGATTGTACAGAATGTTCAAGATGTGAATGCACCAAGATTTCATATCTTCTGGTTTGCCCTCACCATCTTTTCTGAGAACACCCGAAATTTTGTTGGCATTTTTGGCTGCTGTTGCAGGTTGAGCAGATGAGTTCAGAGACCCTCAGGTCTCTTTCCTGAGCTCCAGCTGCCAGCTTTCAGCTCAGCACTGTGTAAGCACGGCTTAGATTATTCTCCCTAGATACACTATATATCTAAACAGGAACTCATCTGCCACTCCTTTCTACACTCACTCAGCTGTGTGTCATCTCTCTAGAGCTCATTTCTGTGTGTGACTGTGTCGTCTGACTCCCTGCTGGAGTTCAGCATCATCTGTGAACTGAGACATATTCCTGTACCCCTTCCTTCTGCAGGTCACTGATGAAGGTCTTAAATAAGACTAATTCCCTAAGATACTCTACTGCTTACTCCTTATCCTGGGAAGTGACAAAGACTCTGTAGGCGGCTTTCAAATCATACAAGCACCAGTCCTTTTCTACAGCAACTTCATTTCTTTAGTAGCTTTCTGCCAGGCATCTTATCATGGGTTTGTTGAAAATCCAAACAAAATATATTTTTTACATATACAAGGTAACTTGTAGAACTTCAGAAAGCTTCAAAGCAGGATTTCCCTTTACAGGATTTACTTAGTGCAGTGAAAGCCACCACTTGTATACAGAAATGGTATTAAATCCCGCACTAATCCAAGTGTTGGCTGCCAGAAGCTGTTTCTGAGCAGCGAGAAGATGAGAGGGGTGGCTTCTTTTTATATTGACTTGATCCTTTGAACGTCTACCTAGGGTGGAAAAGCTTAGACCAAAACCGCCTGAGGCAAGAGATGCTACAAAATTTGCAATAAATTAAAACAGATCTGCTTTGGATAGACCAAAACAAAGTCCAGTGCCTGCAGGAGCCTTCTCAGTGTGGAAGCCTCCTCTGCTACAGGCTCCAGGCTAGCTAGCTAGTAAAGAGCTCCAATTTTCAACAACAGCCACAAATCAATGTCATAGTTTCCAAAAGAGCAGGTAAGTTTGGAGGGGATAACTCTGTCCCCTGATCCTGAATATCTGAAAACCAGAAGAGTTAAAGGCTTCCCCTGCAGAGCTTCTGGGCTGGCCCCTCTGGAGCTATTTCTGCAACCCCAGATCCTCATACATTTAGTTTCACTGGTCCCTTTTTGACTAGGTTTCTGCAGAAGAAGAGGCCGTTCACGAAAAGCAGACAGCACGGTAGCTGCAGGCTGTCAGCCACAAAGGGGAGTCTGGATCTTGACACTTTTCCCTCAGACTCAGTGCCTTTTCTAAGCTGTGGGGCTTGCAGTGCTTTGCTTAACACCAAAGTCAAGTCCTCTTTCCTTAAAACAAATGTGGGTAGCAGAATCCAAGCCCTGATTTTAAATTGGCCCTTTTTACCCATCCATCCCAATACTTTCTAAACTCTAACACATGTATATGGTATAAACTTGTGGGTAAAAAATGTGGATTAGATTTGGAATCAATTAATAGCTCACCAATGTAGGACTGGCAGATTCACTTGTACAACATCAGAAGTTGTTACTCAAGCAGAATTAAGTTCACCTGGGATTAGAAAAATAGTAATAACCCAAAGACTGCTGCATAATCACATAAGCCTGATTTTTAAGTATACAACTTTTTTTCTCCCCTTCATGATCCTTGGTATTATTTAGTAATTTCCTGATACATTAAAGTTTTACTAATATGAACCCTCTTCAGTATAAATGGATATCTTTGACAGAAAGACAGATTGTTGTTTTATTTATATGCATAAATTGATGATTGTATTTGACATGGGAATTATTTTTAAAAAATGTTTAATATTGTAGTACACTATACCTCTGCATTCATATTTATAAATGTGTGATATAGCATTAGGGCACTGTTCTACTGAGTTTACCAGAAAAAAATCAGAGAACTGAGTGTGTCATTTATATTATTTTTTAACTAGGAACACTTTTGCTCTTTCTTTGTGTAAAAGTTCACAGAGAAACAGAAGGAAAAAGGGAGTATTTCTCACTAGCAAATATCGGTACTTTAAAATGATATTGCAGCAGTAAAACTACTGTAGGTTTCCTGAAGAGCCAAGCCTAAATTGTACATCTCCAAGTAGAGGTGGCACTGGAGACACATGTGCCTGCTGCGTTCGGTAACAAGGTGAGAGGTGATGTCTGGTGGGTGCTGTGAGCCACTGCTGTAGCAAGGGGTGGAAACCTTGAGTTACTTTGCCCAAAGAGAAGTCTGAGTGTGGTGAAGCCCTTCTGTTTTCAAGCTCATGGATTTACTGCCTTGTACTGTAAAGTATGTGTGCAAAACAATATTTGATACGCAGGTTTCTTTACAAAAACAATGTTTTCAGTGCAATGAAGGTAAAGAGGAGATATATAAGGGTATGTTTAAGCTAAGAAACATCAGGATTTCTACAAGGAGCAGGCTCATGGTTGGTCATGCTAATACTTAGGTGCATGGTATAAGACACAATGTTATGGAGAAAAAATTTTGTTCAATTCTTCTGCCTATTGTCTCTGAAAAGGCAAATCAGTTAAACCACTGACTTTTTCATTGGTATGGTTTCTTTAAAATGTCATAAGGTGGTAGAAAATCTAACAAAATTTACACAGAAATTCATCATAATTCCTCTGTTAATGATATTCACTACTTTCCCACTATGTAGGCCAGATACATTTGCACTGTAAAGAACAGAATCGCCGCATTAAAATCATACAAAACTACTCGGTAATTAATCTTTGCTGAGGGGAGAAATGAGGTGATAAAGAAGCAATGGGCTAAATTTTGCTCTCAAATTTGGTAGAGAGACAGAAGTAAAGACAGATAAAGAAGATCTCTCTTCTCACTCACAGATGTTAACAGCATTTTCTTCTATTTTGGCGGTGAACAAAAGTTGCTATTAGGAGAGACAAGAGTGCATCCGATGCTCTCAGGAGGAGAGGCTAATAGCAAAAAAAGCTATGTACAGACGTTTGTTGGTGAGACCATGCGGGGAGGAAGGTTATAGGAATAAAAAAAGACACAAATGTATGGGAGTGTCCTGTATTCTGACTGGCAGGAATCAATGCTGGAGGAAAGCCAAAATCACAGGGAAGACTTCAAAATAGAGGGGGAGAGTGAATTGGTGAGAACCACAAACTGGATGTTTTTGTACTTAATAGAGAAGCCAGGGTAAGACAGATTGTGTGCAGATGCACAGAACAGGGTGGTCTCTAGTCACTCAACAAAACTCTGCTGCAGAATCTACAGAGAAATCTGTTTTTCCTGGTCTTCACTGGAACCTATTGATAGGAAGGTGTGGTATTAATTTCATGTAATGGCAAATCCATCTAAACCTGCCACCATGTACACTGTTAGTGGTATTAATTTCATGTAATGGCAAATCCATCTAAACCTGCCGCCATGTACACTGTTAGGTGAAGAATTAGTGCACTGTGTGAATGTGTAAGATTGCCATATGACAAAACAGTATGGTCTACGGATTAAAACAATTGATGCTTTGTATCTTTTTTTTCTATTTTTGGCAATCTAGGTATTGCCATATATGAATTTTTTCCTGTAACACATACTCCATAGTTAGGAGAAAGGGAGTCTGTATCTGAAACTTGTCTGGGAGAGGTATTTTGGACAGTTTCTGCATACAGAAAAGCCCCCACCAGGTCTTTGTGAACAAGGAAGAGAATATCACAAAGACATTCTATGAGGATAAATCTGATACAATCTGCAGAGCATTAAAGCTCCAACCCTGTATGTGTTTGTGTACCTGAAATTACTGGACACTACATGTTTAAACTTCACTGAGGATCTGGGGAACAACTACTCATATACTGGATTTCAGCCCAGATACTTATGGGGAAGCAATTTACTCGCACATCCTCATGATACCATTAGCGACAGGTGGAATCCCTTTCACTGGAGTTTAGGTACCCACAGGGCACAAAGAACTAGCTGCTGAGGCTCCCACTAGGGTTCCAGAAGGTCTTGTAAACAGCTGATGGTGTTTAGGGTGCAATTCATGCAACCAAACATAATAAAGTTTTAAACTCCACTGGTTAGACTAAGTAGGTCTCTCTTGACATTAAAGGAAGTCTAAGATAACTATCTCAGATGCAAACACCTCCACCACAGACAGCCACACACAGCCTCTTGAGATGTTTTTGCATTTCTGGGGGGGATCATATGTGTCTTACCATTCCCCAGGACCCTGAGATGATCATTCTGCAGCTTGCAGGACAGGGAGGTGATGCTGAAGTGCAGTTGAATCTTCCTCACTCCAACCTGCAAAAACAGCATTGCAGAAAGAGCTTCTTGCTGAAGGAAGGCTGTGCCAGCCAGTCGTGCAGGGTGAAGGGAATAGATCTTCAGGGAATGGTAGCAAAACTTCAGTGGAGCATGAAGGAGGCTTTCAGCTGCTCTGGAAAAGCGGGAGCTGACACATTCCTTTGTGCTGAAGCCGGGCGGGATGGATCAGCTGTGTGCACAGATGGTGCTCTGGCTGCTGGTCTCCTGACTGTGTGCAATCACAGAACAGCTAGCCTTACAAACATGCCTAACCCCTTCCCACTTTCTTTCCCAAGCCTCTTCCCATTGCCTCTCCTCGATCCTAAAATACCCCTAGCAATTAAAATGCCGTCACTCTCTGGAAAATGTGGGTGTGAATCACAGGCAATTAACAAAGGAAAATGGAGTTCATGTCGAAAACTGCCGGTTCGGTTCTGAGTGGGAGGCAGACTTTTTGCATCAGAGCGCTTTTCAGCCTTATGAAGATAGGCTGACAAGCTTAACTCGATCACAAACAGTGCTGTCAGTCAAAAATTAGGCACTGAAGTTTCACTATAGCTGTAGGTGTGACACCTGTAATGGAAAGTATCAGCAAGGAAGAAGATGAACCAGTTGAAACGTCTCAGCCTTTCTGTATGTTAGCGTTTGAGTCATATGACTCCAGCTCGAGGAGGGGGCTGTACAGGTTTGCTGCATTTAGCCTAGAATTTAGTCCTTGAGAAGTTCCAAAATTGTGACAGAGTGCCCAAATGAGACAGTAACTACTTCACTTTTTAAAATGAGTGAGAACAAGTATGGAAAGTGCTCTTTTTCCACTTCTTCAGCGACTGAAGTAATTTCTTAAGGACAAAAAATACTTACAAAGGAAATCCATTAATTTAATTACATGTATTATTACCAAAACACTTTATTGCATAAAATGTCACACAGAGGTACAGAATGACTCCAGATGAAGCCACTAAGAGGTTCAGAACAGGCTGCAAATTCTGAGTAAATGTGGGAAAATTAACTGAAATAGTGTGCAAAAACATTATGAGAATTAATTTAATTTCAGCAACATGGGAGAAAGATACTCACTTGGGTCTTAGCAAGTGAAAAAAACCCATTTCTTTATATGAGATGACACGGTTTCATAAATCACTGGAAACTGTTTTTAATTGCATCTTATGTTTATGCTCACAACAAACAGGACATGTTTTACATGGCATTATATGTCAGACGGCATTATCAGGAGGGCTGTCTTCATTCATGGATGCCATTATTCATCAAAATAATTAAATCTCTGATAGGTTACTCTATCCATATTGATTCTTTGGAGCATCTCTTCAGGACCTAGATGCCAACCAGCAATCTTCTGCATCCTAATGAAGGCTGTCTGAGCAAAAAAGATGACCCATTTCCTTGAGCTTAAGAGCAAAATGAAAAGGTTTTGTCATGAAAAGAGTATCATATGGAAACAAAAAACACCCTCCAAAACATAGGGATGCTTTTGAAAAATAAGCTCACTAAAATATATTTCTGAGTAATGTGTAGTCAACTATATGCTCTATGCACTCTCTATGAGGAGGAAAGAATGTGTGCAAACGTTGTGACCAGTTTTCTGTATTCTGAGATATGTAACCTGGAGAGGAGGGAGCACATATTTGAAAGTTTTTCATCTTTCAGATTGACTTCTGTTTGTCCCGAAGACAACTCATTCAACACTGCACAGATTTCATCAGCAATTCAAACACTGAGCTTGAAGAGCATCTGATTCAGTTTTAAGAACATCCATAACTTTTAAAAATTGTTACAAGAATAATTTTTAGACAAGGCAAAGGGTGAGTGGCGTTGCTGCTTGCAACAGCCAAGGATCTCTAGATTGAGAACTAACTGATGCACACACAAGCACACAGCAAGCAGATATAGTTGGCTCACGTTTGGAAAGCATTTAGAGATACATTGCTTTCCCAGCTACCAGAAACTGAGGACTGAAGCGTGCACAATATTCAAGCTGTAAGCTGCATTTGAGAATCACTTCTCGGTGATGAGCACTCTAAAATAAAGAGAGTATGCTTGCCTCAAGAACATCTAAAAGCTCTGTAGGAATGGCAACAACTAGTTGTACACCAAGATTTCAATACCCTAATGAAGAGTCATTTTCCACATTACATTTTGGAGTTTTCAGAAATCTCTGTATTTAAAAAGAAGATGAGTTAAGGAAAAATAGGAAGGTGAAAATGTCTAAAATTCAAGCAACAAAAAATACAGTAAAATGCTTTATTCTGGGTATTTTTAAACCCTATTCAATTTTGGCCAGCCTCTTTGAATTCAAATGACAGAAAATAGATCTTAATAAAGATTGAGTATTTCTGATTGAGATCCAGCAATGAAAAGAGCACAGAAAACCCTGTGAAGAAATGACAATTTCTATATTCTCTGCAGAGAAAGGATAGCATGTCAGTAAAGAGAAGGAATAAGATGGCAAAATATACACCGAGGATATAAGGAAGTATCAAGGATGTGCTCATTGCATAAGCACTGCCAACTGGGAACACTGAATGAAGCTATAGACCTTAGAGAAAAATTGTGTGTCTAGTTAATTACAGACTGTGTCACAGGTATGTAAACACAAATAGGCATGTGTTGGTGTCAAATGGGCAACTTTAAACCTGTCATTTCTTGGATGAACTACTCCATCTTACAGTGTTTGTCTGAACTAAACAAGTGTAAGCAATGCACTGGGAGATTTGGGAAGGCTGAGTTTGAAACGAGGTGCTCAGCTCTGCAGTCTTGCCTTGTGTGGAAACAGTGCTGAACTCAGCCCCAGCCTGTGAGCAAACTCAGGTGGAACCGAGCCTTCAGTGGAACCATTTTTGAACGAGATGCACCAAACTGCTTGTTTAGCCAGCACTGGCTGTGAAGTACTGCTGTTAGCAACTCCAAGCTGGTATTTATACATACCTACCAATTCCTCTCATCACCTGCTGACTTGTATTTACCCCCTTCATCATCTAAGGCAGATTGATGACACATTTTTGTGCGTACAGTTATATTAATGCATTTGAAAAAGAGAAGTAAGTATGGCAAAATATTTACAGATCTATATAAGTAGAAAATTCACTCCTTAGCTATTTAAACACTTTTTTTCTGACCTTTTAAGCAAGAAAAGTCTTTTTCCTATATAATTTTACACCATATGATCTCTGTGTGGGTACCACATAACATATTCCTGACAGATATTTTTTTCTCAAGGTCATTTTTCAGGGTTTTTTTTCACATTTTATTTTAAAGAGATTTTCCATGCTATGTAGAACACTTAAATCCCTGAAATCTGACTCACTCCAGGAAAATCTGTGTGAGTAAGGACCGGCAGAGTTTGGGTCAAGTGAGTGGCATGCAGCACAGCACTGCTTTTAAAGGTCAGTGATCCAGGGGCAGCGGTTTCTTTTAAATTCAACCCTCACAGTAAATAAAATAAGGAACACTATGTCTGGGGACAGGAGATGGGACAGCTGCCACCTTTTCTTGTTGATATTCATCAAGCCTTATTTGCCATTTCAGCAAATCTGGTGTTGGACAATTTAATGGACAAGGACGGTCAACTTTTTCCTATTTCTGTGATTAAAACAAAACTAATTACTGCTTCAAGTCTGGGCACTACACGCAGACCTTTATTTTGCTCCTGAGAATCGTAAACTTAGGAGGGGCTGGCAGAAATGTTTATTGTTCCATCAGGAAAAAACCTTCATACTGGACAGGATTTGACAAGACAATCGTCTAACAGTGAAGACAGTTGAACAGATACTGCCAGAGGCAAGCTATGTAAATCGGATATCTTACACCCTGTCATACCTCCCTAAGTGGGATTTACAGCAGAAACAACATAAATCCAACAGGCTTTTTTTTCCAAGCTGTTAAGACATGTTATCTAACTTCATCTTAGTACATATACATATTCACAGCAAAAGCTCATTTATAGCCTTGCCTTAAATAGGAAGCTGAGATTTGAAGTTCATGTGGCTCATTTATGTAGTGCAAGTCAACTTGCACAGTCTAACTTTACAGTCTGTATCAAGACACAGCAAGAGTGTAGCCAACAGGTTGAGAAATTACTATTCCCCTCTATTTATCAGTTATGACACCACATCTGTGGTCACAGCTGGGGCTCCTAGTGCTGAAAAGACATTGGTAGATTGGAGTAAGTGCAACAAAGGGACACAAAGATGATTGAGGCTGAGTTACGTAACTTTCAAAGTGGTGTTGGGGGAACCAAGTTTGTTCAGCCTCAAAGAAGCCAAGGCTGAGTGGAAATCTAACTACCATTCACAACTACCAGGAGGAACACAGGGCTAGGACAAGATGCCTTTGGTACCAGCTGAAACAGGGGAAAGTCTGACTTGACACAAAAAAACATGTCTTACTGTGAGAGTTGTTGGCAGGACGGCCTGCCCAGTGAGGGCAGTATCTGTCACTCGGAGATACTCACAACTCTCCTGGAGAGGAGACATAGCCTGGCACAACCTGCTGCATCTAGACCCGATTTGAGAATAAGGCTGGATGTGAAGATTTTTGGAAGTTCCATCCAACACGTGGTTCCGTGATTCAATGACTCATGGCTTGTCGTGGTTTTTGGGATGGAAATTCAAGTGAGCGCAAAGCAAAGTATCCACAGTCGCTTTGGAGGTGATCACCCAGCAGCATGTGTCATACTGAACAGCCCATTTGCTACTCGACTCTGTCTGCCCTTGATGTTAGTGTTTTCATGGCTTTTGGTTCAAGGCGGTGTTTACGGGGCCATAAAATTCCACTCTTTTATGAGCAATAAAAATGCTGGTTTTTATTAGAAATGCATTTCCTTTAAACATTTCAGTTGTGCCTGAACACAGAATTGCCTTGTAACAGGGAATAACGCCTTCTTTCTCTTGCATGGGAAGCCAGCCCTTATGGCCTAACAGCTTCTAGGAAATTGCACTTCTTCCTGACTTCTTCCAGGAGTCTGGAAGTGTAAGTCATGAACATCCTTCCCTTAGCTATGGAATCCTGGTCTGGGCACATTATAAAGATTTGTAGTAATTCACTACACCCTCCAAGATGTTAGGAATAGCAAAAATACGTTAAGTTAGAAGGAGTGTGCAGAGTAGGGCACAAGAGCAACACCCCTGAGATCAGTGGAATGCCACTGCTGACTACTTGTCAGAGAAGGAAAGGGAAGGATTGCAGGCTGTTATGGCCATGTATTATAAAAGTGCTCAAATTACTAAAAATCATGGCATGCATTTAGGTCTGTTAATAGATCAAAAAGTAAATCCTAAAATTAGATTGACTTGGGAAATGAATAACAGGGGTAGGAGAATTGAAACTCCTGGCTCTTTATTTAGTCATCAAAGAAATCTATTTTGCAATAAGCTAGGGGCATTCTATTAACAGTCTTAGAAGTGCTGAAGGACTAAGAGCAAGGCCCTTCCTGAAGAGATAGCCTGAATTAACAAAGATCCAAGGGGGTTCTCAAGACATGTTTTGAATTTCAAAAACAACTCTAAATCACTGAAGTTACTCCTTGATGCTCCCTTAACGTTCTCTGCTCTTGATAAGGGCATAATTTTGAGTTATGATGAAAGCAAGGAGCATTACCTTTGACAAGGCAAGTCCTTTTGTATGGAGTCTCCTTTGGAAGGAAAAGAGGACAGAAAAGGGAAGATAATGTTGCTGATCCCTGAAACTCCCTTAAATATGAATGCAAATTTACCTAAGTCACAGGAAGTAAAGGAGTATTCTTATTCTGGAGAGCAGCTTCTGTAAGGTTTGGGAAGAGAATTGTTTAAGCATCAGTGCTACAGCCACAGAGAAAGCAAAGTCTCCTAGTTCCTATTTATGGGAACTATAACCAGGGCTGAAGCACGTTTTGGTAAATCAGGTCCCCCGGATATGCATTGAGAGGACAGGCCCTTGAATCTCAGAAGTTATACCTAGAGAGAGGCTTCAGACACCCAGCCAAATACTAAGCAGAACCCATTAACAGATTGATTTAAAGAAGCTGGACCCTACCAGAGGCACAGCAATGCTAGCTGGCACTAGTCCTCAGTCAAGCAGGCTGGCAGGAGAGCTGTTTTGAAAGGTTATTGATATAGAACCAAATAAAAGCAGCAGCTGTTGTCTCTACCTTTCCAGCCTTGTAAATAAATATGAAATATTTTATTTTGCTCTTGACAGAATATGTAAATGCTTTATTCATCCTTACACCTGCTCTGGCAACAGCCACATCTGAGGATCAGAAAATCTGTGCAAGCTGCGGTGCTCGTAGGAAAGGATTTCAGCAGTTGTTGGGAGCAAAGGCATCCCCTTTATGCTGCCCCAGAAGGCATCTCGGGGACTGGGAAAGCTAGGAAGCAGGCTCGGGTGCGCGGCGCGTACACCGGCTCGGGTCCGGCACGACTCCCTCTTGCTCCAAATCCCTGCTTGAGGCCGGCGGCGCTGCCGCCGTTAGCTGCCGAGCGAGGGGCAGCCGGCACATCCCGAGAGCACATCCCGAGAGCACATCCCGAGAGCACATCCCGAGCGCGCTGCCCGCAGCCGCTTCCCCGCGCCCGGAGNNNNGGGGGAACCGGGGCAGCCGCCCCACTGCGGAGCGAGGGGCTCCGCTCCCCGCCCCGCCCCGCCCCGGCCTGCCCTGGCACATCGGCTCCTGGGGCAAGAGCCGGCCGTGCCTCGCTCGCCTGTCCGGGGCAGGGGAAGGTAAGAACGGGAAGGGGCGACGGAGCGGTGCTCCCGGCACGGGGCGGCGGCGGGATCCCCGCAGCGCCCGGACACGGGTGTCTGCCCTCGGGATGGGTGTCTCTCCCCGGGCACGGTGGTCTGCCCCCGGGATGGGTGTCTCTCCCCGGGCACGGTGGTCTGCCCCCGGGATGGGTGTCTCTCCCTGGGAACGGGGGTCTCCTCCCGGGAGGGGTGTCTCTCCCGGGATGGGTGTCTCTCCCTGGGAACGGGGCTCTCCTCCCGGGATGGGTGTCTCACCCCCGAGTACGGCTCCGGGGGGCGGGAGGGCAGCGGCGCCGCATCCCAGAGGCGCGTTTGCTGCCACCTTCGCCTCTGGCAACCCCAGCCCCTTCCCCAGCGCAGGCACTGCGGTCCTGATGGGAATGCTGCTTGCTAATGTAATCACGTATTCCGCCCTTTTTGCTCACTTGCTCTCAGAACCGATGTAAATACTCTCTGGGCCTTTGTCTGCCGAAAGTTAGATGCAATTTGATGCCTGACCATGAGGATATGACTGCTGGGGGGAAAAGAAACTGGAAAAAAAGCCTCAGTGTGGTGCGGTATGCAAGGTGTGCCAGTGAATGCTATCACCTGGAGAGTTTGTACCAAAAAAGAACAGAAAGGATCCTGTCAAACACCACCTGGAGTGTCACCTCAGTTTTATCCCCATTTTTTGAAAGCGACTGATACTTTGCCCACATAACTCTCCCACCATAACTGTCCCATTCTGACAATGTCAGATTTGTCGAGTTTATTTCATCTCTTGCTGACACACCAGCTCATTTCTGCTTTAAACCGTGGCTGTCCCTTCTTTCTCCCTCAGCTTTTTCTTATTGACAAGACCAAAGCATCTTCCATTAGCCTGAACAGGGCAGTAACAAATAAAATAAAATTGTCAGAACAAAAGAAGGCTTTGCTAAAACGAAGGAGTTGCAAGTAGGAATCAACAGAAAGTCAGGGACTAGAGAAATGGGTGAAAATACTTTTGGGAAGAAAGGGATGCTATGTTATTTGGCTGAGCTACATCTTTCTGCCTGGATGTATGGCAAAGAAGGAAAAAAAATTAAATATGTCAGCCCTCTCGCCTTCCTACTTCTATGTGTAGACATGACCTGCTCTTATTTTGCACTGAAAAAAATTACGAGATTTTGAAGCATCTGACAGTCCTGGGACCTCAGCAAATCTCTACTGTAATACTGTATGGAAGCATAATTCCTTGGTGTAGGTACAGGTCAAAGGAAAATGCTCATCGGAGTTCTGAACTTCTGCATAGCCTTGGCTGTGCAAATTGTGCTGTATCTCCTACAAATTTAACCTGGTGGACTAAAGGCGTATTGATAAGGAATCCCTTCCTGACATCCGTTGCTTAGTTGAAAACTGATTATATTGCTAAAATCAGTGGGGTACACTAGTATGACCAGCTGGCACATCTCAGCCTACACTATTAATTGTTGAGTAAATGTAGATTAACAGTATGGCATAATTCTGACCTGTTTAGCCTTTCAGTTCATGCAGTCAATCTGCTGCTTTTGCAAAAACAGCTCACCCTGAGAAATTCTTTGGGATATTGTGTGGGATAGAAGCAAGCAAAAAGGGCTCAGTCTCCTGCTGGCAGACAACCCTCCTTTCTCAGTGTGGAAACCATACTGAAGCATGTCACTCACTGGGTGGTGATCATACTGGGTATGGATGAAAATGTACCTCTGTTGCTCTGCAATGTTTCTCTGAAGATGGAAGGAATTAAATGGAGCTAACTGAAAAAGAACAAAAATTTTTTTAAAAAGCCATGTTAATCCAAACACATCAATAGCTGTTTTGTTAGGCAGACTTGAATTTGAGAAGGGTTAAGCTATGTGTAACTCTTGATGGCAAGGAAGTGACATTTCTTCTCTACTCCTGCTTTCCTTAGGGGAGATAGGAATAGGGAAGTAGAGTGAGTAACTCAGGGTTGGCTTTCTTCTCAGTGGAAACAGTGGTGTTTTATTGGTAAGTTTGCTTGGCACTGGTAATTTCTTACTATCTTCCCAGGCCAGGGAAAGGAGTCCCCAGGTTCACAGTTCTTGGTTAATGTGCCAACCATGCTCTGGGCAGTTTGCATGGGGACATGTATTTTTTCACATTGCACTGAAGACCAAGTCAGCAACTGATTGTTAACCATTCATATATTGTGCCTACTGAAGTCTTAGGGTAGCACAGAATTTGGCTCAGCCTGCGTAAGGAAGGAAAAAAAAAAGTGATTTTTATGCCAGTGGTGAAATTCTTACTGACATCAGCAGGGGAATGATTTGCTCTTCCCTATGACTGCAGTCAGAAATGAATGCCTGATTGGCAGCCTCCAAGGAGCTCTGTTTTCTGAAACATCACACAGAAAGGAAATATTATGTATAACTGTGTTTCAATTGTTTCTTGAGTTGATTTCAGCATAAATAAGTTGTGCAGTCATTTCAAAGAAATGCTGTTATTTCAGTTCTATTACAGTGGTATTTTTATTTGCATCGTGGTACAAACTGTTCTAAAACAAAGTTGCTTAAAGAAAGACCCCAGTAATTAGTTTACTGGTATTAAGGAAGGGCATAAACCTGTAAGAATTTAGTAACTATTTAAAGGAAACACTTTTCATTAAGGAAAAGCTGGAAGATTATTATGCTAATAACAGTCTGGATGGTGCTGTTCCATGTAGAATTCCCACAGCTATTACTGGAAGGCTTGTGCTAAATCAGCACTAGTTTTAGGTAGTGGATTGTAAAAAAATGATATGCTGCCCAGCAGGATCTTAATCCTTCTGCATTTACTTAGGCAAACTTTGTCTTTGGAATGCTTTTGAAATCTGTTCCAATTTTCAGCAGGAGTCATGCCTAAATAATATTACTGGATCAGCCTTCAAAATGTAAGGGCAAGAGAATTTAAATATATTAAGACAGATCTTTTCTTAATCCTGCAGTTTAGCGTGTGGGTTAGGAAAGAGATGTGGCTTTAGCTCGAAGCTTCTTGTCTTAGCCCATGTGGACCAATTTCTCCACCTGTTCTTGTACTGTTTTGTTTTCAGGGGCAGCTCTGTGGCTTAGACCAGGCTGCTGCAAGGATGGGGCCGCTGGAAGCAGGAGGTGAGGAAAACCAGACAGATGAAATGAAAATGGAGCTGTTCACTAAGCTGTATTTGACAAGATACACCACACCACTCAACGAATTGGCTCTGGACCCTAAACCAGAACTGAAGGACAGCACAACACTTGTTGAAGTGCAAATAATTCTCATCTTTGCTTACTGCTCCATCATCCTGCTGGGGGTGATCGGAAACTCCCTCGTGATCCACGTGATCATCAAATTCAAGAGCATGCGCACAGTGACTAACTTCTTCATTGCCAACCTGGCAGTGGCTGACCTGCTGGTGAATACGCTGTGCCTGCCCTTCACTTTGGTTTACACGCTCTTGGGCGAATGGAAACTGGGCCCGGTCTTGTGCCACCTGGTGCCTTATGCCCAGGCCCTGGCTGTTCACGTGTCTACTGTGACACTGACTGTGATCGCTCTGGATCGTCACCGCTGCATCGTCTACCACTTGGAAAGCAAAATCTCCAAGCGGATCAGCTTCCTGATTATAGGAGTTGCCTGGGCAGTCAGTGCCCTGCTGGCAAGTCCTCTGGCCATCTTCCGTGAGTACTCGTTGATTGAGATCATTCCTGACTTCAAGATTGTGGTCTGCTCTGAGAAGTGGCCAGGAGAGGGGCAGCTCAACTACGGCACCATCTACAGCATCTCCATGCTCCTGATCCAGTATGTGCTGCCTCTGGCAGTTATCTCCTATGCTTACATCCGTATTTGGACCAAGCTCAAGAACCACGTTAGCCCTGGGGCGGGGAATGACCACTATCACCACCGGCGCCGGAAAACCACCAAGATGCTGGTGTGCGTGGTTGTGGTGTTTGCTGTCAGCTGGCTGCCCTTTCACACCTTCCAGCTGGTCAGTGACATTGACAGTCAGGTGTTAGACCTGAAAGAGTACAAACTGATCTACACGGTGTTTCATGTCATTGCCATGTGCTCTACGTTTGCTAACCCCCTTCTCTATGGCTGGATGAACAACAACTACAGGACGGCCTTCCTCACGGCCTTCCAGTGTGAACAGCGGCTGGACTCTATCCACCCCGAAGTATCAGCAGCTTTCAAAGCCAGGAAGAAACTAGAAGCAAAGAGGATTCAGTTCCCTGGGGACTCTTTCACACAACCTACCAATGTCTAAGATGTCTGACTTCAAAGAAGAAATGAGTATGTTGTGGACAAAGGGATGAATCCATTTTGGTACATGCATTTTTAATGCGTAGTTTTGTTCATAAATGGTGAAAGAACAGTAGCAGGAAAGTCAAGGCAGGTATTACGATTTGAGGAGAGTTGATTGACAGCAAGAGTATGTAACTATACAACTGCACGGAAATAAAAGGGAGAGGCTCTGTTTATGGCTGTCTCTAACAGGGTAAATACCCTTCCATCCCTCCCATATCTTCTTGCCAAGTGTAAAGGACAAGGGCAGGGTTTGCTGGTTTTGCTGGAGGAAGGCAAATGGCTGATTTGTAGCACAGGAATATTGGTGGTGGGTGCGGGTACTTTTTATGTTGGGTGTGGAGATCAGGGAGTGCA
The DNA here is from genome assembly GCA_013397975.1 of Machaerirhynchus nigripectus. NCBI lineage: Eukaryota > Metazoa > Chordata > Aves > Passeriformes > Dicruridae > Machaerirhynchus > Machaerirhynchus nigripectus. The sequence goes on from VZRQ01001805.1 coordinate 1,400,115, forward strand.
GAATTCTGCCAGGAGAAAGAAGCCTGTCTGGTGGGGGAATCGGCTGTGCTGGTTAAACCTCAAACTTTTCAGGCCCCTTCTCTCCCACAGGAATCTTTTGCAAAGACAAGGGAATTAGGAAGAGAAGTATGTTACTTTTTTTGACTTGTGCTAGAGTATTTCAAACCAGAGCATTTGAAATAGGTTAGGTGGTTAAAACAGAAAAGAGAAAAGAAAACCAAATCCACCCAAATACTGAATTCAGTGAGAGGAAAGGTCAGGTTTCTACATAAAATGAAATGTGGGGTTTGGCCAATCAAATGGGGTAAAAAGTCATCCCTTAAGAATTGGCAGTTGTTATGCTGGTGAGAAAATCCTGAGCCTGTGACTTGATCAGTCATTCCCTGCAGATTCCTGCCTTTCATTCTGCTCTGGGAACAGCTCACAAATGCAGTGCTTTAAAGTGGCGTTTGAGGGCAGGGAATGCAGGCTCAGGTCTTCTGTGAGCACTTCATAAACTGCTAATATTTTCATTTTCAGGACCTGCTTAAATGTCTAATGTGTTATTAACTCCACAGGCTTTGCATTGTTGCTGCTTCTGCCTGGATAATAAAACAGCAGATAATTTTGATCCTCTGGAAAGGCTGCTAGATGGTAAAGTGCTTTTCCTTATTGTGGTTTTATGTCACACACTCATCTCGTCTCGGAGCTTTTTCCATCTTTAGCCTTTGTAAAAATAAAGAACATCTGAATGACTGTAACCTAATAACTGTATGCTATGTTTATGTGATAAGTTATCAGTTATTCTGCATGCCGTAGTTAATAGTTAAATTCCTTTTTTGCTCAGGTACAAAATTTTAATCTGTTTACCGTGTTGTACACAGCAATGTTCACCTCTTCTATGTCTTTGTTCAGCCTCTTTGAACTCATTAAAGAGATGAAGAAAATTTCAATCCATGTTTATTCCAAGCTGCCCTGTGCTTATCTAGAATAAAAACAAGTGTGATACTTTCACTTGGAGTCTAGTTTGACAGCTACATTTCAGCAGCCTTATTTTTTCTTTCCATTTTTTGTTGTTCCTAAATTCATTGTGTTCTCTCTTAAAAATTGAAACCCAAGAAAACTCCAGTGCTGAAATATTTGCTGTCTAATCAATAGTATCAGGTCTTTATCAAGTGGAGAAATGCAGAGTATTCAGTATTTGGCACCATCCTTTAAATATCCATTGAATCATTTGGACTTGGATTTTCTTGAGCAGAAAAGGGAGGTCTAGAGAATTAGTTAGTGTTTACTCGAGCAGGAAAAGGTATCCATCATTCTTAAACAGTTTTACAAAAATAAATTAATTCTCCACCATGTTCAGGACATGATACTGCCCACGAGTTATTTTTGTCTGACTATTAATAGTATCCAAAATGTAAGCTCAGAACTCTTAACGGGTGAGGAAGGATTATAGAAGTGTGCAATTATTATGGACATCAATCACTTGTATCACTTGACTCTGAACCCTTCATCAGAAGTATTATTACTACAAATAGCCTCCTTTATTTAAAACGCAAATGATTTAGAAGTTCTGTTTAAACTCCTTTAAGCCTGTTAGAGTGTGGTATATAGACAGTTTTGAAGTAACCATGACAGTGTGTGCAAAATCTACAATTGCCCGGCTAATTCTCTGTAATTTTAAGTCTGCTTTACATCATCCTGTATAAAAGCAATTAATTACAAATCATCTTTCCGTTTATTTCATGGAATCTTTGTTTTAAGGCTTCCTGAGCTTTCTCTGCAGCCATCACCCTGAGCCAGGACTGGTGCACTGATTTGCTGCATTGCTTTCCTCTCTGCCTTGTGGAGGTGGTGCCCTGGTCAGTGCCGGCTTTAGGGTAACAAACCTGTGCACAGTGTCCCACTGCAAGGTGTGGATTTTCCCAGGGCACTTGAAGAGGGGATGTGGAAGAGGCAGCACTCACTGGTGCCTCCTGCATGGCTTAGTCACTCCTGGCACTTGGCTCCTGCACAAGCACAGCTTCACACTTCAGTACCCGCCACGTTTATAGGAAAACGCGGTGTTTTATCATCAAAAGCAATGACGTAGCAGCATCCCTTGGGGTTGCCCCAAATCCCAGCTGTCAGAATGATATGGAAACTCAGGGTTCATCCCCATTTCCTTGTAAGGGAAAATGAACCTATAAGCAGTATCTAACCACTGGAGTGAGGAGTCTGCAGGGGACCCTCTGTTTTTGCCTGATGTAAGAACCAGGATCCAGGTCTCCCCATTCACATATTAGTGCTTTAATTATGTTTTTAAGGCATTGTATTATTTTCCTGTTGCTTAGGTGCAAGTTTTATACAAAGCCAAAGAATACCAGCAGCATTCACCCACTGAATAATTTGCTAGTAGGCAGCAGGGCGCTCAAGAGCAAATATCATCACCTATTCAAGGCAAGAATTTGAACCAACATACCTCAGTTCTCATCAGTGCAATCTAGTCAGCATGCTGCAGCCTCTCCTGAGGCAGCAAAGTATGTGTTCTCAGAGCTGTTTTATTGTATATAAAATAATTAAACATTGAGTATCTTGGTTTTATGGGCAGGAGGTTGTGACCTTTGCGTGGCACTCGGGTTCAGGGACAGGGATATCAGAACAGATACAGACAGAATTTAGGTTGGGCCTCCTCCCCCATTCTCCACGAGTACATCTACTGTAAAGATACTGCAATACATGCAGGATGAGCTCACTGGGAGTAGTGCCAAGCTGATCTTGCTTTGGACTCTTACTTGGGTTTGGCTTGCAGAAATGAGGCGTATCCACCACATAGATGCCATCAGATGTGATCTAGGATCCTAGCTGGTCACCACTTAGCTCTTGGCCTCCGTGGAAGAACATGTTTTGATGCCTTGCAAATTTTACTGGCAGAAATGTATCTGCAGGCTTTGGCAGCAGCGCAGTCCTGAGCGGTCCATAGTTACGTAGGTACAGCTGTGGTCTCCCAGCACTGGCTGGGCACCAGGCAGCTCAAGCCTGGAGGCAGAAGAGCTGCACTCATGCACTTTGCCGAGGCTGTCGTGCGTTTGCCTCGGAGGAGAACACAGCGCTGTGCTGCTTCTGGACAAGTGTTAAAGTCACATTGCCTGTTAAGGGTACAGCCAAGGGGCTACAAGTGGAGAAGCAATCCTGAGTGAGCTGCTAGGATTTTATGGGAAGCCAGCGAAGATGGGGTTTTGGTATGTGGGGACAGTGCTGAACCCTCTCACTGAGCCCAGTGAGTAAATACTTCACCTGAGCCTTCACTGAGAGCTGTGATCTCCACGTAGAGCTGCAGCCTATGACTGAACAGAAAGTACACCATTGTTTAATCTAAGAAAAAAGAGATTTGAGGCCCTAAGCAGTTAAAATAAAAGGACTAAGCCTTGACAGCAGATGGGTTTAAAATGCATATCTATAAATTGTACGTCAGAGCTGTGCAAAAGTTGTTTTGTAGAATAAGTGTGTGAAAAACAGTTGTCTGTCAGTATAACCCCGCCTTCTGTAAAATGTGTAATGGACACACATACCTTGTCAACATACTAATAACTTAAATTAAATAACACTAAGAGTAATTACTGAATGGAAAATACTATCTGCATTTTATCTGTCAGACCACAAAAAACCCACGGAATTTGCAGATTAGTATAATCCATTTCCTTGCTTCATAGTTTCTAAACTCTCTCCAGGATTTTCTTATGCTAATCCAGAGCATGACCTTAAGGGATGAATTTTGTCTTTGGATGCCTGAGTTATTTACCTAGTACTGTCATTATAAAGGCCACTCCACAATCGGAGAACTGCTTTGTGCCAAATTACAGGTTCTTTGCCCTAAAAAACTACGAGATGTATGTAAATCCATGCAAGATTGGTTTTGCTAAAGACTTGTGTACTGCAGTACAAATGCTTATTTCTGCAATCAGTAGTGATTTTCATATCTTGAATTGGCCGTCATTTTAAAAGGAAATTAATACAAGTGTCTGAGGAATTCTGAAGCTGGTAAAGCTGGAGAAGCAAGAAAGTCATAGGATGAGCTGCTGCTTCAAGAAGCAAGAAAGAGAGAGCAAGAACGAGGCTAGTGAAGATGTCATTGATTTATAGACTTTCGTTCTTCCTTTGGTCTGGGCAGTGAGAGAAACGTGTAGAAATGAAACCGGGACAAATGAAGACACATGTACAAGGGACAGTGTTACCCAGGGAAACTGAGGAACTCTGAGAAGAAATTCCCGTGATTGTTTGAGCCTTAAAATTCACATCATGTTCTTAAGCAAGTAAACCTGGATGTGTACATTAGCTCACCTAAATGTAATGTAGCTGAACAGCTCTGTACTGATAAGGTATCAGAAGGAATGGATGTGTTATTAATTCTAGCCAGGATATGGGATGAATAATGTATACAAGCTCCTCATAAGCTCATTTCAGATGGGATATATGGAGAAATTGGTGCTTGCATTAAAATCTTTTCCCTCTCAGGTGTCACTGACCTCCCATGGAAGGAAGATAGCTTAAACTCTAAAACTTAAAAGACTGTGGAATTACACATCTGATGCATGGAGGCACAGTTTAGCTTGAAAAAATTATTATAATTTTTGTTTTGCTGATCTGCATAGGAGAAAAAGGCTGTAGTTTGCCTCTTGGACCTGCAGCTGAATTTGCACAACTGGACTTTATACGAAACAGACTTTTATTTGTACATTTCACAACTCTCATTATCTACTAACTCTGCTACACATGGTATCTTTAACAGTAGAATCCATGCTTACACATTTATTGGGTCTAACTATTTCTATCCCTTCAAGTTTGCATAGACAAAGAGAAGTTTAGGTCAATTCTCCTATTTATTAGCATCCTCCAAAATCAGTTATTTGTAGCCAACTGGATTTTAAAGTTTGCTGGCAGTACTGTGACTTATTAATTTATTCAAGGTAGCCAAGCTGGTGAAACAACTAGCCTTGCTCTCGTCGCACTCTGGCTTGGGGCAAGCCCATCTCAGCAGAGCATGGCTATAGTTCCTCACCATACCAAACGTGAGCTTTGGAGCTGAGGCAGAGACACCCTTTCCCAGTGTATTCTGAGGACTGGTCCCAGCAGCTGAGCTGGAGAAATATTCTTCAGTTTTGCAGTGCTTTGAATCTCGGTTTATGCCGCTGTGAGGACAACGCACGTTGCATTTGGCAGTGCTCCATCCCGGTTGCACTCTGAAGTGGCTACTGCAGAGAGTGTAAGTGTGCAAGTGCCACATGTCTGCTGCCTCTCCAGCTTAGTGTAGCCCAGCTTCCAGAGCTCAAATAGAGCTGACAGTAAGTGTTCACGGGCACCCTTGGCCTGAGCACATGGAAGCTGCGCACTGTCACAGGGAGAGTGAGGGCAGTGAGGCTGAGCTGATGACAGGGTGGCTGGGGCAGTTCCCCTCAGGGAGCTCATCCTTAGCTGTAATTAAAACTTGCTCTCATACCTCCCACTCTCTCTAGCACTGATGTGGCCCAAGGCACCAAAAGCTGAAGGCTGCTTCACATTAATATGTGAAGTGAGTGGTCGTAGACAGCCACTTTGGCAGTGCCTCCATCATTGCTTCTCTGTGCCTCCATCAGCTGTACTACTCACACCAGAACTGAACTGGCAGGGAGATCCATGGGGAAAAATACTTTACAGATAAGTGGTAAATTTCTTGTACTGACGAGAACACTGGCTGAGGGGTGGTTTTGCAAAATATAAATACTTTAAGACAGAGCTGGATGCAGCCATGGTGGGACGGGTGTGTGCAGCAGCAAACCTCTCCTCTGCCACCACAGCATGAGGCAGATGCTTGCACAGAACCACACAGAACTTGTGCAGGCCAGTGTGATGTGCAGGGATCAAGAAACTGCTTCCAGTTAACATTAATTCCTGCTTCTGTTGGTGACAGGTGAAAATTTAGTGATAGGGATACACAGTTTATGGTTTTCACTGTTGAGATCTCTCATGAGTCATATTAAGCCAGAGGAATGATTTCAAGGACAAGTAGAACTAAAAATTATGAAAGGGTTAAGCTATAATAAAGGCAGTCTCACAGTGCCTAGCAAGTTTGCTTTCTTCTAAGTTAAAATTCCATGGTTATCTCAGTTAACTGGAATCAAAAGTAGAGAAAAGAGAGGAAGAAAACTCATTGCATTCAGAATCCTTATTTTATTTGCTTATTTTCTTCTAATGGGGAAGAAAAAGGGTTTATAACCAGCTCAGTGTGTAATTGATTACCAGGACATAAATTGAAATGAAAAATCATGCTCTCCATAATTGCTATTCAAAAGCCTAAGCTTGCAATATACCCTGAAAGTACGCTTTCTGATTTATCTATCCCATTCATCATCCTTTCCCTCTTAGTACTTGTGCCTGTGCTATGAATTCTGATTTTAAGCATCAGAAGAAGCTGCCTTTCAGTCTCCTAAGTTAGCTGGAAACCCCAATGGTGTGTTGTCTTATTCTTGATAAACTACTATCTAGTATCTCCCATGATCTCTTCTTCTCTCTTGGGCTGTAAGAGCAAGTAGCAACCTCCTCTAACCTTACTTTGTGTTTATGATTTAGCTATTCCTGACAAACTCCCAGAACACTTCGTAATCTCATATGCATCTGTTGCATATGTATGATACAGCTAATTTCTTGCTTCTCTGCCTTTCCTATGGTAGAATATAGCTGTTCCAGTCCATAAAAAAGAAATCCAGTTCATCATTTTTACTGCTCAGTTTGCTACTTCTCTGAGACATAATACAGGTAATACCAGAAAAATTTTCTCTCTCTCTGTGAGATTGTATATCTATGGAAAGCTTGGTACTACTATGAAGGAAATTAGACTGCATAGTGCTTAAATCTTGATTTCTGAATAAAAACCCAAACTACTTCAAATGACTATGCAAACCCCAGGAGTTTAGCATTAATAAAGCAGTAAAGTCCTGCATGGGTGCTTGACAGGATGAGATGGCAGGATGAGGCAGTGGTGTGACTTGAAAAATAGTGAGCTTTGGCTCAAGAAAGCATTTTGCTTACCTATTTTGTCCTGTTACACAGGAAGTTGCTTATCCCTTCTGCTGGAAACAGGTGCTCATAGTGTGGGCTCTGCTGCTGAAAGGGTAGGTTCCTAGTAAACAGAATAGACAGAACTTTGTGTGTGATGCTGACAGAACTATACAGTGTCCTTGAATACCTCTCCTTTCACGTTTGGTTGCCCATCTTCCCACCCAGTTTGCTACAGAAGAGATTTTCCTCTTGGGATCTACAAGTGACAATCCTTCATGGGCTGTTTACAGCCTTGTGTCCTCACAAATCCTAAACAAGTGACATTTAAAGAGTGGGAAGGAGCCAACAGTGCAAACAGGACTACAACTCTATCACAGCAAGCCTTCCTGTTTGAAACAAATGAAATGCTGGCTCGCCAAAGAAGAACAGGTAAAATGGGGAAGGTCAGAGCACTGATGACTCTTTTTATTCTTTTGCTCATATGGTTTCAGATTAGAAATCATATTAATGTTTTTCTACTGAAGTTACACCTAACCAGTAATACAGTTGCTGAGATGAAAAACAGATTAAAGAGGTAAATTATTAGGACGGCTTTTTCCAGCACAAACAGACTGAAGTGCACTTGTAATCTTTGTACCAATATGATTCTTGGTGTTGGTGTCTATACTGAACTCCTGCCAGCTAATGTGCTTACTGCTGAATTTCTGTTCCCAAAAGAGCTAAAAGAGAGAGAAAGGCAAATTTCAGTGGAAGATGGTTTTGAATTTATGCTCCCAGCTCCATTTTATTCCTTTGAAAATCTCCCCATAAGCCATTTCATGCCTTTACATACACATGCCCTTAGCTCGCATAACCTGCATGGGAGGATTGGCAGCACCTGACTGCAGTTTCATTGGAACCATGCTACCACTCCGACTCAAGGGGGCTAAGTAGCAGGCCTTCATTTTACCTGGATAATTTGCAGCCCTAATTAAGCATATATGCTCTCCGACGCAGGCTGGAACACTCTCAGGATGGAAAGCTTGCAGACACTCTACCATCCTAGATAAAGTCGTGGTTCACCCATGAGGAGGCACCAAGTGTGAATGACCAGGCCCTCAAGAGCCCTGTCTGTCTGCAGGTCTCCCTAAGGCTAACACCTAGCAAAGCCCAGTTTGCCATCCTTCTTTCCTTACTTTAGAGCCTGCACCCTACGATGTCAGTGCAGAGTGGCTTTTACCAGTGTTACTTGGAAAAAATGGGTGCTACCTTCTGTATCTCTACAGGTGTTTTAGAGACCATGGATTTGTCTGTAGCACCTGTTCAGAATCTCACCACGATAACCCTCCTGAAAAGCAGGACAGGTGGGAAGGCCCTTCATGTAGCCAGGTTTTTAGGTCTGCCCCATTTCCTGGGGCACTTCACTGATCACTTCTGGATACATCCCTCCTGGCTGTCAAGAGGTCAGGCTTTAATATTCAGAAATAATTTTGGTGCCTTGAGTCTGTAACAAAGACCACTCTCATCCTTCCTAACTCCTCCCCGAGAAGGATGCTGCTGACTCTCATTTCCAAACAATCCTGCATCATCCTATCATGGACAGAAAACAGGGAATTGGTCTCTTCAAAACACCATGAAATTGCTTTTGCTGTTAAAAAAACCAAAAAAAAACTAGCTCAGCACAGGGCAGCATTTGAAATTGGAGTTTTTGAGTTAATTTTTTTTATGTCTGAAAGACATATACAGCCACATTTAGAACATTATCCTCTCAGAGACTGCTAAGAGCCTTTGCCTGATGCAGATTTCAGTTTCTCACTAGACACTTCAGATGGAAAAAGGTGAAAGCCAGCCCTGAACACAAAAAAGCAGCCTAGTTTCTGCATCCAGCTTTAGAGAAGAACAAAATCTACACAGGGAGCATTGCCTATTAGAGTCCAACAATTCACTGGATTTTCATTTTCTATTAACACACACAGCTTAATTGATTTTTAAAACAGCTTATTTTAAAGTATGGTTCTAGGCAGTGTTCCTAGTATATTTTTATAATGTGACTGCAGGACTGGTTAAAGGAAGATGTAGGCTATTAAGCCATAGATTAAGCCAATGCGTTCCCATTGTTTCCTGAGTTGAAAACACTTAAAGCAGACCCTGCTGGATCTGAACACTGTGGCACCTAGCAACTCAGGAGTGCTTCAGTCCTAATGTACATTGGCAGATATTCAGGTGAACAGCATGCCACTTGAGGTCACGATTGGTTTGTAAATCCATGCTTACGAGCTCTACTGAACTCTGTATAATTATACCAGACCAAAATATTCTTTCTCATGAAAAAACCTAAATGCCTAGTTTTACACTGTTATTTGCTGTGTTTGTTACAAAATTATTAGTTTCCCAACACTAAGACTTGTCTATCCTTTTTCTTCTTTTTTTTTTTTTCCTGAGAGATGCTTGATTTGGGTGGAACAATATTAAAAAAAGGAGAGAAAAAAAGTCAGACATTGGTAAATATATCTGAAAATGATGCAGTGAACCATTGGAAAAGAAAGAAAAGTGGTTTTCATGCAGAAATTTGTATTACACATGTTTTTTGCCATCACAAAATGTAGCTAAACAGTCCCAATCTGTGTTTTCCAAAGCAAAGCAAAAACAGAACCGTAGGCATGTAAGCTGGTGACCAGTTTCTCAGCTCCCATAAATTAGGTCATTGTAGCTCCATTGCACATAGTAATACTTAGACCATTTATATCCCATTGTGGCACCAGCCTGAAGAACTCTCCCTTTCACACGCTCAGTTTCAGATAGAGGTAATGAAAAGAGATGCACTACATTAGCACTGTTACAAACTTTTTCATATGCCCCACTTTTATCTCTTTGGAGCCTTGTTTGGGTGGGTTATTGGTAAATGCAACTTGTGTCCTCCATCTGAAACCCCTCCTGAGGCAGGAGGGAGAGCAGAGGAGAAAGGGGCACTCCAAGCCAGAGCAGCCGGGGCTGTGGGCACAGCAGTTGCCAGCAGCAATGGGCACATGGGAAGAAAGGCTGGTGAGTAACTGCTGGTTGGAAGCTCTTAAGTAGGAGATTGAGATGGGAATGCCTGAAAATGGGATAACAAGAAGACGGGGGTTTTATTGCAAGAGAGCTCGAAATTACACAGCATGCGGATGGAAAGGAGAAGTTGAGGTCTGAAGTGAGAGCCAGGAGGTTAAATTTTATAGAAGAGCTGATGTGTGAAATGGTAACAGAGTCAGGGATTAAAGCTGTAGGCAGGGGTGGGTAATAAAAAGAGCCTTTTCCCAGGCCTGTTAACCCCATCTCTGTTAGGTGCCCTTTTCACTCAGCTAAGTGAGTTGGCAATCTATGATAATGGTGAGATCTACTGATCTCCATACTTTATAAGTATTATTATGAAAATTGAAAAAATGTTCAAGGGCATTTAATCACCTGAGCAAGGAGATTTACTTGTCTTTGTGTTCTTTCTTTTAGTGAAAACAGAATTTTTTTCTGAGTTTGTCCTAGAAGTCACAAGATTTGAAGAGATCCCAGGGAAAAAAATACTTTTTCTGGTTTTAAACCTGATGCAGTTCCCTGTTTCTCCCCACTGCAAGATGAAACCATTTCAAATTTAGCCACCCAGTGGACAGTCCAAACAAAGCCTGAAGCTCCTCATCAGCAGCCAGTTACCTTGGCTTGAGTTTCAGCAATCCAGTTGATGGCTGGCAGTTGCTCCTTCATCTGTTCTTGTTACCATAGGAACAGAGAGAAAATAGTCAAACTTAGGTAAAGCTTTTTTTCTGGCTTCTATTTTTCTTCTTTTTTTTCTGAAAGAAAGAACAGCAGCAAAGATGTTCATGAAGTGCTTCTTGTTTTCCGTGACCGGGGGCTCTTTTTCACTGGAACTGGCAGATAGTAAGCAGCCAGCTACAGAACCATAAGATCCTGTGGAAACTACAAGAGGTACAGGCTCAAGTGAGATAGACACATTGAGATATGTTTTCAGAAAAGCATACAGACTATGAGTCATCAGCAGTAAAAGATCAGTAAGAGTTTACCAGATGAAAAAGTAAACAAAAAAGTATGAAAAAAACCACCTGTAGGTGTGAGTTCTTCTCTTTGTAATTTAATAGTATTCATTGACTGTAGTGAGTAAGGAGCAGACTGTATTGTTTGGGTTTCTTTCATTATTCCATGTGCAGACATAATCAAAATATTTGCTGAAATTGAATTCTTCCTTTTGTTGTAACCATTTTCTGTAAAACTACAGCCTGGTTGATCTGTGAGTGCTTGTGCTCACACATCTTTCGGGCAATATGGTGCTTTCACTTAATTCTCCTGAAATTGTTCTGGTTCTCTAATGGTGCAGAGGAGCAGCAGTTAGACCAATGAGTGTGTTTTACAGCACACATTCCTGTAAAAATAAGACAAATAAAAATAATTGGCATTTTAATGTGCCAAAAAGGAGAAGAAAGCATCTCTTCCAGGATGGCATCCTCCCTCAAAACTGGTGGATTTTATCACTACGGTGAGTGCTGTGCAGCCCTTCAGAAGGACCTCGACAGTGTGGAGAGATGGGAAGAGAAGAACCGTCTGAAGTTCAACCAGGACACAGGCAGGCTCCTTCACTTGGGCAGGTCCTGCACCTGGGCAAGAATAACCCCCTGCACCAGTACAAGCTGGGGGCCAACCTGCTGGGAGGCAGCTCTGGAGAAAATGGACCAGCAATGTGCCCTTGTGGCCAAGAAGGCCGATGGTATCCTGGTGCATTAGAAAGAGCACTGCCAGCAGTGCAAGGGAGGTGATCCTGCCCCTCTACTCAGCCCTGGTGAGGCCTCACCTGGAGTGCTGTGTCCATTTCAAGGGAGACAGTGGAGCCCTGAAACAGATCCAGCAGAGGGAATAAAAGATGATGAAGGGATTGGAGCATCTCTTTTGTGAGGAAAGGCTGAGCGAGCTGGGCCTGTTCAGTGTCAAGAAGAGACAACTGAGATAGGGCCTCTTCCTTGTCTATCAGTATCTAAAGGGAGGGTGTCAGAGGACAGATCCAGGCTCTGTTCAGTGGTGCTGCACAACAGGACAAGAGGTGGTGGGCAGAAACTGATGCACAGGAAGTTCCACCTGAACATGAGGAAGAACTTCTTTACTCTTTTACACGGTGAGTGACCGTGCACTGGAATGGATGGTCTAGAGTGGCTGTGAAGTCTCCTTCACTGGAGGTATTTAAAAACCATCTGGGCCCAGTCCTGTGCCATGAGCTTTAGGATGACCCTTCCTGAGCAGGGAGGATAGACCAGATGATCCACTGTGGTCCCTTCCAGCCTTGCCCATTCTGTGATTCTGTGTCCTTCCAGACAGACATATCACTTATGAATGACAGTGCTCCATCTGTCTGATTCAGACTAATCACAGAATCATCACAAACATCCACCATCCCCGCAGGCTAGCACTTTTTGGTTCTCTTAGTGAGACATTACATGAGCAGCTGGACACGCATTTAAAGCCAGTCTCCAGAGAGGTTTGGTAACGAGCTGGAAAGGTGTCCATCGCAAAAGTTACTGAAATGAAAAGCACCATTCTGGGAGCTAGTTTCCATATTGGGACATGATATCACAACATTTTTGGTGAGTTTTCATGATAATTTAGAACCTTATACATGCAGACACGGATTCCTGTGGTCTTCATGCCCTGGCTGTCCTGAGGTACTTCTACTGCAGCGGATGAGAGAGCTGCTGATTGTCAAGGTAACAAAAATGACTATGGACAACCAAACCCTCTTGTCTGCTCTTATGAGAAATACCTATTTCCAATAGCATTTTCACATTTTAATGTAGCTAGGAGGGATTTCTTGATGGTTTCCATTAGTAAGGAACACTTTAGGATTTTACTTCAAGTATATTTGCTAACAAGAGCATTTCATTTTCTTTCATCATTTTCTTCCTTGCAGTGGAAAGCAGCAATTTTACATAAGAAGTCAAATAATGGTGCATCCTGCCTCTCCTTAAAATCTGGTAGACAAAAATCTGCAATTTCAGTTTGAAACAGCTGAGAGAGTTAAAAAAATGAAATTTACTTATTTATTTATTGATTGATTGATTTATGGGAGAGAGATGAACCTAGATTCTCTGCTTTACTATTCTTTTCTTCTTGGTGCCCTATACACCAATTCATTCAGTTTCCCTTGTAGCTGACTCAGAAAGGTGAACTCTGAATGTGGACTGAATGTAACTTGTTTTTATTTGCAAGCTGAGACACAACCAAGGTAACAAGGCAAGCTCTTACTTCATCAATCGTCTTGCCTATATTGGAGGTTGTACCTTTTGTATATAGAAGGTCAAACTGAAAATTACTTACAGACCGTGGGAGTTTCTTTTTTAGAGCATGAGAATGAATGGACAACATTGAATCATAGGTCTGTCTAACCCCAAAAGGCCAGAACAGGTGAATAATTGATGGGAGAGAATAGTGACAAAGCAGGCATATAATGAAAATTCCCCCCAGTACATTCTGTTTTCTGGAGAGCTACACACACACACACGGCACATTGGCAATCTGTATTAAATAAATCCTTGAATGCAACAAAATTGTTGTATTTCAATTCCAACTTTTCCAAGTAAACCTGTCCTGCTTTTTATGCTTATTCAAGCACTTAATACTCCCTGGCCAGGAATTTCAAGGTTTAAATCTGTGTTGCGTGAAGGACTAATGCTTCTTGGGTTTCTTTGCATCTGAATTACTACCATTATTTTTTGCTATCTCCCTCAACAAATGAAGATCATGAGCTTCACCATAAGAGTCTTTGCCTTGTACCCACTGATGAAAAGTTCTACCAACCACTTGCTTACCTAAAGCTGCACTCTAAGAGAAATAAGGACTTAAACTTCAGCAAATCCTATTTAAAGCAGAGGCTGAACTGTCTCCATTAATAAATGATGATTTGGGTGAAGATAAAACAACTACTAGAAAATCAATATTTGTTATTATCCAAGGATACAGGGTGTTTTTATCTCTTTTCACATGAAATTACATGGTAATACATTCAGCATTTTGCTGATTGGCTTTTCATCAGCAAATCAGTTCTTATAAAAGCAAGCAGTAGCCCAGCTATCAGCAAAAGGCAGTCATCATGCATCTCATTATTTGAGACAGTAGACTCTAACAGGGAAATACTGCTGCTTCCAAATCTTTCCTCTGCTGTCTGTATTTAATAGTATTGCTGTGAATATGCTTGTGGTGCTTTTGATGGCTGACATCAACAGATGGCTGAACGCAGAACTTGTCTTCTGCACCCCCAGGATCAGGAAGAGCAGTGACAGTAGACACGTCAGTCAGACTGATGCTACATGCTACTGATTATATGCCATTTTTCATAATCCAGGTTTCTCTGTGTCCTTCAGTCGGACTTTTGTTTGCTGAAGTGAAGGCATATGATGTGTGCACATCCATTCAAACCTCAAGGAGTCATATGGCAGGTTTGAAGTAGATGGTTGAAGCAGGATGAGGTTTATTTAGTTGGATGTCTGGTCTTATGGATGTTTGATCATTTTGAATTGTGACCTTTTCTGAGTGTTGTATGAAAGGAGAGAAGATCAGCACTCCCCTTGACAAGGATGGAAGAGGCCCTTGTGGCCTGTACAACATGCATACGGTTAAGGCACTGTCACCTACTTTGTGACATCTAACCATGTTTAACCCAAAGGAACAGCATGAAGTTGTGTCAGGGGAGGTTCAGGTTGGATATCAGGAAAAGGTTCCTCACCCAGAGGGTGGCTGGGCACTGGAACAGGCTCCCCAGGGAAGTGGTCACAGCACCGAGCCTGACAGAGCTCAAGAAGCATTTGGAAAATGCTCTCAGGCACATGGTGTAACTCTTTGATCTGTCCTGTGCAGGGCCAGGAGTTGGAATCAATGATCCTTGTGGGTCGCTTCCACCTCAGAATATTCTGTGGTTCTGTGACAAGGCTAAAGGCTAATATTTAAAGTTGCTGGTTGTCCAAATTCACTGGTGGCTGTTTACTGAACTGCATAAACATGACTATTCCAGCACTTGAGGTATACACACAAATGCACAGAACCCCTTACTGTAGGTTACAGAAGACTTCTAAATGCAGCTGTCAGGCGTGCAGCCAGAGCTGACTCAGGGTTTCCTCACACTACAGGTAAAACTCAGGTTTCAGGTGTGGAGTGGTAAAATTCCCTTTTGCCTTCTTGCAGGTGTTACCCTCTTTCCGACAATGGAAAACAGAGCTGTGTCCCATCGCCCTGCACTCCCCCTCCTGGCTCTGAGTCCGTGCTCTGGGAAGGAAAGCAGCAGGTACTCCTGGCCAGAGCTGGGCTCAAAGAGCAGGAGTGAAGGTGCCAAAAGTGCTTCTGGTGAGCACAGAAGCCCTGCATCCGTCCATCACTTCTGACGTCTCCCTATGGAGTGCACCAGGGAGTTTGGTGTGCAGTGGCAGCGGGAAGACCATCCAGATTAAGGTTCCTTCTCCCTCAGTGCTGGGCTCTGTACCGCAGCAGGGGCTCTTTCAGTATTTCAGAACTTTTTTGGGGGTTTATTTGCTTTCCATATGCACCAAACAGGATGCCAGCCAACTCTTTAATATTCTGCTATGCTGTGGCTGGATCCTGAAGCTCTCATTCAGGCAACAGCTCTGCTGCATTGCATGAGACCAGCAGCGTAAGCAACAGCTGTCTAGCTCAAACCACATTATGAAACATGTAGGCATAAAAGGATTAACACACTTTCTAAAATCTAAAGAAAATTTAGCCATGGCTAATTTCCCCAGGCACTCTAGAAATACCTTTTTCTTTTTTAAGAGGTATATAGGTCAGTCAAGTGTTATCAGTAACTAGCATTTAATGAGAAAGCTAATGCTTTCTCTGCTTCAGTCATCAGTTTTTCTAAAGCTGACTCTATTCTCAGAAATCTGGGTTGTTTTCTTTTATATATATATAAACATACAAACAAGCAGCACTATATACAGTACAGATGAGCAATCTCTGTCCTCGTATTGCACCAGGAGCCTTGTTACTCCTCCTGTACATAGCTCTTGATCTCCTATTTATTAATTCTTTAAGGACTGACCTGACATTTCACAGTTTATCATGATTCTAGAGCAGAGCAAAGCCAAGCTGTTTCAAAAGCACACTGAAGCACAGTTTGTATCCCAGGCCCTCCAATGCTTCTTTGACAGTGTGTATTGAACCAGACTAGGAAAATGATCTGAAATATTCCATTCCCACATATATTCTGAGCAAGAAAGGGGCAGAAGAAGACAACAGTGTGGAAGGAGAGAGCTGCTCTTTCCTAAGCACTCATTGAAGTGCACTGACAGACACCTTAATCAGTACGGGGGTGGTCTGGCTTGGCGTTATGGGCATAGTTCATACTGAATTTCTGACTTCTCTGCCCAATGTCTGAAAGATGTGTTACCTGTGATAAAGACCCTGGCACTGTTAGCTTGGAAGTCACACAGGGCTCCTTACCTACCTGCAGTCCTGCATGTAAGGAGTAAAAAAAAACTCATTAAGCACGCTGGAGAGGTTTTGCTTCTGTTTAAAATGCTCAGCAAAAATTTTCCATAGAAAAATGAAAACAGTCACCACCTTCTGCAGCAGCAGAAAAGGAAAAATCAATTCAAATTGTACAGAAGGCAGTATGGCTGCCCATGGACTTTCTGTTCTCAGCATTTTCTAACCCTTGAAGTAACCAGTCAGTGACAACAATTAAAGACAATGAAGCAAACACTTCTTGAAAGGACTTGTTAAGCAGTACAGTCTCATCATATGATTGTGGTCTCTTCTAAGATGCCTTATTATCCAATTATTCAGTATTTAAAAATGTTTGATCTGATTTGACGGGGGGGCTTTCCTTCCTTTTTTTAAGGTTTTGTGGAGTAAATAATTAAATATCTGAATATGGAAAAGGGAAAAAAAAATCAAGACATTGAGTAAGTTAGATGATGAAAAAATTTAGGTTTGGAATGAATCCCAAGTGATTTTCATTTATTCACTGAGTTAAAACAATTTCCTTGTAAGACATTACAGATTCAGTACTCAATGCTGCTCAAGAATGACACTATATTTATAGTGAGCTAGGAAGTACTGTGAGACAGAAATGAGACACATCCTCTTCAAAGCTTGACAAAAGCTAAATATAATAGGGTGTCCTGACAAAAGAGAAAAATAAATGTATGCAACTGATGCAAAAAAGGCTTTGCTATTAAGGTAAATGTTGCTGTTTATTACCTGCCACATACTGGTACCATTTCTCCAAAGTAGTAAATAATTTGCTATATGCTTCTGATAGGAGAAACACTCATTTAAATGGTGCAGCTTTAGAAATGAAATAGTATTAGTTTATTTTTAATTATAATTTTCTGTAAGATTTAGGTTTAATTTTTTATTATTTAATGTATGAGACCACACAGTTTCAAAACGCTGTCCCAGGAGCTGTTAAAAATGCCCAAGTGGTGTTGAAGAAATCCACTCTTAACAGATATAACAGCATTCTTCAGTCTTAGATCATAAAATCAAAATACAATGGAAAAAAAACTCGATTAAAATATCAAAGTTACCCGTAGCTATAAATGAAACTGGTTTAAAGGCATATAACATCTAGGAAGAACTGACTAAAATGGCAAATTGTAAATTGATTGGAAGGTGAATTCCTTGCACAGAGCTGTGGCTGTAGCTGCAGAAAGGCTAAAGGACACGGGCATGGCCGGTGATGGGCACACGAGTACACAGGAGCACGCTGCAGTCTCCTGCTCAACAGCCATCAGGGGAGGTAACAGTGCAAACAGCCAGGCTGGCAGTGCCAGGGCCGTGGCTGGGCAGAAAGTGACACTGACGAGAGAAAACTTCTGAGGAAATCGAAAAAAGTTGCTTCTACAATGGCTTCTGAAAGCTTTCCTAGTGCTCAAAAGCAAACGGCAAAACTTTCTAAAACATCTAAAATGACTTTTTAAAATTAAAAATTAGTAACTATCTTTCTGTGGCATTTTGGTTTTTCATTGTTCCAGTAATATGTAATGTAGTCTCCTAACCTTATTTCAATACCAGAAATATGGAATTCTACCAGAATATGGAATAACTGGAAAAGTTGTCTGGTTTTGCTTTGAAAACCCATGGGAAGGCTACATTTTCCTCTGAGAATCAGATGAGAGTAAAGCAAAAGGATGACAAGAGCTGGCTAGAGTAGAAATGCATTTATTAGGCAGAAATAGAACTAGGATAAAATAGTGTTAAGAGTACCTGCTTTAGAGGGGAAAGACCAAAAGTAAAGAAAGTGTGGAAAGGGATTTATTGCCTATCAAGCTGGGAGGAAGATAAAATGTGAAAACAATTGAGTGTCTGAAAGATTAAAGTATTATCAACATTAAGAATATGGATTAAAAATATTAGCATAATTGACAATAATTTCACATTGAGTAAATGTAACATGTAAAGAACTACAAGAGGCTAGAAATGATAACCCAGTGTTTTCAAAAGAAAATTCTCTTCCTGCTTATGTTTAGTTTTCAAATATGTTACATCATGACTTTTCCAGTTAAACATTGAGATTTTGAATAAAGCAATTTTTATAGGTTGTGTTTGCTTTCTATTTAAAAAAAATTAAATTTTCACTGAAAACAATCTTAGGCTTTCATTATTTACAATGAAAATTGTAGAACCTCTTCAGGAAAAGAGCCATTTTCTGATGCAGGTACCTTTGGATATCCTAGAAAGAGGCCTGCAAGTGTATTCATGATGAAATAGCAAAGACAGGAATTGAGAGAAATGAAAGCAGCTATGGAAAGGACATCTGTGGAAACAAAGACAAATGAGTGTTTTAAAAAAATATTTATGCTAGGCTGATTCAAATCACATTGTGAGGCTGGTGAGTCATGGAAAGCAAGAAAATAATGGGATTAAACAGAGAACTGCCTTGAGAGATGGCTAAAGCTCATACCCTCCAGCACCCTTCCCAAAGTGATGGCCCTCAGGATCCTGGGTGACCAGCTGAGGAGGAGCCATCCCGTAGCGAGGGGCAGGTTGAGTTATCCTACAAAGCTGTGGTAAAGCAGAGCAGGCAATTAATGCAGGGAATTGCATGCACAGGAGCTTCTGGTTTGCTTGCATCTGTCTGCCCTAATAGGCAAGCGGCTAGCTCTGGCTCCATGGACCCAACCACACGAGCTGGGAGGACAGCACTGAGAGAAAGATTTGCAGTTAAATTGCCTGAGCAGACTAAACACAGAAAGAACATTTTAAATTAGCTGGGTTCAAATGTCGCCTCACTTCAGAAATTAGAATTAATCTGATCTATCACTGTCTCACACATCTGTCAGCATGAGAAAATCACTAACCGGCAAGGAAACAGAACTGGCTGTCTGCTCTAGTCCAGAACAGCAGAGCTATCAGATTTCAGGAAGGTTTTTAATTCTCTTATGAAGGGAAACTAGGGGTAGAAAAGGAAATTAACTTTAAAGAGGAAACTCCTCTACCCTAATGATAAGAAAGGGAACTCAAATCGCATATCTTATTGTTAGGGAGAGAGACTATAAACAATATTATTAAGAATAGTCATCATTTACATCAAATAATTACATTCTTGTGCCCACTGCCTGTGGAGTAATCGCTGTGAATACAAACACAGAATTACTCATTATTACTCTATATAGTCATCGCTACATCCACGCTCCTTTATTTTGGTCCCAGTCTTCATTTTCCTCAAGAACGTTTCCCAGTGAAAGCATGGGGCAGGGTAAGGAGAGCCCACGGTGCTCAGCTCCAGCGTGGACTGCAGGGCGTGTGGTCTGTTCCTGCCCTGCGGCAGACTGAGGGCACACATCTCAAGAGTAGCCAGAAGTATGGCACCATGGGAATGCTGCTGTTTCTTCCTTCTGCTGCTGTCTGGGAAGCGAGCTCTCCTACTAAGTGAGGCCATGTCAAAGACTGCCACGTCAGCCCCAGGTGACTTCTTGTCTGGTTCCCAGATCCAGCTGTGAGCCCAACAAGGAGCCTTCAAATGCTCTTTTCCTTTTTCTAACAAAAAAGGATCACTCAGAAAATGAGGCTGATGTGTGCTGGGTTTTCAGCAGGCTGCCTGGAGAGTGGCACACTGCCAGCAGTCGGTCAGCCAGACGGTCAGTCTGGACACATGCAAGAGATTATTTGTTTCCTTTATTTGTCTGAAGCTAACTTGCTCTGCTCTTAATTGCTCAGCAGACAAAAGGTATGCAAGCCTCTGTTTCCCTTTCATCATGGGTAGATCAGATATAGCCTGTGGTGTCCAAGCAGATGAGGAGGAAACAAAAGTGTCTGCTTGCCTGGATCCCCATGGGTTTTTGGCCAGGGTACAGAGTGATGCTGGTAGGGAGTAAACCTATGCCAAGTCCATGTGAAATGGCACAGAGGTCTAACCTCAGATACATTACAGGTTATTTAACCTCAGACATATTACAGATTACTTGACTTGGTGACCTTAAAGGTCTTTTCCAGCCTAAATGATCTATATACCAGCCTTGGAGTAGCAGCAATCCCCTTCCCTCATCTTTATGAACTATTTTTCTAACACCCCACTCACTCCTCCTCAAGAAGCAAAGGGAAGAAGCCAGCCTCTGACCAGAGATGTCAGACCAAGAGGAGCACATCTATCCAACATGTGAAGTGTGCAACCAGAATAGACCAACCCAGCCCTAGATTTTGTACAAAACAATATATTCAATTTATTCTTCTTGCCTTCCCCTCTGCAGTATGTACTTAGAGAAAGTAATCAATGAAAGAAGAGTGGCTCCAATTACAACTTGTTTCCTGACTTGCTCCAGGGTAATACTCAGACTGAAACAAATGGCAAAGCTGTAGCTTCCCCTCAGTCTTTAAAGGATCCATCTTTTCTGACATTGAGTCTATATTTAAACTGCAATTCAGGAAAATTTGTTGCTGGCACTTGTTTGTCTGTCCTCAAATGATTTTTAGCCACTGTGTTGCACTACTACGATTTTGCATCTCATGGCATGGCGTTAATTCTACATTATCCATAGTATGCAGGGAGAGAAGAATGAGATGTGTATAGCAGAAAGCAAAGCAAAAGGACATCTCTACATTAGGCTTGTACACCAAGAAAAGAAAACAAATGTCAGCAGCTCTGCAATGTATTTAGGCTCCAGCAGGGGCTAATGTGAGCTGGCACACGCACAAAACCTCGTGCAGTATGATGCCGAAGTACCAGTTTCAGGAAGGACAGAGGTAATGCACCAGAGACCTTTACCACTTGACTGTGTTTTCCTTTCTCCTTCCACAGCCAATTACAGGATGCTCACCACTTGGCCTCCTTTCTCCTTCCCTGGTGTCTCCAGCCATGATTCAACATGATGTGCCACACACTGTGTGTACACACACAGTGACCCCAGCCATGACCCCATGCCTGGGTGCTTGTCCCCTGTTCCATGCCCTGGGGCTGCCACACTAGAGGAACCCACTTGGAGTGAGGGATCCCCCCCACCAGTGCTGGTATTTTTATTTAACATTGGTAATTTTCCCAATCTTGTTCCTGGCAGCGTGGGGTAGAAAGGAGTCACGTATAATATTTTTGCTGTCCTGGAAGATCACACTGTGTTCAGCATATGCCCTGGATCTTTACTGGTGACTTCTAGAAACAGGAAATCGTGTAAAATATTCAAGTATTATGGGACCACCCGAATTATAGCAATATAAGGTGCAATGTTAACAAAATTTATTTTTTAGTTTCCATTGAAATTCAAACCAGCAGCATTTTATTTCTGCTTTCAGCTAGCATACAAATAATTAAATTTTAATTGTGGCCTGTTCATGAAAAATGAAAGTGCATAGTTGATGTAGCAGTTATTCAAAGCTAATTTTTACTTTCTCCAGAGGTGAATATTTTTAGTTGAAGAGTTTAAATTTACAGAACTGATGTGCAGCAATAACTAATCCAAGTACTTTAAAGGATGAGAAATTGCAGGGAAGAATTTGTCATCGGTGAACCTGGATGATTAAGCTAGCAAGAATCTTGATTGTCATGTTCCCTAATGAGAAAATGATTCGTTTGTGGAACAAGCTCTTCATTATAGATTATTTCTTCAGCTGTGGTATTTTCTTGCCTGCACTGCAGTCAGCTGTGGTCAGAACACTGTGGTGCCACAGTCCCAAACAGCTTTGTGCAAAGAGACATACTAACTACAAGTTCTGATGTGACTTTATTTTTTAACAGTGAAAAAAATCTCAGGTGGTTTAACAATGCATTTTATGGTTAATTCAGACACCATTGCTTCCTATGCCATGGTCTCCAATTGCTACTTTTTTTAATTAGCAACCTACAGTACAATTATCTCAAATTCCATATACTAAATCACAAGAAAATTATACAAATTAGAAGTACATTAGTTCAGAGGGTGGTTTATTAGCCATAAACATTCAAATTGATAATGCTTTATCTCTAATTGTTTGTTAACTTATGTGTTTCAATCCCCTTTATTATTGTGCTTTAATAGGTTGATTTTGGCACCTCTGGGTATTTGTTTTCTCTCCAAAGATGATTAATAATTTATGCAAATCATGGTACATAAGCCTTGAAAGATTCACAGCTTTATATAAGCATGTGAGATTTAGAGGTGCATTTAATGCTAATACAAATTATGAGCACATTATTCCCTCACAGCTTGCTACTCTTTGCCTTTCTCAGCTATTCATATTTCTAGAAGAATCTCTTCTAGCTCAATCCCTCGGTCATACAATCACTCAGAGTTACTAGGATTTCATCTCTTGACTGCAAATGAGAAAACAAGGTAACTTTTATTTTAACTCTAGTGAAATTACTTAATTTTTCTTGATCATACCAAATGTTATTTTTCTATTAAAAAAGTAATTCAAGACAAACATTTTGTGAAGGACAACTTGAAATGCAGGCAACAGCTCATCCCCAGAGATGATTCACTGTAAGTTGAATGGAAACTAAGAACCTGCCTGTTGTGAAAGTTAATGTATTCATGCAGACACAGACCTAAGTGAAGGCTTTTCATAGATTACAGAAAAGAGAAGAAATGGTCCATCCTTAATTACTGAAGTCCTCAGAAGCAGTGGTGCCCTAGAAAACATGATTCAGTCCAGAAATCTGAAAAAAACAAGCAAAAAAACAAACCCAAAGAAAACCACCAACCAAACCCAAGTCCCCCAAAATCTCCAAACCTTTACTTCTTTGGATCAGGTTAGTCCAGTAGCAGACCTCTGGAATAAGACATATGTACAGTTTGACCAGGAAACACCATAAAGACAGCATAAGAAACCCATGGCTGAACATACTTAGGGGACTGGTTTGGGTATTGACACAGGAGCACAGTAAAACAAGGACATTATTAAAAAATATGACTGGTGACAAATGATTTGTGCTGCCTGTGCAGAAGTACTCGAGGGATTGACAGAAAAAATTTTATCAGAGATCTCTGGGACGTTCAGCAAATATAGAGGCAGAAGAATAGAATAACAGTATTGTTTTTAAATTTATTTCATGCTTAAAACCCCAAACGTTGTTCATAAGATTTCTTAGTTGGAATAAACAATGAATCAAAAACGGTATTGAGATGTAGAAGTTGAGGATGCAACCGTGCTACAAAGAATCTCCAGAAAATAGGTTTACAAGGCTTATCTCAATGCAAAGAAGCTCTTTCATTTACATAAGTGTATAGGGATCCTCAGCCATTGCCTCCGGACAGATTTGTCAGGTGTGTAAAAGCAGTAACCAATGTTACACTTGATCTCTTTTGTTCCCTTGAGTATGTGGATTTGCTGACCACTTCATTCTGTCCGTGGGTTTTTTCCTAAGTCTCAGGGAAAGAAATTTGAACATGGAAGAAACTCAGAGCTGAGAAAAATGAAAAACTTCAGTGTCTACTGGTGATAGATATGGAAAGAGTAGAAATGAGCAGATGGCACACTGTACACCGTCATCCTTGCAGAGTATATACATATATAAAAAATATCTCTATCTCCGTAGCAAAATTAAACCTGCCACACATAACTCAAATATCCTCTCCCCTAAAGATTAACTCGTTTGTTGATCCTGCAGAAACTCAGAAGCTCTGTATGAGAAACAGACTGGGATTTTGTTTTCACAATTACATTTTTAATTGTTTTCACAATTACATTTTTAAGTCATTGGGTGGACCACAATATTCTTTTAGATTTAGGCTATAGTTATTTTATGCTACTAATGCAGCACAAAGATAAACCAAGTTAGCTTCAACAGTTCACCTGTTAACTGCGTCTAATGTAATTCATCATCACTTTAATTCATATACTTAGACTGATAAAACTTGGTAGTTTTAACTAGTTTTCAAGTCATTGTGAAGTCTGTTATAAAGTTATGGTATTTTTAAGTTCACCTTGGCTTGGTTTATCAGTAATAGGGAATGGAACAGTGAAACAATCTGTGTTAAAATGAAGCAAAAATTCTCCACTGTAGCTACAGTTTCAATAGGACAAATACTGATTGTCTAAACAAGCAATTAGGCAGCTAAAATAAACTTTCATCTGGTGGAGGTTCCCAACAGAATGATCACAGCATTACTCTAAGAATAAAGGAACACACAATATAGTGGGACACGTAAAGGCTATAAAATCCAGTTCTTCACATTTGCATCTGGTGGCTTGGAATCTGCTACTAGATCCATGACTCGAAATGCTAGTAAGTAATAGGAGTATTCATAACAAAAATTATTATTGGATAAGCACAACACCGTACCCTTGTATCAAAAGCAGATATTCCAAATCCCCTCAGGATATTTATGATGACCAAAATATACTTAAACACATACCCTCACCTTTTCTTTTCAGCAATTAGGTTACCATGAAAACGTCCTTTTCAAAGTTGGGATGACAAAGCTGTGATAAACTAGAGTAGAGTCTACTTAGGTCTCATTTTGCTAAGTAGGTATTTTTTTAGTAGGATCTAATATCAAAAATTAGAAATATTAGAAATATTTCATTACTGATGCTTTTCTACTGCCTGTTTTCAAATACAATCTTTGTGACAAGATGCATAATCTAGCTGGTTTAGAGGCTAAATTATTCTAACATTCAGCAGAATAATAACCATTTTGTCTACAGAAAAGTAATATCCAATATATTTTTCATTATAAAATGAGTAAAGCCAGGATGACTGGAAGAGTAAGACCCATCTCTTTAGATGCAGCACAAGTCTTCAAAAGTAAAATGTGTTAAATTTTCTATTATCTGAATTCTTCCGTGGTCACAGATGTTCTCTCTACTTTCATTTTACTTATTGATGAGACACAATCATGTATTTAGCCCAGTCAATTTGTTGCCTTGTTTTTCTCATGAAAAATATGCTCAGCCGAAGTGAATCTTTTTGAGTGCTGCCTAAAGCTGTTGCATTAAATTAGAAATAGTGTAGAACCCTTACTTGATCTGTCCTTTTTGAGTTATTCTATATGCCAAAGGCAAAGCATAGCTAGCTTTATGCTTGCTATAAGCATGTTGTAAAGTAATAGTTATAGGGCTGCCTAGAGGGGCAGGATCACCTCTCTCGATCTGCTGGCAATGCTGTTCCTAATGCACATCCTCTGTTCTTCAGAAGGGTCCAAAGTAACCAGGTGATGGGTAGCCTCAAGTTAGGGAAGGTCTAATTAAGGGTTCAAAACCATGTAGACTTTGGTGTGCTTATGACGGGGGCCATTTATTCCAGCAGTTTTTTTTATTCTGTAGCCTCCTGTAGTATCCTTTAATTCCCATTTCAACTTCACAATATGAAAATGCAGCCAAATTAAAACCTCACCAATTATTTTCCTCACTGAAGGGAATATGCCTAGATAAACAGACTAGCACACATTAAAAGTTCACAGTGGTGCTGAAGGAGCAAAACGGACCATTTTTGCAGTGCTCTTAGCAACACTAATAGTAAATTCTTATTTAGACCCCTTAATAAAGAGTCCAGGAACAGCTGGATCCTGATGTGCAGAAACAATGTGATTTTCCAAATAAATTAATACAGATATAATAATGCATGAAGGAATGACAAAAAGCACAGGTTCTGTGTGCATGATGGCTTCAAAATGGGGGTTTCTGCCACATTCTGTGATTGAGAAAAGCACCCGAATGTAGTTTAGGATACATCTGTAAGTAAGAGCCCCCAAACACAACATCATATACATATCTGCATTCACACACAAGACAAGGACAGGAATAAAAGATGAAATGAAATCTCAAAACTTAGCCAAAAATTGCAGGATTTGACAAAAGGAAGCTGCTGCAGCAATGTTTGATATACAGCCTGTTCATTGTTTCAGCAATGCTAAGGCATCCTTTGAATTTTAAAAGGTTGAGAGATGCTGGGCTTGAGAGCTGTGTTTTATCAGGTAGAGCTGTGAACTCCAAGTCTGCTGAAAAATGCATCTTCTCAGAGTCAAATGAAAGCCAAGCCCTGCCATGGCTGAGAAAGAAATGGTCTCCTGCTCTTGAGCTCGCAGCTCTGGCTCCCTGTGGAAACGGGCAGCCAGATTATTTGTAAGTCAGGTGCTACTGCAAGAGGAGCTATCACCACAGCACTCGTAAACTGACCTAGTAAGGAAAAAAAAATGGTACTAGAAGCAGACCTCTGTGTGGGCCACCCACTGAAGAAATAAATCTGCTTTTCTTATATACCTCATACCATATATTAAGAACATTGCTTACTAATTTAAAGCAAACTTGAAGAATAAATAGGACTCATCACAAATTGTATGATATACCTAAGAAAATTACTATATTCCCTTCACTCCTTAATCTGTGTCTCAGTAGTTATTGAAAGTTGCTATTCTTGAAAAAGGAGAAACAAGATAGAATAATTCTAAACCCCCAAGTGGTTAACATAAATTGCTGAGATTGATTACTTTTAAATATAAAACTTAAAACTCAGTGGTCTAAGAACACAGTGAAGGCTTGGCATTTTCTATATAGAATATAAAAATGCCTCCAAGCCTATTAATATATTTTATGGTATTAATGCATAAATATTCCAAAATGACCATTTTCCTCACGGCTTGCTACTGTTAACAATGTGTTAGCAACTGGATTAAAGCCAGGTCAATGTCAAAGTGTGTTTATGAAAATGTCCACTTCACTAAAACGATCTGAAAGCACAATCTAGTTTGAAGTCCATCAGAATTTGGACCATATATGTGTGTACATATGCCAAGGTCTTGGGGAAGAATAATACGTAAGAAGAAAGTTTTACAGACTTTGCTAGTACTTGAAAACATCTATAATTGTACAAAAATGAAAGAACGGTGTTCAGTTGCAAAGGGTCTCTGAACAAAAAAATCAGTAAAGAAATTTATGTCAGTTTACTTTGGCCTCTAAGCACAGAGAAGAAAAATGAAAAAGAAAGAAAAAAGGCCTCAGCAGCTTTTCAAGTACTGCTACTCAGAAGAGCAAATCTAGAGTCAACTCTCTTTATACTTGAAAGAAACAGTTGCAAGTGAAAATTTGTATTCAACAGAAAAGCTATTCACTTTAAAACAATAATGTACTCCGTGGTTAAATTAAAAAACCTCAAAAGACTCAGTCAAACAACCTAATATCAATTTCCATTGGGTCTTCTCACTAAAATTTGGTTGAGGCAGAGGTCAAGGGAAAAGGTGAGAAGTTGTATTTAGTGATCACAGAAGTTTCCTGAACACAAGAAACCCATGAATGGTCTCGAAAGTACCGACAGATGTGACCATAATATCCAGGACACTGATTTCCCACATCAGCTGCTGTTCTGAAGATTACCTCAATAGTATCAGAGTATTCTAAAGAGTACCTCTAGTCTCTTCAGCAAACTGATGAAAATAATTTCACAGATTTTCCTTTCCAGGGGAAGACAAGAACAATATTAAGTTTTGCCTTGATTTGACAAAGATACACTTGTGGTTGGTTGGGGTTTTTTGTTTTTTGGGTTTCTTTTTGTGTTTGATTTTTTTTTCTTATTTTTTTTTTCCCCAATGGCAAGTACGTTTGAACAATAATAAAATCTTATCCTGATGAATATATTTAATTTTATTCTCAGATAATATGCTGATGCCCAGCCATTGTTCTCTTTCCGTGCTCTGATCAAAAAAGTCTGTCTCTTAAACCAATTTTGTTTCATACTGTTTCCCAACAGCTTTGCAGAATCAATTTCACTAAACTGAGCACATCATAATATTCTCCTTGGTTACTTACAAAGGGCATCCTTAAACTTAAATTTTCTTGCCTTACCTTCATTCTGCTTGATCCTGCAAAAACAGGATACCCTAAAAGCCAACAACTGGTCCCTGAATCCTACCACTGTAGACTCTTGGGCATGCTTGGGTATGAATGGGTGTAACTGCACACTTCAGTGAAGAGAAAAATGGGGCTCAGCACCTACCATAGTTTTGCTGGTAGGTTCTGCCCAAAGAGAGAGTAGGTTTATCCTGGAACCAATCAAGTATCAAATCAGGATGATAAAGTTGTTTATCTAGTCACTACATGCGAGTAACAGTCTAGCAAATCTCCTTCAAGGCAGGGAAATCCCTCTGTTTCTGGGTGAAACAAAATATCATGTTATTTCCTTACTTCAATAAGAAGTGCATGAAAAATGGAATTTCAACCAGCTGCATTCACAGCTCTGCACACTTGTCAAACCAGCCTGCAGATTCTGGGAGGCAGGAAAGCCAGAGTGCAAACTTAAATGCAAATAAATAATGTACCTGAAGGACACTTTTGATGGTCCCAGCTACATTTACACTCAGCAAATGTGCACAAAGCTTTGGTTTGGGAGGCTATTTACTTATTTATGCATGTTTCCTCCTTTCTCAATGCCTGCTTCAACAATGTGGGAGGTTAGAAGTGAAAGAAAGGAGCAGGTGCTTAAGTAGCCACTAAGTGATGTCATACAGAATAGTTGCTTCTCCCACTTGAGAGTGGGAAGCCTCATGTCAGCAGGTGAAGAAGAGAGAGTTCATTTAAGCACACTGTGAAAGCATTACCAAACGCTCCTTGTTCAAAGATTTTTGTTCCCCACCATTATCAGTATGTTTCACAAAGTGACCTTAGATGAACTACAGTCACTGAGTTTCCTCATTGAAAAATCAATGATCTCCCACAAGTAAGGGGACATTTCATTTTTCTACAAAACAAATAAGGAAGGCACTGGTCCTCAGGAAAGGCATTCTTTTGAATACCATATCTCCACAACATATTTCAGTGCTGATTGTAAATAAATCGCATGCCTGAAGTCAAACAGATCTAAAAGCACTCCAAGAAATTTGGATATATTTATCTGCCTCAACATTTTTCCAAAATAAAAAGCAACTCTCTCAGAAGCACCTTGTTGTCATTTGTTCCAGAGTACTATTGCAGTAATTAGTGACAGCAACTTGTTTAGAAACTCTTTTCAGTCTGTTCTAACCTCGAGGGAAAAGGAAGGGACTCTGGGCTAATTTGTCCAGCACAGACAGGCTGAACACACAGGATTTTCCAGGCAGCTTTGACAGGAGCTCAGTGTCTGATGGAAGTGGGTGCTCAGGGCACTCAGCACTTCTACACATCTTTGCAAAACCCATGTCTAGAACTAGGCTGTAGGAATGCATTTATTTTTTTTCCCCTCAGAAAAACAAAATAGTCTAACACAAAACAATGCCACAGTGTCTCCTAAATCCTATGTCTTCTAGTAAAAGATGCTGTGATGCACAGAATGTCTACTACATCTTCTCTTTGCAAAACTTCCTTCAGTGACTTACTGGACAGAAACAGGAGTGAGATACTAAATAATTTCCTCAGAAAAGTCATGAAGGCTTTTCCTTTCCAACATCTAATTAGCTTTGGAAAAAATCACTGCAGTGAAGTACGCAGCAACTGGACTACAAGGTAAAAATAACATCCTGTCTATGATGGAAAAATAAGGTTCACAAATTTAGTCTCTCAACACATAATGCTACTCCCCAAAGAGATTGGTATGTAGTGTTTTCAAGACAAACAGATCTTGAGACTGCCCCTGGGTCTGTACACAGCACTGCTCAGGGAATGATGTTAGAGGAGACTGCAGAGCATAGGAATAAAACCCTTTAGTCCATGAGAAAAAAGGAAGGTGAGTGAAGGAAGACAACCTTAGTCATAATTACTGATAAGAGAGCAAATTAGTGAAGGACAGAGTAAATGAAGGGTGTGAGCAAAGCAAGGTGGCAAATGTGTGCATGGGGCAGATGGAAGACTGCTTACAAGGCAGCCTTTCCTCGTGAGCCTGCAGAGGTGATTCTGGCCTTGAGACTCATTTTTCTGGGCAGAAAACTAATTACATTCCTCATGCATTTGTCTTGTTTTGGCAGAGGTTAGCTGAGGGACCACTGCAACCCACCTGGGTGTCTCTACACTACAAAGCCACTTCAGAAGGAAGCACAATTGTCACTGAAAGAGGAGAATCCCACTGGAAATGTCAGGTGGTGATAAGCAGTAACAAGCATCAGCAGCAGGCTAATCAACGTGCAGGCTCCAGATGGAGAAGAAATTTCATCCCAGAACAGGTCATCATGGCAGCAGCTTCCCTGGGTCTGTCAGCAGCAAGAGCGCTGTATGGGATACAGCCAGCCAGGGCAGCAGACCAGAACTGCCTGCAGGAAAACAGAGCTGGCCCTTGGGGTGTGTGGGAGGCAGCACTAAATGGCATGTCCATTCAAGCTCACCTTGCTGGATGCCACAGCCACCAGAAAAATGAGTGCTTGGGATTAGTGCCCGTTGCATAAAGGGACAGCGTCTGCACTTAGAGAAGCTGTAGTGATAAATACTGATTTCTCCTTTCTGGCCATGACTATTCCCTCTCCCTCTGTTCCCCAAGGTATAAGTCACATTTCTGGAGAACTGCTGGTCTGCTGTAAGTACAAGATGGCATCACCGATGGCGCAAGGGACAGTGCTGCTCAGTCAGTTGTTTGCAACAAACAGCACGGGAACGGATGACTTCCATAACCCCACCAGTGAACAAGATGGAAGTGTTAGGTAGAATGCTCATCTGCTTTCTTTGTTTTTCTCAGATTTCTGGCAGCAGAAACAAAAAGGACAAGCAGAGTGCAAGTGCACCTACTGCACACTCTCTTTAAGACAGTTTATAGGGACCTCACCAAAATGTGCCTGTAAAAGACACCATGAAGGTGACCAGTGCAGAAAAACGGAACATTCTTGGTTTTTTGTGTTTGCCTCATGCATTGGACAGCATAAGCTCAGGCGTAATCCATAAAAAGCTTACAAGGACTTGTGTTCCTGACATTACGGATCAGTGTCAATCAATGTCAGTCAGTTACTGATCAAAGCAGACTCAGCTTGTCCATGTATGTTTTGTCTCTGCTGAAACTGTATTATTTGCATGGACTGAAAGTTATAGATATGCAACTTTTACATTATAACTGTTTTGAATTATACATATACCATTAAAGCCTTATCTTAACTTAGCAGGTCTCCAACCCTTAAGGGAAATACATTGCTTGAACTCTGCCTTCATACTGCCTAAATAAATTTGCTTTTGATGAACAGGAATAACTCTGAAGTCTGCTGGCATTGCAATTCATATGTGACTTTAATGTCTTCTGAAGTTATTCTCTCAAGGTTTTTTGTCTCTTGCTGAAGGGACAATTCACACTTCACACCAAAGGGTCTCTTCACACTGAAAACCCAACTGTGCTTGAATTATGGGACCCATAACATACATCTGACAATTCCTGAAGAATCTAAGACTAGATTTGTTTCATATGGATGTATTTATTGTACTCATTCCACAGAACTCTAAACAATTAATAGCATTGCAGTCCAATGCTCTACATCACTGACACTATCAGTGTTGCTGAACTGCCAGTTGCCTTCCTAGACACCACCGAAACAGGAAGCTGAACAAGAGAGTGATCTGTAAATTAATCCAGGCAACCAAATACAAGTGTCTCCTCAAAGGTGAAAGACCTGCTCTTATCCTTTCATCTGCATCTCAAAGTCCAACTATAAACAGGTTCCCTACTAGTTAATTCGGAGGGGTTAATAACTAGGTGACTTTATAATTCACTTCAGTAAGATTGGGAAAACAAATCAATAATCATGTCTTTTATCCACCTGCTTGTTCTGCAGTCTGTTCTGCACCTATGAATGATCAGCATCTGGTGTAAAATACTACCCTGGAGGTTGCTACTGGCAAGCCCCATTCATTCCTGGATCCTCCTGAAAACAGTTCATTAATTCTCCAGTATTTCAGACCTAAGTCTTGACATCCAGCTTAAGGGTACATCACATCTTTTTCCACTAAGAGACCTTCAGTGATCTTAGCCAGTAATTCAAATCTTCAGCAGTTTTACCAACTGTCCAATATATGTTTGGGTTGTTGTCAACCACTACAGACCACAAGATGCCACTGGCCTTTTTTCCCTTCAAAAAGACAATTTGCGTATTATTTTCAGTGTACGCCTTCCTGGAAAAGATATTGAGGGTTGGAATATTGCAGCATTTTGAGATCCTGTGACCTGAGGGAGCTAAATTTATGTCACCAATGCAAGGTGTACTCTACCTTGCAAACAAGTGTGTGCAACACCTCTGATACTACATTAAAAAATAATATAATTATTACAAAGATCATGTGTGTTTTAAAACATTAAAAATGGAAGAAGTATATTTGATGGAAAAAGAACTAGAAGAAATGAGGTGGCAAAGAGGAAACTGAGAATGTCATCAACATAATTCAGTGATTGCTCAGTCAGAGCTATGATTCAGTTTAATATGGTAAAAATGGGCTCAATGCACTCAATAAATGTCCTGTCTTTAGATAAAGCAGTTAGAACCAATTCAGTGTTGCAACTGAGGCTGATGTGTATCCCAAGGAATAAGACATCAGCTTACAAAAGAAGAACATTTGAACATCAGTGTGAACTACAGTTTTGATGTAGCTCTTCCTTAAAGAAACAGCTTGACCTTAAAGATATTTCCAGAATAAGAAAAGAAAAACAAACAAACAAACAAACAAACAAACAAAACAACCCAGAAAATATAAATTCTGTAAGTGAACCCCTCAGTCTTTGAGGGAAAAAAGGTATTTATGTGTAGCGGGGAATTAGGAACAAGTACTGCACACGTAGTAAAAATGCAGATCACACCCTTGAATCTTCCAGCCTGGCCACATTTGACAACAGCAGCACGAAAGGGAGCATATTTGCAATGTTGCTATGACCTTTCAGCTCTTTTGGTCATCTTGATCATATATCAACTTCTAGTAACGTGCAGCAGTGTGGGAAGAACTGACATCAGCTGAGGACCTTTGGGAAAATTATATTAACTGTAATTATTACTACAGTATACAAAATGAAACTCTCCCCTCTTACCACCAGATGCCAGACTGGTTTAATCATAACATCTGTCAAGAGGACTGCATAGCAGACCTTAGAGAGGTAGAAAGAGGCTTTATGGGCTGCTTCTTCCCTTCCTTCTCCTCATTTGTTATAAGCTTATACAGCCATTCCAGGTGGTTTAGCTACCAATGTCTAAGATTGCCTGAGGCATCAGAGAGGAGCACAAACTAGGAGTGTCTCATTTTCACAAGGGTTTTCTTCAGTATCTAGGTTCTAAACAGCAGCTTTTCTAATAATGAAGATTAATCCTTCCCACATGACAACATTTATATGGTTTTTATCTGTAAACAGATTAGAACAACTGTGGGAATAGCAATTCCTTCTATACATGCAGATGCTCTCATGGGGACAACTTTTATGAGCCGATTTCTTAGTGGAGTATAGAGCATTTCATCCTAACTTCTAGCATCAGTTAGGTAGTTGCAAACTATTTGATGCTCTTAATTTTTTTTTTACTTTTGAATGAGGACAACTGTGGTACATAAGCACAGAATAAGTTCTACCAACGTTTTCTAGTGATAGTGAGATAAAAATGTGTCCAAAAGTTCTCAGATTGTGAAGCTGCCTGTGAAAGTGATGAAGCATTAAGTGAAGCTAACACTACAGCTCTGTTGATCAAGAACAAAACCCTTTTGTGGATTTAGAATCAGCAAATACCATTTGTTAAGATCTGCCAAAGGAAACAAGCATCTCTCTTGTACTATACCTGGAGAAATGTTGTCTCTCTCCATAAGATCACCATGGGAGACTACAGAAGTTTCAGTATCTGCTCATTACTGT
This sequence comes from Machaerirhynchus nigripectus, assembly GCA_013397975.1. NCBI lineage: Eukaryota > Metazoa > Chordata > Aves > Passeriformes > Dicruridae > Machaerirhynchus > Machaerirhynchus nigripectus. The sequence continues at coordinate 1,434,235 of VZRQ01001805.1, forward strand.
AAGCATGTTTACTTATATCAATCCAGAGCAGAGAAAGAGAAGATGGGCAACAGCACACAGCAAAGCAAGAAAACACTTCAGTAGAAAGAATATCACTTACAACTGCTGTCTATCTGGTTTCATGCTCAAAGCCTCTGATTGCTTCATGCAGTTGTTCACAATGTGATTTCGCTGTCATAATGAAAGAATCTAAAAAATTAATTATCTGGAAAATGTGCAAAAGAACATAACTATTTCAGTCCTTACTGAATTAGGATTAGTCCCACTTCTAAGTCTGACTCAAACACTAAGTCCAGAAAAAACCAATTCAGTTACCTGGTTTAACAGAATAGAGGCCACACAACTCATCCCAGAATTTCTGTGATAAATACACAACTGAATATCAATACAGAAAGACACAGAAACCTTCCTGCGTCAGTAATGCACTAAGTTGGTGATCAAGAGGGGTGTTAAACTTCCATCTTCTTTGAAGAGAGATAATTCATGCGCTTTGCCGTATCTTGTGAGGACAAGTAAATAGCTTGTCACATCCATAACAGTCTTCATAAAACATTCACTTCACTATTTTCAGTGTGGGTAAACCAAAAGTCCTAAAAAGGGATTCTGATACATCAGATCTGTCCTGATAGGAGCACAGTGTGATATATCCTTCCAGTATGGTATATATGATGAATATAAGCAAACCATTTTGTGCTTGAGACTCATAGCAATAGTGAGACGTTTGAGTCATTTGACATTCCAGTGCCAAATGAAAAACAGAAAGAAAGAAAAAAAATATTTCTTAGGATGGCAAGGATATTCTTCTTTCTACTTCAGCTATAAACAAAGTACTAGGGCAGAACTATGGCTTCCAAATAACTTGACTATTGAGAACAAATATCTAGGCTCTAAGAGCAGTGACTGACATTTATTCTTGATGAAAAACCACCACTTTTTAGCAGTAATGATCAACACTGGGTACTTACTCAGAATTAACAGCTAGCATGGGGTATTTTTGTTAACGTCATTTCAGATGGTTTATTGAGAGCTTTTACAGAATATTAGTGGGTCAATAAAGACTTGCTCACTTGCTTGAACAATCCCTGAAAGTGGCTCTCCACTTCAGATGGTCTGTGCTACCATGTCACGGCTGAGATGGGTGACCTGTGTGTTTCCATTTCTGTCCTTACCTGCTGCTCAAACAATTGCACTCCTACACACACTCAGTTCTGGTCGGATATATAGGTTGCATGACTTCATATAAACAATAGCCTCAGTCCTACTGAATTTTCCCCTCTGCATATGTGTCCATAGCTACATTTTTCTTTTTGTTTTCTTCCGATTCATAAGTAGTATCATCTGCTTTTAGTGAGAAAATAGTTACTTTTCTAAGTACAGAATTTTCTTTGAAAAAATTTCAGAGCTCATGCTCTGAGGTCATGGCTGAGACTGGATCAGGAATTCTCAAGAACACACTTTAACTCGTGTGAAGAAATTGCAGAAGGAATGTGCAATTTACATGTCATATGTTTTGGGAGAAATTAATGTAATGTAAATACTTACAATTGTTCATTTTTCTTGTATTCCCGTTTTGCTCTTGAACAGCTGTAGGAGCAGTTTGAAAGAAAAGTAAACTGGTGAACTTGGAGCTGAATTAAACTTAATTCAGCTCTTTTTATCCATAAACAGATTAGAACAACTGCAGGAATCGCAATTCCTCCTATACACGTAGATGCTGGCATGAGGACAACATTTACGAGCCAGTTTCTCAGTGAAGTGAGATTTCTTAGTGAAGTGATGAAAAGTCAAGAAAAGTGAAGGATTACTACATGAAATGCAGTGTTATCCCTTGGAGAAACAGTTTTAGCATGAATGCAAAACTGTTGCTTTGAGTTTCACATTATAAATGCGGGCAGCAAACCTTGCAGCCACTTGCTTGAAAGAGTCCACAAAGAGTCTTTCATTTCCTGAGGCAGCCTCAGAACGTAAGGAGGTCTACTTCCAAAACTCTAGGACTGTACACAGTAGAGGGTTATGAGATTACTGAGCATTCTGCTGCACCAAATGAAAAGTCAATTGACATTCACTCCCTAGTTGGAAAATAGTTCAGAACAGACTGACCAGGTAACAACAAAGAACATGAAACAGAAACACAGACTTTCATTGCACAGGAAGACATTTGAAATTCCACACACTGTTCTCATCTTTAACTTGGAAGGTCATGGCAAAGGACAGGCTATTAAAAATAAGTGTATATTGCTTTATATTGAAATAAAAACCCTGAAAAAGGACACTTAGATTTTGATTTACACAGTACTGTGCTCATGTCCATTGCAATGCTACAAACAGGTAGGATTTCCAGACTTGAACAACCAATTGATTTTCATAAATTATACATTTTTTGAGACCTTTACTCCTTTATTCAAATGAACTTAGATGAAGGGTCAGTATTGGGAACACTTCAGCAATAAGGCTAATCTATGAGAGGATCCCTACTGTCAGGTATGTGTAGCAGGATGCTCTGCCCTGGATTGTGGGCAAGCAAGTTGGTCAATGCCCTATTTATAAGGCCATCAGAGGTGGACTGAGAGGGGCATAATGCTGGTTTTGGTGTTGAATTATGCTAAAACCAGTCTGACACATCAACCCCAAATCAACATGCTGATAGTGAGGCAAAGATTTGCCAGATAAGCTGCTAAGCTGATCTGGAGACATATGACTGGCAGTCAATCACTTTACACTATAAAAGTCCAGTCCACTTTCATACAGTTAGGCTCTTCTAACATATCCCTTCCCAGAGTGTGTATGAAGATTCCTCCTTTGGGTGGGGATGCCCCTTGAAATTTGTCCTCAAGGCTGAGTAAAAGAGATATGGCCCCAGATGTCGGCATGGGTGAGTTACATCCATCTCTACTTTAATAAAAGCTTCTTTTCACTAGCTCTATTACAATTGTTTTAATATAATGGCTTTAATAATGTGCACAATCTTATCATACTTTACTAGTAGTTTTAGCTTCCGTACTGTGCAGTAAATAATTCTGATAAAGATGTCTTTGTCTAATCATTTACCATAACAAATAATTTATTTCTATTTAAATATATCTGATGTGCCATCATTAATCCTGAAGTTGTACAAAGGTTCAGACACACTCTATATTTTCTTAGACTTGAACTGTTGACAGTCTGAGGTTAAGATTGGATCCATCTCCTCCCAGGCATCTCTCTGAGAAGGAGTTTAGAAAGCAAGGGGGTCCTTTCTGCACCTGGTGACTCAAGAGGGAGAGCTTCTCTAACAAACTTTGTCTGAAGGTAGGTCCCACTCTCTCCCATGACACTGTGTTCCCTAGCACTAGGTTAGCTGACATGCTGAGAGCAGTGGAGTGTCTCCCTGCTCTGAAAGAACATAGACTAAGTGCTATTCACTAAAAGTTTAGACACCTCTGAAGTGTCTATAGAGGAATGCAAATTTCCAGTTTCATGTTCCATTTTAAAAATCAGAAGCATTTAATTTTCATCTCACCTTCAGTGACCTACATATCTTCTCTTCACCCAAAACTCTGAAAATTTCTTAGCTACCTTTCTCCTGGAAAAATAAAGGATAGAATGAGCCAGGTTTTATAAGCCATGCTGAGAAATGCAGGAGAACTCTCCCAGACAATAAGAACTACTTCACAAAACCAAAAACCAGCTGGAGGTAACAAGCTGGAACAGCTTCTTCTCACTAAATAAAATGGCAAGCCATAGAAGAGACCAGAATGTCCGTATAACAAAAGAATGGTCTCCTTGTGTAAATCTGCAGCTCCAGTTAAACCCCATTTACAGACATTTGCAGTCTGGCTTACTCTAAGCAGAGTTGATTACATCTTCAATACTTATCATGCAGAAGTAAACATTTATTTTTCAGTTACAAAGGAATTTATCTTCAGATGTGAGAAACAGATCACTGATGTGGCAGAGTGCCTAGGTGCTCAGGGAGTAATACACACAATGGCACATTCCCATCTCCCTCCTCCCTGTTGTCACTAGAGCCTTGCACTGACCATTCCACATGTGAGCATGATGCACAGGATGCATCCCTGAGGGTGCCCTCACCAATTCCACACCAGTGTGTGTGGGAGGGATTACTTTATACCCACAGGACCATGGATTATTTCAGATTTCTTCCTGTGTCCCTTTCAAATCCACAGGCACAAATGAGCCATCACACACCACGCCTGTGTTTTAAGGAGTTGAAATGGAGGAATATGATTTTTTTCCACATCAGTTTATTGTCAAGACCCTGAAATGTTAGTTTCCTTTATATTTTAAGAATGGAAACCTATGTGAGAGGAAGCTGTGTGAAAACTGTGGCTCTGACTGAAACTTGGCTGCAACGAGTTAGACTGTAGATGTCTTGCTATGTAGTGAGACTTTTACCTTCATGTTTTCTTGAAACGTATTTGTAGCACATTTCTGCCACACAACACATGCAATCTGTAAGCACTCCAGTGAGTCTGTTAGTACTATTAAGTACCTGTGAGTAACTGAAACAATGTATTTCATTTTTACTTTCTAGAATTACCACAATGATTTCACCTTCCTTGACTTTAACATTTTTGGAATCATTTCTTTGACTTGCCTTGCTAAAGGCCAAAGTAAAATTCATTATGATCTACAGCCAGTCAGCAGTGTTGGGTAGAACAAGATATCAGAGACAGCTGTTGACACTAAGTAGAAATTCACATTCCTCAAAAGATGTGCACGGGTGTACATGAGCTACTAAACCTTAGCAAGCGTATTCTCAAACAGCCAGTGTTGGGTTAGCTCACAATAAATACCTTGTCATTCTAGTTACAAATTTGTGCCTGAGACCACTGGGCTGCTGACTTTGCCTGAAAGCACAAAGCAGACTGTACTGACAGAGCTCTAGCAGCAGCGTTGGACCTAGTTTTGTGCACTGTGTGTGTCTATCTAGACAGAAGTAGAGCACACCGCAGTTCAGCTATGCACATGTACTGAGCTGAAAACACTGCCTCAGCATTGCTACAGTGTCTGATTTTAGTCTCAATACAAGACATTCTTGGGAAAGATTAAAAGCATCTCACTGAAGATCAAGAACCACCCTCTGTTACCCTCTGTCATTCCCACACAAATAGTTTTCTGCTCTCTTGCCTATTAGAACAAAAAATAAAAAAGCTAAATAAAGATTAGGTGCTTCTGATGTATTACCACCGCTAAACATTTGACCTGATGATAGAGATTAAATTCATACCAGTTCAAGTATTATAGACAGGGTGCCAAACATGTTTGACCCAGCCGGTGCTGTTAATTGACGCAGGTTTTGTATTATTTAAAGCATGATATAAGACTGTAAGATATAAAACTGTAAGAGTTTTATCTGCTATTGTTACAAGTTAGACCCAAGATGACTGAAAGGGAAAATGATTAGAGAAAGTGTTTCTTTTTTCAGCTTATTTACTCAGTACCCTTGGCAATAGTTTCTGTACAGTCAGATTCTTCATGCTGGAGAAGATGAGCTTGTACAGATGCACAATCATTATGATAAAGCTTCAGCCAACACAGCTTGGGCTCTGTGCATAACTCCTGCTCTCTTTTTATCTGCCTCCAACCCCATTTAAGGACATGATACCAAGTTGCCTGTATTCACATTAACTTGGTCATGCTCTGGTCCTGAACACTGAACTGGGGGAATTAATGCAAATTTACTACATGGACAAGGTTAAAATGTGACTGCTGGATATTATTGGATGTCCATTCTCATTTCATTCTGCACTTTCAAGTCATGGCTGAATAGGGCTCCTCAAGCCAAAAGCTTGCCTATAAGAGCCTTTGGACAACCAAAAACCCCTCAAGAAAAAAAGCACAACTTCACCTCATCACACAAATGACTCCAGAAGCACTTACCACAGCAACCACACGTCTCTGGGCAGAACACATAGGTCTCATTTTGGGCGTTCTCCCGATTTTGGGAGTTCTCCTGATGTGACCAGTCAGAACAATGGCTTTTCAAAGGCTGCCCCACTCCCCTCTGGGTGGCCAGAAACCCCTCTGTGCTCTGCTACTGCCTTCATTTCTAGCTCCACTCTCTACATGCAGCTGCCACTTGCACTTGCTCTAAAGTGCAAAGCAACTTGCTCTACTTCAGACCCGGAGCTCCCTTTCTCCACTCCCACCTGCCACCTTGCTAACCCACTTTGATTTGCTATACTTAGCTCATGGGTTTAAAAAGTAGCTTTCTGGTAACAAAGAACTGTTGGTCCACCTATCCAGCCTAAATTCAGTTCACCTAAACTAATAATTTAGGTGAAAATAACCTAATAATTTAGGTGAAAATTCGTTCTCATTTCATATTAATTTGCCTTGAAATCTGCATTATGCCACCTCGTTTCTTGGCAATATACCAAGAAGGATGACCAGTACCTGTGGGAGTAAAGGCAGCCAAGGAGACATTGTTTGAAACCACAAGCTTTTTCTCAGCAGCAAGGCAACCCACACCTGCTCATCTAATAAAAATCTCATTAACAGTCAGCTTCGACAGTTAAATTATCAATAGGTCTGAGCAGATTTAACTGCAATAAAGGGTTTGAATTTTTTCCATTTAAATCAAAATACTAAGACCTAGAACCACAGGAAGGGAAAAATGCAGAATTCAAGTAATTACCTTTAAAATGAAGGGGCAAGGAGAACCAGTTCTTGAGTTTTTAACTAAAATGTAACAAATATTAGAGGTATTTCTAGAATGTGACCTCATGAGAATTATTATGGGTCATAAGACCCATGAGAATTTGCCATTTTGAATCTCCCAGCATTCAGTCTGTTTTTAAGGGAAATAAAATTAAATTATTATATGTGAATTCACTAATGTAACTATACTTATATGAAAATGTGTTCCAATAGTCAAAAGGGCTAAATCACTGTCTTACATCAATTTTAATAAAGTCATTTTACTACTCCACTACTGTTGTATTCATGCACCTTTTCCACCTATTTATATCCATACTTGCAACATTAAACATTACATTCTCCCAGGAGAGAAAAAGCACAGTTCACTTTCCTGTGTCATTAATCTCAGGTTTTGCCCATTTGCTATCTTCAAAAAGATAGAATTTATGTTAGTTTAAAGTAATTAATGGCTGATGGCTCCTACTGCTTTACTTAATAGCAGGTGACCCTGGTTTCTCTTCTCAAACATAAATCCTGACTGTAGAAGGAAAAATGAAAATCACAGGAGTCACTACTTGCAAGCAAGAAACTTCTCTGAGTAAAATACTTTACCCCACATGAACTTAGAAATGAAGCACGGAAAAATCATATGATTATGATAGAACGCTGACTCAGTTGTTTCATAATCACTAAGACATTTCCCAGAGAACATTTAAGAAAAACATTGTTAATAAACCCCCAAAAGGCAACTAGAAGTATTCATTACCCCATTAGAAAAAAAAAGTTTCACTTTTGGAACTTCTACTTGCTCTTGTTAAACTTGGTAGAAGAGGACAGGAGAAAGCTGTGTCACTTTCCCCTTCAAAAGCTTCAGAGGCTGCAGTACTGTTTGTGATTATGTTTGTGATTATGTGTTTTACTAATATTAGGAATACTGAGAGGAGGCATAGGATAACTGATTAGTATGACCAGGTATCAAGGAGTTTTTACAGATGCACCTCTACTGGGAAGCAAAAGAATTATTCTGTTAATTTTCAAAGCACAATCAATAAGCCTGTCAACTCTAATGCAATCCATGAAGATATTTAAATTCAGAGCAGCTACTTACACTCTTAGTGGCTCTGGAAGATAGCAGGGTGATCCCACAGTTATTTAAACAACTGCTCACCTCTCACATTGCCAATAGCTAAACCGTCCGTGCATTTTGATTCTGTAATTCTATAACATTTCCTGAAAGCACTCTGTGGCCAAATTTTTCAGCTTTTGGTACCATTAAAAATGTTTGAATCACCACTAGATACTGAAAGTACCTACTTACGTGCAAGAGCTTAAGATTTGGTACTGGGATTTTCTAGGAAGGTACTCAGGTTTTAAACCTGTGCTGTTCAGCTGAAGTCCAGCGGGGTGTTACACTTGGTTACATCAGCTGGGAATCTAACCAGCTTTAGTCAATACCTACACTTTGGGTTAGAATTGTTATGCCATAGAGATTGGGCTTTCATTACAGGTCAAGATTTGGTGTTTGCTAGTCTTTAAAAGGAAAGGAATCTGATGAGCCAGTGCTGGCTTTGCGATGAGAGTTCTGCTATCACTCACTGCTGACGATTTCATCAAGAAAGCAGATTCCTCAGAAATAGTTTTTCCCTTCTATCTACCATTTTGGTATGTTGCTGAAAATATTTTCATCAGCATTCTCTGTGGAAACCTCACTTCTATCTGAACTCGCTCATGACAAAACCAAGGTTTGCTTTCTATTCTTTTACAGGGGGAATTCAGCACAAATACAGGGGAAAGGATGACAAATGGCACTGGGCAGCCAAAACCCAAAGAACAGGATCAGACAGACCACTGACTCTTAGCACCCACATAAACACAGTAAGAATACAAAGAGAGTCATCTGCAAATCAAAAGGCTTAAATAAGTGCACATGCTTTACTGTGTATGAGCCTTAAACTGGTGGTTACTCTTAGACTACCCGAGAACAAGTACACTGTAGATTCCTGGTAAAGACATTGCTCACAATTTTGTTCTATTCATTCATATATGGAAAGCTCAGGCTAGGATGATTGCTTTGCCTCCTTACTTAGCAATTTGCCTTGGCCTTTATGGCTGCTGCTTTTTTTTAATGCAAATTCATGTAAAGCAATTGTCTGTGTTGATAGGTAAAAAATAGTACATTTAACACAAATATACATCCAAAAGACTTAATCAGATAAATCTGAGCAGCAATATGTTTCTTTCTCTTCTTCACATTATGTTAAGTGAAAGGGCAATTTAAGCAACTTGTGATATTGATATAGTTTATATTTAGACATAATGTTATTAATATTCTACTGAACAAGTTACTTTATTAACACCCTTCGACACCAGTCAGTTATCAAGCAAATATATGCTATATCACTTGAACGTATGACTTTATATTACTGGTGTCACTCCTCACTCAGTAGAAACCTTCCTACAGCTTTGGGCTGCCTGATTCAGGCCTTCCCTGCTCCCCTTAGAATTTTTTTCTTAGTTCCCCCAAAACGAAAGGCTTAGTATTCAATACAGACAATGATAACTGCAGTGAAAATGTTAGTAAGTCACCAACTACCTGACCGTCTCTCTCCAAAATAGCAGGTCTCTATGTTTTGGAAAACTATTTATTACTTAAAAAGTGAGCTATCATTTCACTGCATTAGTCATTGGACACAGGGTAGGATGCAGGAATGTGGCACCTCTGGATGAGAAGGTATTTAGAAACCTAAAGAGATTTCTCCAGTCTTTCATAATGACCCAGTTTTTCTACAAAAGTAGAGCATACAGATTTAGTATTAGTGACGACTGAGCAACACAATCACCTTAAGCAAAGTGTTTGATCTTGATACAATACATGTATATTTTGAAAGTAAAAGAAGTTTGCTTAAATATTCAAAGTGATTCATGTACAACTGCTGGAATTTAAGCTTTCAAGCAGGCATTGTCAGAAATAAGGTGTCACAATGATATCCATTTCCAGCACTAACTCCCTTTTTGTACTTGGTTCTTAAAATATTTTACTTCTAATAAGGTCCATTGTCTTCAGTCTGCTTCAGGTTTGCTTCCATTTTCCTAGGGAACAAAGTAGTGGACCTGGGAACAAGTTGTCCACATAATTAGATAACATTTCTACATATTTTACTATGGAAAAAGCCTCATAGAGATTGTAATAGCAGAAATGGACACCACAATATTAGTTAACCTATCTTCTGGCCCAGAGGGAGTATAGCCATCCCTAAAATTAGTTGTAGAATCACAGAATATCCTGAATTGGAAGGGACCCATTAGCATCATCAGAGCCCAACTCCTGGCCCTGAACAGGAGAGCCCCTGGAATCACACTACGTGCCTATTCCCCGAGTCTGCTTTTAAACAAACCTCCCAGACTCAAATGCCGTAATCTCACCACTGCCCATCCAATACCAGTGTTGGAGTACTTTTCTTACTTTTTCTAATGACTTGCTTAAGTCTGCTTGCTATCATTTAAGTCCATTACTACTTGCTCTAACTGCAGCACGTGGCAGGGAATTTAATTCTATTTATTACACTGATAGATGTAACTGAAGACTTTGATCTCCTCAGCATTCTCATCACCAAATTTGAAGTTACTGTTCCCTCACCACTCTGGATCCTGGCATTGATGTACATCCCTCCTGATCTTCAGAATTCAGTGCTAAAAAGAGTTGGAAACTCCTATTTCAAGACTCTGTTTTTGATGATGCATCCACCTTGGTGTGTGTCACTCCAGCAGCATGACACATTTGAGTCATATTTAGTTTGCAATCCTCTATAATGCTTAAATCCTTTCCTGCAATTCTGCTGTCCAGGCAGTCTTGTCCCTATGAAGTTGGCATTCATTTCAAATGAACTGTTAGATGATTCCTCAGGAGTCTGATAACCTGGTCATGTCTTCCAATGTGTTTACAGCCTTTTGAATAAATACCTTCTGCATAGGTAAAACGTTATTCCTTCATTGAAATCACTGATGAAAGTAATGAAAAATACTAGACTCAAGAAAGGCCTTTGAATCATGTTTGATATACTTTTTCTTGCCTTTTGATTTGACATTAAAGCACTAGTTTTCTATTCTAGAGCAGATTTTTCTTATCAATTCTGCATTTCCTGATAGTCTCACCCACTACATATTTTCCTAGTTCTTTGATACAGTGAAGAAGCATAAAAATCCGTACAAGTTGACTTCTATTGCTTCTCCCTTATTGACTCTGTCAGAGAAGAAAACTAAATCAGTTTGACATGACTTGTTCCCGGTACATCCATGCTGGTTGCTACACGTCTCCTTACCATTTTTCAGACCCCTACAAATTGCTTTTTTTGAGTATATTCTGGTGGTTTTTTTCAGTTGCAATGACATCCGTATAATCCTTTGGCTGTTATTTTTTGCTGTCTTAGCACAAGTGCCACCACAGCAGCGCTGGCCACCACTGCACTGGGCTCCCTCAGTCACCACAGACACACGCTGGAAGTGGTGGCTGTCACAGGGAAGGTTGGTGTGAGAGGGAACAGTGCCTCCAAAACGGGGCTGAGGGGAGAGGCTCTCGGGAGAGGTGAGGGACAGGAACCAGGGACTAGACACTGCGGGGCACAGCCCGGCTCAGGCAAAGCTCAACTACAGAACAGTTGAGCCTGATGGATGTTGGTCCTGGGCTTGAGGGCAGAACTTTTCCCATTTCATCCTCCTTCATGAGAGCCGGCAGATAGGTTCTCAGACTTACAGAATTCAGTGCTGCAACAATTAAGGCGCAATTAAGCAGATGAAGGAGCAGCTCTGAAGAAAATAATCAATTCTCTGTTTCACCTTTCTCTGAGGCAGATAAACTTCTGTGGTAAGAAAGTAAATTAGTATGCAGGTAACCATGCCACATTTACCATATTCATATTTATTAATGTTGTCAACAACTGATTTACCTACATTTTGCTTGCAGAAGATAAACATAAAAATTCAGCTCAGAGATGTTGCAGCAGAAGATTCTATCACAGATGCACCAGACAAACTTTACAGATAACAAACGTCATCTTTCACAGACTCTTTCAACTTTGTTACTTTAGCAAGTCTTTTGAAACACCAAATCCAAATTTCATAACACCTGTCGTCTTTCCAAGTCTGCAAGGATGGAATCAACTTCTCTTTTTTATTTACTACAAAAATCTTGTTGTTACCCTCTGCCTTGAAGCAACTGGTCTCAAAACCAACAAAATATCTTACTTCACACAAAGTTCAATCCGACTGCAGAGATCTTGTCATGCTATTTGCATTTTACTAGTGTGTTGTGTAATACAGGAATGAGGCAGAAATGTATCTCATCTCTGACTTACTTTCCTAACTGTGGTTGAGTGTCAAACAACAAATCTGGACTGTTCCAAACATCTGACAGTTATGCTGAATCTCCGTTTGATAGAGCAACAGTCACTGTGTATCTCTAGCAATGAATGTAAAATTGTAATTTTAAATGTTATTCCAGACATCAAAAGACAACATTATGTCATCTGCTCCATCAAAGCTTTAAAAGCTCTGCTGGAAAAATTAAGGAATACATCCTATTTAATTTAATACCTCCTGTGATCACACAGCTGTGTGGTGTGATACCACCAAAATAACTTCTCAAGCAGTGAAAACACTCCACATGTTAGAACTCGGCAGTAATAAATCTTAATGATTCAACTTGCTACATATGTTGGATATTACAGCAACACAGACCACATCCATGCATAGTGTAAGAAAAAGAGGACAGGTGACAAAAATCCAAATTGCAGTTTTCTAAACAGTTCTAATTAACTTTTTTTAAAAGATGAAAAAGCTACATCTGACAGTAGACTTGTGTTCTATATAATCCTAAATTTTCTCTCTAGTAACATCCCCCTAGATCTTTTTTCAGATCATACTTTAGGCTACAATAAACCTGATTGCTGTTACAAATCAAGCAAATAATTTGGAGGGTACGCTTCAATTTAGCTGCCATAAACTGTCCCCTTTCATCTTTCTCTGTCACATCAGGTTCTAGCCACTAGTGCAAGTGGAACACAGGTCCCTCAAATTATCCCTCAAAACTGATCTGAGCAACCAGATAATACAACTGCGTTCTTGTCACAGAACATATGCCTACCAACAGCTAGTGATGCCTCCCCTGCATCATCCTTCTGCATTTAGGAAGTGTGGTGCTAGATTTGTGTTTAAAGGAAACAAAGGTGTCAGGCAAGTATAAAGAATCAGTGTAAACAAAAACTGGATTGATGGTTGAGTGCCAACTGAACCATCTGAGGGAGAATATTTTCCTTAGATTAAGGTAATTACGTGTTTATAAGCTATTAGGTATCAAGACATAAGAAAGCTCTGTTTCCCATCTTAAAAGAATGTGGTTATGTCTACTTATGTCAATTAGGATAATGTTTCCTAAAGCCTTTTTAATCACTGTTTCAGAAGTTAAGAGTTAAAATTAAAGGTGGCTAAATTATGAGAATTCAGGCCAGGTGGTGAACAAGAGGAAGGCAAGGAAAAAGAAGATTTTAAGAGGTCAGATATCTAACTTAGTGTTTTTTAAAATATATTGATAGCAAAAGGCAGACCAGAAAAAGCATTGGCCTTTTACTTGATGAGGATGGTCATCTCACAAACAGGAACACAGAGCAGAGATATTAAATTCTTTCCTCGCCTCAGGCATCAGTACTGATGACAGGCTCAGGGGGTCATCAAGCTGCAGGACCATGACTGCAAGAACGATAAACACCCAGTCAATCCTGAACTTGTGGGACTTGCTGCTCCAGCTGGATCTCTGTGAGTCTATGGGGCCTGACTGGATTCATCCCAGGGTACTCAAAGACCTGACTGAGTCATTGAAAGACCTCTCTCGATGATTTTTGAACAGTTTTGTGAATCTGGAAAGGTCCCTGCTGACTGGATGCTGGCAAACCTTGTCACAGTTTTCAAGAAGGGCAAGAAAGTTGAGCCTGGTAACTGCAGGCCTGTCAGTCTCACTTCAGTGCCTTGTAAAATCACGGAGAAGATTATTTTGGGAGGTATGGAAAAACACCTGGAAGACAACACAGTCCTTGGTCAAAGTCAGCACACAATGTGATTATTGAGGCTGTCCTGTGCAAGGCCAAAAGGTGGACCTGATCATCCTTGTGGGTCCTTTCTGACTTAGGATATTCCATAATTCTATGATTCATCAGATAAAGCTCTACCCAGAATGTGAGTGTTGCCCAAGTAGCTAATGTTCTGCAGATCTCTCTGTATGTCTGGATAAATGAGGATAGACATTTCTTGGAACTGATATGAAATACACACCGATTTAGACATGCTGGTATTTGTGTAACTTCCTGTAAGCCTTGGGAATGTGTTGCTCTGCTGCTGAAATACCTCTCCTCTCTTTGTTTCTCTTCTCTCCTGTCTTGTATTTTTGTCTCTCCCAGTCATAGTGTGCACTCTGCTCTCTTTCTGCAAGAGGCACTGCCCAGAAGGCTGGGTGGACACAGGTACATTTAAGAAGCTTCAGTTAAGTATACAAAACTGTTTCCTACTGAATGAAAGAAGATCTATCTATAATCTGGATGTGCAGTTATAACCGATTGTCTTAATGTAGATTATGCATGTTATGCATAATGGATTAGGCGTAATATAGATCATACATAACTATTTATTACATGATATATTATGCATAATATAGAGTATGTATGTTCTGCTTTGTTACTGAAGGCCAAAGGCAGAGCACTCAGTTAATGTTTTACAACCAATTAAGCAACAAATCACTTGACAGTAGCTTTAAATGATGCACATATTTTTAATCCTAATTTCTTGGAAATCAAGATTATCTTTCCAGATTTCTATGTAAAAACTTCAGAGAATTTGATTTTTTATTAATGGATAGCTCAATCTTTTTACATTTGTGACTGTGAAATGTGCCAATCATGGCATATGACAAACTAATTGTTCACATTGCTACAGAAAACACACAGGAGCATGTATTTAAAACCACTTCTCCTGTTCACTCCAGCCTATACCCCAGAAGCATTAAGTTTTATGTGAACACAGAATTAAGTAACCCATGTCCAGCTATGGAAGTACAGAAGAGAATTTGTCCAGATGGGAAAAGTTCAGTCTCAGTGCACAGTCAGGGTTTCAGCCCTTTACCGAAAACACAGTAAAACCATCCAGCCATCATAATAAACACCCCAATAAGCATCTGGAAACCTCTCTGCAAGATATAAGACTGAGGAAAACAAAACTGACCATGCATATACCACTGAATGTTGCCAATAAGAAGAAATACAGCCAGAAAGAATACAGGCACCTAGGAGTTAGTCACTATAACATCTAATGTTCAGGCTCATAATTAACACAGTGGGGTTAGCAAGCCGTATTAGATGCCTAGGCCAAAACATGATACCCAATTGCAAGCTGGTGTCTCACCCAGGGATTTTACACAGACATCGTGCCAAAGAAAATTGTCATCTGGATACAAGGAAATCTACAGGTTATAGGAAATACAGATTTTGCAACCATTCTAGCGTATCCCAGTGTTCAACAACAGTGCTTGAAGGTTGTGTCTGCTTGTTTAACAGGTAGTAAACACAGCAGAAGTATGGGATGCTGATAGGGAAAACCCGGCCAGTATTCCGCCATACTCCCAACACCCAGCACTCTGAGAGCACATCAGAGGTGGTACCACAGAACCAGCAACGTCAGCATCACCTCCTGGAGCTGCAACTGACAGTTTTGAGCTCAGCATCCCACACACAAAGGTTATTTTTTCTCTAGAAGCACTTCACTTTAACAGAGTAATCTATATTGATGACTGTGTGCCTTTTTTTTATTCCCTCGCTTAGACCCATGAGGTCCTTTTGGAGCTGCCTGCCTTTAGTACAGCATTTAACTACCCAAAGGAGCCAAAAGACTCATTAACTAGAAAGTTTTATGCAGCATAACAGAGAAATGTTGATGCTTAGTAGTTAGGACATGTACTAGGGTAAGACCTGGTTTCCGTCTGGAATTTGTTTAAAGTCCTTTGATATCTGGCTGAATGCAGCCTGTTTAAATTTCAACAGAATTTGTAATAAAAATGTAGTCCCATTATCAGTGCACTGAGCCATTTACTTACTCCCACACACAAGTCAGATGCATGGTAAATCAGTTTACAGAGATCATTTAATCACTCATGAGCGCACCTTGGGCAATATATCCTAATTCTCATAAATTATCTACAGTTTCTAGTGTTTATTCAGAAGAGAAGCATTTCAGAAGGTCAGAAAAGATCATTCATCCGAGGCTTAGAAATTGCTCCTCTGTCAGTTCTACATCCAGTAAAGGAATATGCAGAAATTTTCAGACTTGCACCAGGTTTTATTATTTTTCTGATAATGGGCTTTTTTTTTTCCCCACAGAAAAAATAAGTTCTCATTTACAGGATTTCTGATCTAGTATTTTCTTTCATATTTAATCCAGTACTGAACATCATTTTATGCAAACATCCTAGGACTGTGAATAAGAATAGTTTTTATTTATCCTGACACTCAAATTTTGATTGCTTTTGTATGGATACATTTTAGTGCAATGTACATAACGTGCCTCCCCCTAAACAAGAGAAAGAAAATTAAGCCACAATAAATTTTGGACACTCATGAAGTATCACACTATTACCCTGAACATAAAGAGAATCTAATTTTCAGCATTTTGCTACAGAAAATTTAGAATGGTTCTGTTTACAAGGATAGAGATGTTTCCACATGAATGAGAAAAGTGAGGTAGAGCTCTTTCCCTTGCCTCTCCATGCAGGTATGCCATGCACGATGGAAAAGCACGTTCTTACGTGGTGTGTCGGGGAGCAGCCCCACGACTCGAGGCCCATTGGCACGGGGCATCCAGCCCCTCCAGTAAAGGTAGATGAGGAGCAGCACCACTGCCACGGGAAAACTCTTGACATCCTGCCCCTCTACGAACTCTACCTTCTCCTCCCACTTCCCTGCTACAGCTCTGCAGAGCCCCAGGGAACACATGAAGCTCCCACTGCCAGACAGAGAAGGAAGAGGGGGAGAGGTAGGAGCTGCATCTGCCCCAGCACTGTCTGCAGGAGAAAATTAGACTCTGCTACAGCTTACATCTTACAGAGGGCAAGGTCTGCCCAAAGGCTACCTTTCTATAACTGGTAGGCCTTGATTTTAATGTCAGGACTCACTTACTCTGTCTCTCTCTATAACTAAAAGATGCAATAATAATGATTGCAGTCCATTCAGCAGCCAAATTCAGAGATGAGGTGTCCTGAAAGGCTGTCAGAGACAAATGCTCTTTGGCTTGGACCATGTTTCAAATCTTCCCATCTCCCAGGAAACATTTATGACCTGCTTAACACACACTAGTGCAAATGCAAGTCTTTCTAAAGTCAAAATTATAGATACGGATAGGGTATAACTTACTATATCTCCACTTTCCTACAAATAGATTGAAAAATGACTGGAGTTAAAATCTTCCTTGTTCAGTTAAAAAAATTATCCTGAAGCCCAAGATAAGCATGAATGTGAGCATTAACTACTCAGATACCTGGCATTTCAGTGGCTCATAACAGAAAAAAAAAAAATCAGTGAAATATGAACACCTGACAATAAAAAAAGTATTTGGAAAAGAAACAATGAAGATGAATAAAAATTGAAACAGGAACACTAAAACCAGGACAGAAGCCATTGTGGCTCTTCCCAAGCACAGCACTGACAACTGTGAGGGCAGCCTGAATAGCTGCATAGCTCCACAATTCTGTGCCATGTGAAAAGCCTGTGAAAGCTCCGAGAAGCTGCCTGCTCTGTGGATTGCTTGTCAGTGCGGATCAGTACTGCTGAGTGCATACCTGCAGGTGCCAGGGATATCAAATGACCTGAACGTAAGAGCAATGGGCTCTAATCTGCAGATGAATTTAAAGACACCAATTCCCTGCTGACTTAAAAGGGGATTAAAGAATCTCTCCAGCTCCAGACATTCATGAGTAAGAATCATCAAGGTAGAAAAATTAGGGAATATTCCTTGCAGTAAGCACAAGCTCACTGTTACCTTCTATCAGTCCAAAGGTCCTGGTTAGCCTTAAACACCTTGCAGTGAACAGGCAGACAGCTTTGTGGTAAAATGGGCATTTGCATTTAAACGAAATATGCTTAAAAAACCTAGACCCCAGCATCTCAGTTTCTGATTTATTCTTGTCCTCTTCAAATCACCCTAATAATAGATGCTATTTTCACAGGTAAAAAAATTTAGAGTTACCCTGTAGAAAGAGCTTCCCCATTTTTTCATATTCTTACTCCCTTCTCTAGACTCACGATCTCTGTAATTTCTACTACTGCAGTTTGAACAGCTTTCCATAAAATCAATGACTGTGCTCCAAGCCTTTAATCTTGTCTTTTTTTGACTGATTAAAAACAAATAGAGCATGAGCTACAAAGGAAGAACTTTTCTTCCTCAGCTGACAGCAGGCAAGTTACTCTCAAATTCCCAAATATGAACCTGCTGGTTTATAAATAACTTCCAGACAGTCAGTCATTCTGTCAGTCTCATCTAAGCCTCCCTAAAAGAGAACTGAGTCGAAGAGAAATATTTGGACAAAATTCCTGTTCTGGATCATTTAATCACTAAATTGAACCAGGAGTACAATGATTTGGCTACACTGCATAGAAATACTTGGGCAATATCTTTTCTATCAGAAAATTGGACACAATTATCCCTCTTGTATTTTTGTAATCACAGAATCACAGAATGGCTTGTGTTGGAAGGGACCTTAAAGATCATCTAGTTGCAACCCCCACACCCTTACCTGGGATGCCAGCCACTAGCTCATGTTGCTCAGGGCCCCATCCAACCTGATCTTGAACACTTCCAGGGATGGGGCATCCTTGGCATTGCCTCCAGTTCACCTCGATTGAAAATACTTTCAGTATTTTACTTGCACACTCCTGGTGCCTTTAATATCAAACAAGCAGCGTAACAGGTGGGAAGGTATCAGGAACAGACCTTTGTGCCCTTGCAGGGCGACATCACGTATCCACCTGTGCTGCACTGAGAACTGAGACCTGCATTAATTTAGCTTCCTGCTGCTTTAACATAGAAAATGAGAGCACCAAGAAGTTGTTGTGCAGCAATACTCAAAGGGGTACATGTTATTTCATGCTAAGCATCAGGACCAGTGACCTTACCAGCCTGTAACTGTGCTCAGCAGGGGGGTGAGGGGCAGGGAAGATGATGACCAAGTCAAGAACAACACGAATATAGCTGACTGAAGATGCTGGCAGAGACTGGCAGAAAATTTACTTAAACTGCTCTAAATGAAAAGCATGACTTAAATCGACACCTTTAACACCAGAAAGGAATGTGCTAAGGTGCACTGAGTCTTAGCAATTTGCACCTGAAAACCAGCCTGCTCAGTTTTTTGCCACTGAGTAACTCCAGTAATACATGGGGCAGGAGGGAGAGGAGCGCCTCTAAAAGTGCAGATTCTCAGTGTGGATCCCCACGCCTGCACAGCATCATTTCTAATTTTGCTCCCATACTAAAGTGTCTCTACGTGCAGGAGCTACACAGAGGAAAATGCCCATACAGTAATGACTGATGTGATTACACATTTAAAGATCAGTGTGC
Source organism: Machaerirhynchus nigripectus (assembly GCA_013397975.1). NCBI lineage: Eukaryota > Metazoa > Chordata > Aves > Passeriformes > Dicruridae > Machaerirhynchus > Machaerirhynchus nigripectus. Next base: position 1,453,519 of record VZRQ01001805.1, read on the forward strand.
AGCTTCCAAGCTGCTTTGAAGAGCTGAAGGAAAAAGGAGAGCAGAGATGATAGTTTCCACAGGGCTCTGCTCAGGCCTCTTCACTGATGTAGCCAGAACTTTCCCCTCAATATGTAGGTCCATTTTAGAACTGAGGTCCAGGGCACATCTCCAGTGAAGATCCTGAGGCTCCCCATTTCCTCACAGGATATCCCTGTTTTGTAAGGTACCCACCAGAGTAAAAAAAATCACTTCGAAAAAGGACACTATCTCCTGGGCCATGTTTTACAAAATACTTTACACAGATGTACATAACTTCCCCTGACTCTGAAAATTTTCTAACCTTTCTGATATTAAAGATTTCTATTAAACAACACTTCAGAGAGTGAGAATATATTTTCAAGTGGCAGTGCCAGTTTCCAGGGTGCCATGTTGTAATTTAACAGTGCCAAGTACTAGCTTGAATTTTAAAGCATGCTTTTAGCAGTTTGAACTGCATTTTCCACAAGACTACTTCACCACAGATGCTCCGAGTTTGCTGTTACACAGTTGAAGAGCCATGCTTTTGAGAACATTTAAACATCACAATCAAATCACGACTGCCTGATATCATCACAGTTGCTGTACCATGTCTAGCAAAAACAGATTATGGGATGTCATACCGATTAGCAAAATAATCTTACAATAATACTATTTCTGGAGAGCAGACATAAACATTCAGAGCCACTATCTACAGCTCCTCCAGCAAGCATAAGCATGAGCAATCCAAATTTTCCCCAAGACTTTTTGTTGTTGAGTGCATTAACTCCAACCAACCTTTTCTCAGCTGTGTTTAGTCCATTTTCTGTCACCTTTTAATTAGTAGTAATGTTTTTATCTTAAATTTTTCTTCTTCTGCTTTTGTTTAGGTGCCAGAATTCAGCTTTTCTCTTACTTGCTCTGCATTTTCATTTAATTAAATCTTCCTTTGTTGCTATGCATTTATTTTTAACTTTTGTATTTTCATGGCAAGTACTCCCTCTGGCAAGGCTTAATGCAAGAGTTACAGCACCATATTTCTTTCCTAGCACTTGCCAGGTATTTACCACGGATTGTCTGTCCCTTTCCCATCTGTGTGCTTCCTTTTTTGAAATATAGGAATTGCACTGAAAGTGCACTGGATAGATAATAAATAATAACAACAACAGTAATAATAATGATTATATTTATTCAGGGCGAATCTGAGTCTCATTGCCTTTCTGCAATAATATACAAATAATCACTTCCCATCAGGGAAACCTATGTAGAAATACAAGGCTGTTGCGAATTACAGTGGCCAAATACACAGCCTTAAGGCTGGCAAAAGTGTCCAGAAGAAAAGAATACAGACGGGAGTGGACAGAAAGGACTTGTGACTGCCGCTTCATTCTTTTCACTGGTGCTGCCTACCCCACTCCCTAGTCGCCTCTCTTGTTAGCGTCCATTTCTCATTCCCTGTGTAAAGCACTGGCATCACCCCCACTTCCCTGGGCATTGCCCATTCAGATTTCCTCCTCTCCCTGGGCCTCCCACACCACTTATATCAGGCAACATCCCTGTGCCCCAAGCCAGCAGTCAACACCCAGAAGCAGACAGCCCAGAGGCAAGTCACAAGTGATCAGGATCCTCACCACAAAACTCCAAGCATAAGGAGTGGAACTCAGGGTTAGAGTGCATCTGAAAATACAGTTGAAAAGCTCCTGTTACTCCTCAGTTCCCACAGCTGGGATACTGCTCAGGAAGCTGCCACAGGTTCCCCATCCTCTGAATTTTCTTTCTAGCAACACCCTCCTCCCCAAGTTCCTGCTCCTCCTTTACATATCTGAGTCCTCCAGCTACTACTAAGCTCACACGACCCCACAAAGCACAGCTGGGTGATCTCACCTATCTGTGCTGCTGCCAGGCCATGAGGGTCCCTGAGGAGAGGCAGCTGGCAGAGCACATATGGGCTTGGCCGGAGGGATTTGCCGGGGTGATGCCGAGCATCAGCATGCCAGCTGCCTCACCAGGCCTTCTCAGCAGTGCACTGAAGGCAGCTTCAGACCTCCCAAGTGCTGCTCTGTAAATCACACATAGGCCTGGCTGACAACCCTTCCCGCCCCCTTAGAGAAGCACTTTCAACCAGCTTTGTGCTTGCTAGCATTTTGGCAGGGATACAGGACACATTAATACAAGAGATGAGTTATACTACATCACAAACCTGCTAGGTGCAGGAGTCAGCGTTCTGGACACACATCTAGAATATTTTCAGGGCAGTAATAAAAGATCTGTCCCTAGTTTCTCTACTGTTTTCAGCAAGTTTCTTTGCTGTAAGGCTACAGCAAGACCTGTTTTTTCAACAAATCAATATATAGCATGAATGAAGAAAATTAAGCAGTTCCTGATGCCCTACACAAACTCAGTGGCAAATATATGTGTACACTTGTGCTCAAGAGAATTCAGGTTTCTAAGGTCTAACCATACCAAAGCTCCTTTGGTAAAACATTCATGCCAACCTCTCTGTGTATTACTGCTGTCAAGAATGAGACCTGAATATGAGTGAGCAGGGTGTCCCTGAGGGATCATGCCGGTAAAAGGAGACCCTCAGGGCAAAGAGCGATTCTGTGCTCACTGGGTACAGATGAGGCTGAGTGGGATCCCTCCTGGCTGCTCTCCAGGGGCATGGTAGTGCACCATCTGTGTCCTGTTGTTGCTTCTGCCATTTAATGCAGCCTCCTTCATTAGCTGGCGAAGTGAATCTCAGCTGAAAATCAGCTTCCCAAGGGCAGTGAAGGGAGGAGAGCAGCATTTATTCCAGACTGTAAGGCACCAAAAATAACACATTTCCAAACCTTCCTCACTTAGAAAAGTAAACTAAGCTATTTCGAGAATTTCAGTTAAAAGAGACATTCTCTACCAATAACTGAATATGGGATTTGGGTTTACTGAGCTGCCCAAAGTGCTTTGTTCCTCGCTGGCTGAGCACCAGCCGGCAGCAGCACTTAGCCCTGTTTGAGCAGTCGCCCAGGAGAGCTGCCGGCCCTATCTGCCCTGTCAGCCCTGGTCCCTGGTCACGCAAGGTTTTGTGTAACGGACCGCTTGCCATTCAAGTGAAATATTTATCATAATCATATTTACAAGAGGCTTGGCTCCCAGGAGGGACTGAAGGCCTGAATATCACATCAGAAGTGAAATAACATGTGGTGTAGTTTCTTGGGGCTTGTTTTCTTTTTCAATTTTATTCAGAAAGTTTGGAGCCAGACAAAAAAACTGGTTTGTTGGGGTCAGTGGCCACAACAAATACTTGAACACGTCTGATGGGAGTCAGGAAAAAAAGTAACTGAGCAGAAGTAACTCTTTATCAGCAGGAAGCCTCTGTGCTTGCAGCAGGCTCCACGAAGCCCCATGCCACCTCTCCCTGCTGCCATATTGTTTGCTCTATCCCCATCCATCCCGGAGGTACAGCCACACTGGCAGCTGCAGTGGGGCATAGTTAGAAATGTGTAATGAATGCTTTTGAGGCTCCTCAGCAGGTGTGCAGCTTGTGAGGCTGTGCTGTGATCTTACGTTGCTGGTAGGCTATGGGAGACACAAAAGGGCTATGGAGGGTGGGAGTGGGGACATGTAGGGAGCAGGGCCAGGCAGGAGCACAGCTGGTGGCACAGCAGTGGCAGGGCATCCAGCAGCCTGAACTCCAAAAGCAGGTGGCCAAAAGTTCCTACTCCATCTGGAAATTAAAGGCTATAGGAAAGGTGAAAAGGTAATGTTTTTTGCTAAAGCTTTTGCCCATGTGCAGCACTGGAGGCAGGTCAGGTGCTGGTCATGGGAGGCACCCTGATGTCCATCCTACAGTTGTGGTAAGGGATTGTGCTTGCCAGCCTCATGAATCAATGTCTGTAAAAGGCGGTGTGTTCTCATGTGTTTAGGTGGAGGGGAAGTTCAGGCTATGACTTCTAGGCTGTAGCTGGCTGTCTCTTCCCCTAAAACACTTTAATATGTACTTTACTCAGACACAGAGCCAGATGATTCAACAGTCTCCTCCAATTTTGTCCAGGTACTTTGTATTTCTCAACTTGCACCTCAAGTTTGTGTCTGTCTAGCCAGTCACACTGGTTAACAGTCCACTGGAATGAACAGTTTTGGGTTTTCTGTACCTGCCTTATGTGAGGTTTGTCTACGCACTTCCATGAAGACTCCCATGAGCCCTAGTGGAGCATGACACTGTGTCACCTTCGTGTAGCCTGGTGGATCTGCAGCACACTAAGTGCTAATGTTCAGGCACTCAATTTTCTCCTAAGGGTGGGTGATAGAGGCTACTGGCAACACTTCCAGGATCTGGGGCTTAGACCATCTTTCAAGTCACACTGGGATGGTGGCTGAGCTTTGTTCAATGCCTTTATGCAGCTCTTCAATAGATTGCACTACAATTGTCTGAAATATAAGTTCCCATTCTCCTCAACAACCAATGAGTATGGGTGATGGATGGGGTGGGGTTGATACAGTCTAATGCGGCAGAAGCTGAAGCCTTTACAAGGACCTTTGCACAGATATAACTTTTTAAGAAAAGCAGCAACATCTGCAGGGGACTACACAGATGTGGGAGTTAAGAAAGTGTGTTTTCGGACCTCTGGTTTGGTCGTGACTCAGGGGTTGAGAAGCCACATTTGCCTGACATGGAGGATCAGCTCTAACCTCTTCCCACGGGACTTAGGGAGGATCTCTTTAATGATTACCTGGTCACACTATGTGCTCTAATTTATTCCAGGTATGGCTGGACCTGAACACTAGTGAAATCTCTGGGAAGTTCAGATGCTTATCCCCTGAAAATCTTGCTTTGTTTTACAGAGCTGGAGTTCAGGATTCATATGGCAAGATAGATCTGTCCTTCAGCTGCCAAGATTTTGAGTGTGGCCAAAACAACAACCCTTACTTTTTCCCTTAAATATTCTTCTTTGTATTCCAGGGCAATCTAGGTCTCATACAAAAGCCACAAATATGTGTGTGCTTATTTTTAAGCCAATTTTTTGCCAATTTTGCTGAAGATGAGGAAGACTCACTTACTGCCACTGAGTATTTTATTGTGGCAACAGCTTCTTCATTTTTTAAAGGAATGATGTACTTGAACTGATGGAAGCCGAGCCTTGCCAGCCATTACTATAATACATCCTGCTCACAGTAAATACTGCTCTGGCATGTGTGGGCAGAAGCTCGTTCAGAGCATTTTCCCAAATGTTGTCAGGTCAAAAAAGGGACATTCAGCCTCTATCAAAGACTGAAATCTGCACAAAACCCCACTGGACAGTCTTGTCCTTGCTCTGTTTCACCAATCAGTGGCAAGACAGTGCAAGAGCTTGGGGTGTCATCGCAGCCCTGTGGCATGGCCCCACAAACCTGATGGTTTTTTGGCACAAACTTGAGGGCAAAGGTGCGCAGAAAACGGCAGCTGGCAACCAGGTCTGGAGGCGTCCAGTGCAGAGGCTCTGAGAATGGGCTGCAGGCTAGCAGACTTCACTTCCTTCCCTCTTTGGCAGTACTTTTGAGTGGTACAGTCTTGCTAGTTCAGTTTTATTAAGCAACTTACGTTTTGCATCCATTTCCATTTTATAATTGTACTTCTACATGTAGCTCAGACTGAGTGCAAGAATTTTATATAGACAAAAAACCTCTCCCTATTGAGTGCTCTAACTGGTGCACAGGATTACTAAAAAAAAATCTGTGTGAGAAACTGTGAAAGTGAATCACAAAGAGAAGAGTGTAAATATATTTGAGTTGCAACTCAGTCTTTGTGAAACACTTAAATGTGCACTTACTATGCTGAGTCTTCAGCCATTAATCCCGTTTGTTTCCTCCTGTAATTGTCCTGATTTATTTGCACATAACCTCTCTTTCTAGTGATACTTCATGATCCAAACCCTTGAAAATTGGGGGTCATTATCAAGAGCCCTTGCTTTGGATAGGTTACAAATGCATAGCCATTTGCAAAGAATATTTCTCCAACGCAGCATTACTACATTTTATTGATTCACAACAGGAATAGAAACTTTAAACAGACTGTCAATTTTGTTCCAGTGAAATTTAACAGCTTGATGGCACTACCATCTGTTTAAGGGAAAATAAGAATCAAGCTGATGTTAGGGTTTAATGCTATAATAATTCTTTAAATTGTACAGCAGTACTGACGGCAGATTCATTCTTTGAGCAGATTGATCTCTTTTGGAGGTGCTGTATGACTGCAAGAATGGAAAGAATTATTTGGTCTCTTAAGCAGGAAAGACAGGAAATTTGGTACATGAGAAGAAAGGAAGCCAGAGAGAGGATGATTAACCACATAATCTGCAGAAGAGTCAAAGGGAAGATCAGCACACTGGCTTTCCTGCTGAAGGCAAGATAGCAAGCAAGGACAGTAGCTGGTGGACTGTGAAACCAAACTGCCAGGAGCTGTTGATACAATTGTACCACAGCTGCTGTTCAGCAAGTGATGCTGCCTTCCTCATTCTCCTTGTGCTTTTCACTAAATCTCCGCATGTTTTCTGGGATGGGGAGCCTTCTGCAGCAAGTCATGTCTACATTTTGCTTGTGCAGCATCCAGCATCATGTTCATAACCACTAATGTTTCTACAAATGATAAATTTAATAGTGACAGCACTGTTTGCTTTTATTTTCTCACTGCTATTCATTTTGCTTGCTGATCTTTTGCAACATAATCTTTCTGACTCCCATTTTAACCAAGAACATAGTCCAGCAGTTAGGCTCAGTGCTAAATCACTTCTGCATATCCTCATTATACTTCAGTATTAGAAGTGCTAAGAAGGACAGAGGAATTCAGGGTAGCTAAGGAAGTTTTTTCCCAAAGTGTCCTTTGTTTGCGATAATTCTCCAGATGCGTCTTCAAGAAAGTGAAATAGATACAGAACAGCTAAAATATTTCCCCTTTCTCTATATTTTTTCCTGTTGTTTTTCCTTAATTGTTTGGTTAGAAAGCAGCATATGGGAATGGGTGCTCAGTGTATTACAGCATGTTCAAAGGTAGAAAGAAAAATAAAAGTTAACCATGGTATTATTGTCAATACCGGTGCTCCACTGGGACATTACAATGGTTAAGCGCTGAAAGTTGCTGACGTCTGTAAACAATGCTATCCTCCTATCACTTGCTATCATCAAGCACCAGACAGCCCAGTTTATATAAATGAACACAAATATAAATTCATTTTGTATTTCCATTCATGAAAAATGATTAACATATAATGGGAGTTCCTGCTGCTTCCTTAAATGAAAAATTTTATGAAAAACTTTCAGTTGTTCTAGTCTGAGGCTACCCAGAAATAAAAGCATCACAGACAAAGAGCGTTCATAAAGGAAATTGTGGTAAAAGAGAAAAATACCTTGCAGTACTAAGGGCTTTTAGAAGAACTTTTCCTCTGAGCGTAGGTGCTAAAATTATGTGCTATGTTGAAAACAGCTCAATGCGTGAATGCAGTCTGCTAATAAGAGCAGACATCTTGATGCCCCAGGCTGAAATAATCAGGTAAGAATTTTGCAATTACTTTATTATCCATTAGGGGAAAATCTAACTAATAAATGTTATTAAAATCTTAGAAATTGTTCTTTAAAAGCCAGCAGGTCAGTAGAAACCTGAAGGTGGAACTGCTGATGCCCTAAGAGGTGCTTGGAACTCAGCCTTAGCTAATGGATTGTTACAGGGATGAACTAGTCTGGGCTGTGAAAGCTGATGACCACCCGGCTGCCATGAGTCTGAGAATGTGAAACTTTTACTCATGTAAGAAGCAGCCAAGGAAAAAGAACCACAACCTTGGCCTCGAGGAGGGAACACAATGGCTTGTTCAGGGATCTGTTTGGCAGGATCTCACAGGAGGCTGTCCTGGGAAGCAAAGGGACCCAGGAGCGTTAGTTGACCTCACTGACATCCTCATCAAAGACAAGAAAAGTCCATTCTGACACCTGAGGAGTCAAGCAAGTGTGGCAGGCAGCCAGTGTGCATGAACAGGCTCTCCTGACGGAGTTCAGAGAGTAGGCAGGCACAGAGATGGTCCAGAGTACTTGCACCATGGAGCAAAACAGACACATTACTTGAGTGAACATGGAAGCATTTACTAGAGCCAAAGCTCAGCAAGAATTAAAGCTCATATGAGACTCAAAGGGCAACAAAAGGGGCTTCTGGAAGTACACAGGCAGCGGAAGAAAAATGTGATCCTGCTCCTCAGGGGCCAGGTGACCTAGCGACACAGGACATGGAAAAAGCTGAGGTGATAATGTCCTTTTTTGCCTTTTTTTTACTGATGAGGTGTAGCGCCAAGCACTGAAGCACTGAAGAGAAAGACAGAGGGGAGCACTTCAGTTATGTGGACATAACTAAATCCATGGAGCCAAGCAGGGTGTTTCTGAGGAAGCAGGAGAAGGGGGTGGTGGGAATCTTTAAGGCCAACAAAAGCAAATTAAGTCCTGCATCTAGGTCCAAATAACCTCATGCCAATAGTACAGCCTGAGCCCTAGTGGTCAAAAAGCAGCTTTGCAGGAGTGGTGGGTGCAGGAGTGGTGGGCACCTTTTTAGGGGTGCCAGAGGAGAAGCAGCAGAGCATAAGCCAGCCATGGGCTCTCACAGCAAGGAATGGCAAAGGCATTGTGGGCTGTATTAGTAAGAGTGTGCTCAGCAGGTTGATGGAAGGGATTGTTTCCCTCTGTCTGGCATGTGTGAGACTGCAGCTGGGAGTGAGACTGCATCTGGAGCATCATGTTCAGTTTTGGGCTCCCCAGTGCAAGAAAGATACAGACAAACTGGAGCAAGTCCAGGTTTGATGGGCAGCCAAGGCTGCCATCAGCGTTCACAGCCCAGAAAAGTTTATCCCTGTTAGTTTGAGCCAAGTAACTCAGTTAAACACATAATTAACTGAGTGAAACACATCAGTCCATGATATACAGACCAGGTAAGATGATCTCGTATTTTGTGAATATAAAAGAAAAAAAAAGATACAGTGGAAAACAGAATACAATTTTTCTTACCCAGAATGAGAGACTTGAAACAGAGAATCATTTATCATCAGCCTGTGCCTTTAGTGCATCAATGCAGCAACTTAATGCCTAAACTAAATACTTTGGAAAAAATTAGAGATGCTAACCATCTTCTAGGTTATGGTTAGGAAATTACGTTCCTTAAATGAATGTTTGCAGCAGCGTGTCAGCAAGCAAGCATCAGGGAGCTGGCAATGATAGCTGGAGTGCTGTAGAAGCTCGACTCCAGTGGGATACAGTTCCCTATCTACCTGTCATGTTAACATTGATGAAAGAATGGCATGTGCTAAGAGACACTGCCTAGTTAATTTCCATGTATTAAAGCTTTATATAAAAATTTGTATCCTAAGATCTGATGAAAACATTGAGGCTATTATACTAAAATATACTTTATTAAATACAAAATATTTTCCTTCTGTCATCAATAAACATGTAGATAGGATCTATACAGATACATGTATATTCTTATACATTAATGTACATATGTTTATATTTCTCAGATCTAATTCTTCTAACATTTGTGTCATGCTGTAACATGTTCAAGTTTTTACAATGTAACATTAGATAAAGCTCCCCAAATTTTATTATAAAGTTAAACATGCCAACTCTTTTCCCTTGTCTACAGACTTCAGCACCTTTTCCTAATTGAGAAGTTGTGAATTTGTGAGTTACTCCTCATTCCTCTGAAAGATGTCACCAACATCCTCTCATTTCTGTCTTCAGTCAAAACCATCTATCCAGTTTATATAAAGGCTTAACGTCACTAAGGATGCAGCCTTCATTTCAGGAACAGGCACCTGACAAACTCTTTTCTATCTCTGCCACTAATTCTACCACACTTTTCATTTGCAGCCCTCAAGTACAGCCTGTCAGCATAGGGACCTTCCTTACTTCCTCTAACTGGACACTGAAAAAATACAGATCCAGACAATCCCTTTCTCACAGGCTGCCTTGTCTCAGACTCTCCAGGTCTGTTGTACAATAACTCTGGTGCCTGCTACAAATTTCATCCTCCTACGATACTATAGTTGAGTTTCTTAACAGACTAAACCCAAATTCAAGGCTCCAAGTGCTAAAAGCCCAGAGCACCAATGAACACCACGGCCCCAGTCTAAAGGCCTGAAGTAATTCACTGTTTTTCACATAAAATCCGGGTGTGCCACTTTTGAATTGGCAATTCTGTTGCATTTTGCCGGTGCTGCAGTTCCCCATCTCTCCTGCTGCCGTCTGTAATTTTACTCTACCTCTTACGTGGGCCACTGAAGCTGCTCTGGCTGGCCATCTTTTCAGCTTCTTGAAAGTTTCTGTTGGCAACAGAGTCTTTCGCTTTGGATGCCAATACTGTCATTGAGATGCCACTACTGCTGGGAAAAATGCCTGGCCTGCCATGAGGGAACAGCCAGAGCCAGACCCAGAGCTTATGAAAGCCCTGTATTCACTAATCTGCAATATCTGTGCTACAAACTGGCTTATTCAAGATAAAAATCTGGATATATTGGATCTTTGCAAAATGTGCAGAATCCCTTAACTTCTGTGGTAATGCAATGCACTGCAACCCTGCAGTGCAGGAAGCTCTGTGTGAGTACTGCTGTAAAGACTCTGCCTGAAAAACCACAAAGGTCCTAGGAACACAACCAGACTCCAGAGACTCTGCAAGAACAGACTGCAGGCCTCAGGGTACTTTTCAAAGTTCCAGTCCCTTTCCTGCCCACTCCTTCTTGACCAATGTTCTCCTCCTCCCAAATGACAGAAGATGAGCTTAGCAGAAACCTGCAGGAATGCTGCCCTGTCCAGAAGTTAAGCATGTGAGAGGTGACTCCTTAGTACAAACACTAGTCTCACAGATGTGGTAAAAAGGTCACTATTGTCATTAGGCTCCACTGAAAGAGATCAAGGGTGCATTACCTGCAGACTGTATATAATCAAAGGATGGGTGTCACTGAAGTCCCTGGATTCTCTTCAGACTCTTCAGTGGAAAACACAGTTCCACCCACATGTTTATGGAGAAGCAGTGACAGAAGGCTAGAAACAAATAAAAGAATAAAATCCAGGTCCAGTACAATCATCTTTTGAGGAAGAAACAGAACTAAAAAGAATATGCAGAACTGGCAGAGACCTGCTAAAAAACCCATTGTGTACAGGGCTACCATGAGCAAGATGCATGAAAGGCAACTGGAAGTTGAGCCATGCAAGGTAAAATACCAGGTAATATACTCAAACCTCATTCTGCAATAAAATTACTTCATCACCTAGGAGCTATGTCAGATCTGCAAAGACTCCTCACAATGGATCAAATCTGACCTCTTGGATGATTTGGCCATACACAAATCCAGCACAACTATAGGTGAAACCTCACCATTGTTCTCAAGGTTAGCAAATTCTTCTTGACACTGCCAGTAGATCATATGCAACAGAAATGCTGTACATTTTGCAAGCCTCCCTCCACTTTTGTTTATTGATAAGAATTAGGGTAATGACAGTAATTACCCCCCTACCAACTCTTCTAACAAATGTGTCTTAGCTTTTTGCTTTCTAGCACCTGCTTATGTCTGTCATAAACTTTGCAAAAGGTCTGAATTGGGAATTCACAGAACTGGAGTTCATACTAACAATAACAAACAGAACCATATTGAACACTGACACAGAACAGATACCATTCTGATTTCCCTTGCACATACATACCAGCAACAAATTTCACCTCAACAGCACTCTGGTAATAGAAACCATTATGGCCAAAACAAACACCTCTAAATCCGTGGCAATCCGAAAGCAATCAGCGGCTTTCATGAAAATCTAAAAACACAAGCGAGAAACATCAGGAAACTAAAGAAATTCATCAGTTTGCCTGTCTTGGGCTCTTCTCTTCTGAGGAGATGCCCTGGTGTTACATGAAATCAGAATTAAGGACTTTCTCAGAGATTTATGAACAGGATAGAATTCTAGTGAAAAAGACAAGTCCACTTCTCAGATGCTCCTTTTACTTCTGAAGGAGGCTGCCAGTCTAAACAGGAGCAAGATTTTCATTTGAGAAAATATATCTATAAATGGGAGACTAGGGTATTTTTTTCTGCTTCTTGGTTGATGATGCTGGTTTTGCTTTGTTTTGTTGAAAAGAATAAACATTTGAGGAGTACATCTGACCTGAAGTGATTATTAAAATTCTAATAAGAAAACAAAACCATAAGTAACAGTTTTAGTTTAGACAGCAAGCAAACGAGATTTGAAGATCTCTAAAAACACATGGTCTTGCCATTGCTTCCAAAATAATGAGGCAAATAGCAAAAAAATAAAAAAAAGAAGATATTTTAGTAATTTACTAAAGCAGCTAACCGTAGTAGCAATCATGCAGATGTGTTTGGGGAGGATCATAAAAATCAACCACAGAAGTCTTTAAATTAAAGTTCCGAAAAAATAATTTTCTGTCTCTAAGGCTGTCTTATAAGCATGCCACTGTTCTGTCCTCACTGTTCTTAGGTTAGATTTTCTGTGCACATGCCTCTGAAACTGCTGTTTCCTATATTCCTCTAACAGCAGGAAATCCATGGAATGTATATGAAGACCTGAAATGGAATTAACAGCTACATTCTTACTTAGTCCTAGATCATTTTACACTATATGGATTCCAGTTTAATTCTCTGAACCATCCCATGGTTGACTGTTTTTCACCCCATGAAATCTTCTGCTAGATGCAGTTTTAAGAGATATATTTACATTTCATAATGTAACATAATCTTAAATTATTTTCTCTCTTGTATCTTAACGTATGAAAATGACATTCTCCTTCCATACTCCTTAGCCTTTTGTCTTCTACCACCACAAGAGAGCCAACATCTCCTTGCCCATCATCCCCACCCCAATGCCTCCTCAAATCATTTCTTCAAGACTTAACTCCTCAGGAGTGTGGTCTAGTAACTTAAAAATAACCATTCTGCTACTCACTGGGTGAAAAAAATGCCAGAGTCCAGCCTTATGTATCCTGAATGTACATTTTCACCAAAAAGGTATGAAATAACATGGAATTTAGCAAAACTAAGTTAAATATGGAATTAGAAAAATTATTACATTTTCTAAAGCAATGAAAACAAACAACAGGTTTATTCAAACTGCAGAGATCAAATAAACTAAAAAGAAAGAATATAACACCTATAATGGATTCAGTGAAAATAAACTAGTTACAAAAGAGTGACTAACTCTTGACTGAACTTTGTAGACTATCTGTTCTTCTGGAAGACAATAAACTGCTCAGTAATTACTAGAATATGCGACTTTGCCAGGTGGCCTCCAGGGAGGACTCACTTCATTTCCATGGATAGCCTGCAACTTCTTTTGGATCTTCTCAAGATGTTCTCTCCTCATTTTGTTTTCCTGAGAATAAAAAAAGATGTGCCAAAAAGAGCCCAAACCAAAACCACGAAAAAAACCCCCACAAACAACAACTCCAGTAACAGAAAAGTTACAATTATTGTTATGCCTTTCTTGTCTAAAGTGAAAAGTCAACATGCAATGGAAATTTGCCTTTTGGAGCTCGGTGCATCCCTTTTAGAAGTTCAGTCACAGACACTGCACAATGGCTGCACAAGAGGCTGCACATTGGGTGTCATTTACAATTACAGTGACTGTCTCAAGGATGGGAGGGTTTGTGCACTGTCTAAACAAAAAGCCCAACACAAGGCCTAGCGGATTAGGTACTGTATTGGTCTTGTATGTAATTAGTCTCATATATAATGACTTCTTGTCTTTAAGAGGATTTTTATGTTCTGAATCACAATGCAAAATATGTTGTTCTCATATAATGACAACATTGATGCATCATTGTAACTTTCTGTACTTATTAAATCATGCTTGCCGTGTACTAGAACAAACCGGTAATTAAACATTTAATTTTAAACAAAGCTTATATTATAGGCACTGCAAGGTTCTATTTTCTATTGTTTCAAACAGCAATGGGGCAATTTGGATGATGAGGGATAAGCAAGATACTTGTAACACTCTTTTCGTGTCTCATTAACTAATGATTTTCAAGAGACCTGTCATTCAAAAATTGAGTTGCAATTATTGATAATTATTTTTTAATTTCTAATTAGCTCCATTCTGTATAAAATAAGCATTCTTCTTTCAAAAGATGACTGCCATTTCACCCTCAGGAGGACCAGCATCTAAAGGTGCATCAGCACTAGCAATTTAGTACACTGGTGAGCTCCCTATGGTTCCAAGTTTTCCTTGTAATCATACTTGCATGTTTGTGGTGCATACAGGTGCACATTTCTTACTGACTTAAAAGTAATTTTTCTCTTGGTTGACATTATAGACCAGAGTATAATTTACTGTTACTCTCATATAACCCATGTTCCTATCCCTCTGATGGACACTGTATATCCACAAATTCCCAAGATGCTGCCAGTGTTTGCCTGCTACTCGCATGTGAGCAGAAAAATAGTCAGGTAACTGTGGCTGAGGAAATAGACTGGGAAATGGGTGTGGAATTATTACTATAAAAAAGAGAGTTTGAGTGGAATTTTTCTCCTGTTTTATACGTAATACAGCAGTCAAACTACTAATATGTCCAAAAACTTTAAAAAGCAAAGCAACAGACTGAAATATCAACCCTATCAATATGATTGTAATCTGTGTCCTTTAGCTCGTTGTCAACATAAATCTGCAAATCCAATTCAGTTAGGAACATCTGTTCTGGCTAAACAAACACACAATAATTTCATGTTGTTACTAGTAAGGCTGATTAAAAGTAAAGCAAGATTTGCATGGAGAAGGAATGCCCTTTGCTAACAAGCAATACAAAAGTTCATCCCAGTTAGTCTAATAAAAAAGATTATCTCTCTGTACAAACTGTATCTTTCTGGATCACATGGAGTAATTGAGACAAACTAAGCTTGCAGCACTGTGACATTCTGACTCTTCTCATCCTTCAGTTTTGCCTTCTTTCTCCTTCCAGAGAGATCTTCCTCAGATGAACACAGCTAGCGGCTTTGAGTGTTTAGAACAAACTCAAGACATTTCTAAAATCTTGAAGGGAACTGTTTACTACCCTAAGAGGAAAGAAGCCTGCATTATCAGTGATATTTTTCAAAAAAGACATCAAGATATGTCAAGCAATACAGGTGAGCTTGAGAAGAATATGCTCTAATGGAATACATACATGATTCATGCTCCTGCTTTGGACTCTTTGCACATATCCAGTCAACTTATTTTCACAAAAATCATAGAATTATATTGTACAAGGATATGTATACCATCAGGACAGGTAAGTGAAAACTCATTAAAGATAAGACTTATTGCAGCAGCATTGGCAAGTATTAGAGAAACTGCATGCTACAAAGAAACATACATATTTTACATTTATCAAGCACTCTCTAGTGAATACATGTTGTACAGCAGATTCATGTATGGAAAAACCAAACCAAAAATAAAGCATACACCCACGCAAGAAGGAAATGAAAGTTGCTTTGGATCTTTTAACCCTGCTTCAGTTTTGAATGTTTGGGTTTGAAGACCCAATTTTCATTAATGAATCCCAGCGACAAGGAAAGAGTCTTGAGCTAATTTAACTGTTTTTTAGAAGATTAAATTCGAAGTGAAGGCCTACTGACCTTTTCCCTGTCTTCAACACACAGAGTTTTTATGTTCTAGTCCTAACTACAGTGCAAATTCTCACAAGACATAACCGATATAAATATTCCACAGAATAATAAACAAAATGCTATTTGCACTAACTGAGGTAGAGTAACAGAAGCAATGAAAGATTACATCAATAAATGTAGCTTGTCTTACACTAGATCAACTCAATTGTAAGGCCTGATTTCTGTGGAAGTTTCCTACTCAATAGCCTAGTAAGACGAATACATTTTTCACTTATCAAGTTCTGGGAAGAGCACATTCTTTAGCAGTGTGACTGCCACATAAAAATTGAATTTTAGGTATAATAGAAGACTTACATTTAAGAGGAGTAACAATAGCAGCCTTATCTCTAAAACATCGCAATGACAGTACATGAAAATTCCAATGTAGAAAGTATTTTCAGAGAGATCTTATTAAACTACATGAAATTAATAACCCACATCAGCTATTTCTAACCCAGGAAAGCAACAAGTCCAGGTGTCTTACCCAGGACTTCCTTTCTTGATGTTTTTAAACAGCTTTAGAATGCCAAAAATAGATATTGCACATGCTGAAGTTCAAGGTAAAATGTCAAACTTCTTCTAGGGCTTTTAACATTACTATGCTGGTCTTGGAGAACTATTTGAGAGCAGCTTTACTTCTCACTGGCTCATGGTAGGTTGATGTTTATCTAGGATACTCACTTCTATCCACAGTAAACAAGTATCAAGATTAATATCTCAAAAATAATGGAAACTAAACTGATCTGTCATTTTAAACTTTCTACGTGATTCTTCTCCCCATTCCATTCCTCAGAAAAGGTGCATGTCAATGATAAGTGTCAGACACTGGTATTATGCAGTAAGTAAAAAATGATCATTTATCAAGCTAGATTGGCTTCAAGAGTTCTTGGTGAGCAGCAAGAAGCAAATGATAGGAAAGAAGCAAAATAATCAGAAGCTTGAATTTCCAGGCAACATGAAAGCATCTCACCTCAAGATTATCCTCTTTATGTTAGTATTTTACAAGTGCTAATAGCCTTTTCCAGAGCATTTATTTTCAGGCTTAAAAATTAATCTTCTCTATGCACTTATGTTATCACATATTCACACAATGACCTCTAAAAGCAGAAGTAACAGAATTTCCATTAACATAAAAGCAGAATGTTTCTTCTATTTTAGAAGAACTACAAGGAGATTTTTATGTCTGTTTTATCCATGCATTATGGTCAACTCCAGTTTCAGGAAAGCTGAGGATGAATTTACACATTTTTTTCTGCTAAACGTTAATGAAAACATATTAGAATACTTTTCACTATATTACTCCTCTTTTATTTCCCTTCAAAACAAAAACCTGTTATTGGAAAGAATACTCTTAAAAGGCTTCCATATTCTGCCCTCAGATCTGATGCCTATCTGCCTGCAGGCAGATGTCATCTTAGTTCCCTTCGTAATACAATGACAACTTCACAGTGCTTCCTGCAGTTCACTAGCGGTCTGTATTTTTTCTGTAACTGTACAAAGTGACACCATATTCTGGCCAAAAATGCCGACAGAGCCATATCCCAATATGCTTTCTCAAATAAAGGTGTGTAAGCTGCAAAAAGACAGCCCAAATTGTGAAAGTAAAAATATGACGACTGGGCATAACAGTCAACACTTGCACACAGACACTGAAAATGAGATCAGTACCTATCCCATCCTACACTTGCTTATTTCTCATGTAGGCACATGTATATCCCAGCTAGAGCTGGTCATTCCTCCAACTACTAAAATTTATATTAATTCTCCCACTGAAGTGATGACTTCAGGAATTTACACATGACTTGAACCGGGGAGCCTGGGCTAAGCAGCATCTTTCACTCCCAAAAAATAGGGATAATTTTTTTACCTTCATACAGAGTCCAGGACAGCAAGGAAGTCAAATGTACCGTGAGAAGTAACATTCATGCTCAGGTACAACTAAGCTGATTAGGACAGCTGCAGTAAGCAGAGCATACCAGGGCAGTGCATTAGTTACTGCTCAGAGCATACTACATGGTACTCCCTACCATGGCAACCAAGAATATTGACCAAGCAAGAAATAACCTAAGATCAGACATTAATCATTTGCTAAACTGAGCTGAAAATCACTTGACAATGGGGACTAGAGAAAACAGCTCTTACCAATGATTACAGAAATGAGAAGTATTCCAACAGGGGACCAGGTCAAACATCTTGAAAGACCTAAACCTAAGACTAAAAAAGTTTGGAAACAGAGAGAAGGGAAAACATGCAGGCTCTTGCTGTTTTGTGCAACTGCCTATTTCTGAGTTAGCCACATAAAGGTACAGCTGCCTGACTCAATTCTCATTTATCTGCCTCTCCCTCCCCCCACAAAAAAAAAAAATTAAGTTATTGACAATAAAAAGGAATTCCTGTAAGGACCATAATCCAGTTGAGTTGCAAGATCCCATTCCTATAAATGGCAAAAGAGACCATATGTCCAAGACGTGCCAGGAATCACAAGAAGAGAGACAGCAGAAGAAACAGTTTCTAACTAAAAAAACCTTGACAATCAGTATGAAGAAAGACTGTGTCACAAGGTGGGGAATTAAAACAGGTTCTTCTTTAACTGGCAAGTCACATACCTGTAAGAAAACAACATGTGCTAAGAATACTAGTGATCTCTCTTCTAGTTGTCTTTCTGCAGCAAGGGAAAAAACCCTGCCTTACTGTTGGGACTAGAGCACTGGATTAATTGACTGCTTACAATTGGGACATCGCTGTTCCACGCTTTCTTGCAAATGGAAATCATCTTGAACCTCATTAAAAGTGCTTTTATCACTTGTGAGGTATCCAAGTCTCCCGTTTCAACACTTCCTTGAATGTACCCACACTGACTGTTGCAGCTGGCGATGCTGTTTGGCTTTGCAGGTTTTGTGCTCTGGCTAATTGGCCCTTCAGAGATGGTTGCTCCTGATACGGAATGGCAAAAAATGAAGACTAACTGGAATTGAAAACTCTATGACACGTAGGTAGAGAAAATATATTTTCCATGTATGCCAGTTATTAAGTACTTTAGCAACATTTTGCTCTCAGATTCTGTGGGACAAGCAATGTAATGTTGCCACCGTCTGGCGCCTCACATAACAGCACCACACCCCACGAGTATTACAATACTCCAGTGCTCGCACTCATTACTACACTGAACTTTTTGGTTTTGACAAAATGCAAAAAAAACCCCAACCAAACATACCAGCCATCTTTCATATTCCTGCAAAGCCTTTTCACTTTTTTCTTCCTTCTTTGCCTGTTGCATTTGTCGCTTTCTTCTCTCCAGGAATTTTTCTACTTTCTTCCTTTTTATATATTCTTCCTTCTTTTCATTCCTGCATAGTGAGAGAGAACAAGGGGTCATCATGTAATAGACTAATACTGCATTCGTGACCAATTAAGTAAATTGAGTCAAAAAATGTATTTTACACTATTAATAAAAGATTGACATTATGTATTTAAAACCTTCCATGTCCATTACTATATATCACCACAGTATAAATGAATCTACTACTCTATCTGTTATGGCATCACCTTTTCTGTACTTCTTTCTCCCTTATTTAGTATCATAAAAAAAAAATTCTGAACTTCTGTAGGTAACTGTACGTTGCACATTGTCTGTGAAAACTCTTGGTTTGCAAAACTAACACAGAATTTCTCCAGCAGATGTATCTCATTTCCTTCTTCCTACATCTGCATTCATACATGGTATTGCACAAAAACTTTAAAGATTTACCCTCCTTCCTATGGCTTAGCAATGAAGCGTGAGAATAACCACCTAAGATGCAATACTACTCAATGATCAGCTGCAGTATCTCTGCCTGGGCTTAGTTAGTGTCCTTTTGGGGAGGAAAACATCTAAATAAATAAATTGAAGGGAGCTGCACAGCTTGTTTTCACTGTTATACTTGTTCTCCATTGGGAATGAAGAGTCTGATCCCAAGCATTCCATTGTCTTCCAATTACAAGCATATCAAGCATTCACAGAAGACCAATTAAATTTATAAGCAACGATTTTGGAAGCTGTGATATCGCAAACACAGTGGAGTAGTACCATTTTTCAACTGCTGATACACTGACTCTCCTCTTCTCTGCAACTAGGTCCTCTTCTATCTTCTTCCTCATTCTTTCAGACTGTTTTTCCTTCCTGCTTTGCTCTCTCAAAAATTCTACTTTTCTTTCTTTCCATTTTTTGAATGCCTAAAGACAACCACAGATCCATGAGAAATCTCACCCTTCGCTTTTTGTCAATACTCCAGTAGTCTATTCTACATTATTATTTTTTTATAATTTCTACACATTCTAATTTTGGAATATTTGTTTGTAGCATTGCTCAAAAGTGGGTATCACCATACCTAAAAAGAATGCTATTTTTCCAGTGGGTAATAGTTAATTGTTAGTGTATTTACATAAAGTTTATTTTATGCACAGTTAATATGCTGCAAATACAGAAGCCCGTTTGTCTGCAAATGTAAACATTACATATTTCTGACAGAAAAGAACCTAATAAGAGCTTCCTTCAAAAACTCTTCAAAATCCATTTCTTTCTGGATTAATCAAAATTATTTTTTACCATCTCCTGAACCACATTCGAATACACACTTATGTATATATTTCACATCACCGCTTGAGCTGCTTCTGTTTTTTCCTTATTCTGTTCTGCTGGTGTCTTTTCCTCAAGTTCCTCAAGCTTCTTTTTTTCACTTAACTTCTTTGCTTCTTTCTCTTTCTTTTTTTTCCAGGCTTCAAAACATGCAATTGATTCTTCTCTTTTAAGTGCTTCTTTCTAGATTGGAAATAAATTAATTTCAGTATGAAATTCTAAGTGAAATAGTATGCCCTAAACTTATTGCTAAATGGAGCAATAAAGAAACAGACATTTATTTGCTGACAACATTGCAAGTATTATAATTAAATTTTAAATATATACAGTGTTTTTTCTATGCCCATTTTTAATTTAATTGAATGAGACAAACCACTCCTGAAAAATACGTGTAGAAGGATATGAAATACATGTTAAGTGCTTAGAAGTGGAATATACTAAATAATTAAAAGCCAAATCAAAGAAAGTGCATGATACTATTTAAGATACAGTTCTCTGTAGGTAAGCATCTCTTGAGGCAGGGAGTAAATGTCTCATGTTCTCATGCACAAAACAAAACTTAGCACCTTAGGAGCTCAGCATCCCAAGTTCTTTGTAAACTAACTTGGAAATTAATCTAGGAAGCTCATTTCTAACACATCTTATGCAAATATGTAGGGAAGCACTGGACAGACACTGTTTACCACAACCATAACAAGCAGGACATGCCATTTACTGTTTCCCACCATCTAGTGCTATTTGGAGAAAACCAGATACCTTACAACAGCAGAGGGATGCACTTAGGCAGGAAGCACACTTCAAAAAATCATAGTTTGTCAATTTCTTTTTAAACCACCATGTAAACAAACCTTTTCAGTATTGTTCCTTAGAATTTCAGCTTTCTCCTTTTCAGTTCTCTTTAATTCCATTAGAAGGAGCTTTTTCTTTTCCAACCAGTTCTGTTAAGAATCATTAAAATATTTTTAAAGTCCTTTTACGGTATAAGTAAAGAGCAGCACTAGTGTAATGACCACCAAAATGACCCTTAGTTCATCCATGTGCTAGTTAAATCAGCAACCTATGTGGAAGACCTAGCTGTTATCACACAAATATTATGATCAAAAAAATCTAAGGTTCTAAAATCATAGATACAAAATCTAAAAACGTTTAAAGATCTTTAAAAAAGCATCTTCCTGGAAACACAAAAAATGTACACATTAATCAAAATTAAACAGAAGAATGGAATAAAGATTCTTATCATTTCTTATATAGGAATATTATTTACATTTGTTGCCTCTCTTGCAAATACCTACAATTGGAGAGAATAAAATCCTACTGCATAAAATGAGACTTCAGGCAGCCATAAAAGGTTATGAGCCATCTGCAGAATCAGGCTTAAATTTTCAAGAATTAACTGTGTATTTGGTATGCAGCTCAAAGATAAAAGTCCTAAATGAGGACTATTTTACTTCCAAAAACTATAGAGACAATATAAATATGGATTTGAGAGTCTAAAATTTGTTCTAGGACCACAACAAGTACTAAAACCACATACCAATATGAGCAGTGTCTGTTAATGAGAGTTGTTCTCAAAGAGATTTGCAAAAATCTCCTGAATCCCAGAAAATAACTGTTGTGAAATTCTACAAGGAATTTACATAGATTATTCTTCTGGAAAGAGTACAGGATTTGTTATCACTTTTCCTGAATGCCATTTGAATAGAGCACATCAGGAAAAAAAAACCCAGCTTAAAGTACACGCTTACTTACATTAAGGATAACGTAGAAATAATGGAAAATGTGTGCCTGGAAATAGTCTGACACAATAAATTATGAACCACATAAAAACATTATGTCCCTTTCACTGAGCTTTTTTTTCATAATATGAGGAAAAGGCATAACCAACAGCATAAAAGGATTACTAAACCTGTAAGCCTATGAAAGGAATTTAGTAAAAAATATTGATTTCAAGAAAATATCAGGCGTTGATCCCTGTATCAGGACCTTTATATGCACAATTTTATTTGTTGGTTTGTTCATTTTTAAAATCTACCTGAAAAACAGCTGCCCTTAAATTATCTACTTTGTTGAATTCTGGACTTTTCTTTGGCATGCGTTTATCCTCCAACACCTTCAATGATCCCAGATACTGAGATGAAACAGGTGAAGTTGATGGAACAGCTTTCCCCTTTTTCTTTAAATGCACAGAAGATGTAGACCTAGGAAAATACCAGGGCACAAACGCATTAATGACCTTTCCGTTTATTGTAGCTGATACCAAATAGTGTTCCTCTTATTTCAGTGCATACCAAAAGTTACTGTGATTCTTTTTTTAGATGCCCTTGGCTGGGGACTGCGGAAAAGAAAAGGAGAGAGAACCTAACCTAAGGTTATGAATAACTTACACTTTCATCTAAAAAACAACTTAGAGCCTGTAAAGACTCCAGTAACACACTCCTCACAGACACTGGCAAAAGGTTTGGGAGTCTGATCTGACATAAACCTGAGCAAGGGTCATAACAACATGCCACATGCACTAAACTGTTCTCCACAGATGGTCAGAGGTTGTCAGCATCGAAGACAATGCTGACAGAAAACAAGAATGAAGCAGCATTGTCAGGGCATCTTAAACAGCTCAGACCAATACTTGGCATCCTTCTCTTACCTGTCAGATAAAGGAGCTTTTGGGTTTTGTAGAACTCTCTCCTTTGTTTCACTTAGTTTCTAAGAAACACAGAGGAAAAGTAAAGTTATAGTCTCTCAAGCAACAGATCAGGATGGAACAGGTTTTTACAAGATAACAAGGACATTGAAAATTGGACTCGGGCCTTATGAGTCCCTTCCAAGTCATGATGGTCTCCAAGTCCATCTCACAATGGAGACCAAGTCCATGGTCTCATGATGTTATAAAAACAGGCAAGAAAGACACCCTAATAAAGAGAGGGTATAGTACAGGTTAAGAAAGGACGGAGAGAAAAAACCAAACCAAACCAAACCAAAAAAGCCCCAGCCAACCAACCAACCTTTCAGAATGCTTGTATCATTTCGGAGTGGCATCTAGGAATGTTTATTTATATTATGTAAAAATACAGTCAATAGTTTAGAAATAGAAAGAAGTAAAAAGAACCCAGCTGGGTTATTCTATAAACACTCTTTTAAGTATTTTGAATACTTAGCTTTAATAATAACATGTATCTACATATTTTCTTTTTAGGATAAAGCATAGAGTGCTTTGCATCCTATCCATTATTCAGGTTACACCATGGATTCCACCCTCTGCCAACACACACTGCTCACTGTTGTTCAGCTATCCTCACAACAGAGATTTGGCATTTTCACTTTGAGAAGGGTACTTTCTTAAGGCTGCAAAACACACTCCAATACCTTTATCTGATTTAAATAATTTGTGGAAAAGGTATTCTGTAAATCTTTCATAAAGCTATATAGAATTTATAAGAGCCTCAGCTCTAGAAATCAGATATAAATTATCAGCTCTACAGACAGCGTTCTACACACTTAAGGTACCAACAATAACTTTACAAAACTTTCCATTGTTCTTCTAGAACATTGTTCCAAACAATGGCAAACTGTGTATGAGCAATACCTTGACAGAGTTCTTTGCCTTTCCATGCTCAGATTTATCATTCACTGATAGCACCTGCATTGTATCAGTTATTATTTTCCCTTCTGCTGTTTTCACCATTCCATCTGAATTGTCAGCTGCTGGCTGCTCCAATGCCTTTGTTTTCTCATAGACTGTGGCCCTCATTTGTTCTATCACAGAAGGAGATTTCCTACCATTGCTCTCCACCCTCAAGTCACTGGTACTGACAGTCTTCTGATCTCGAGCTAAACGGAGAAAAAAGATTTAGAGGACACATTAACAAGAACTTCATTGTTTCTGAGTATTGTTATTTCTGTACAAAATGTATTTCTAGAAAAACTATCAGTCTGTGAAAGTTGTTACTAAATTTTATATAGTATAATGTATTTTCTGTATGTCTCCTGCTAAGAACCATACACTAATAAGAACAATATTCACTTTTATTTGCATGTAAGACTAGCAACTAGGAGTAGCAACTAGTACTAGGAGTAGCAACTACAGTTTTAACTAATGTTAGAGAATGTGAGAGTAAGACAAAGGCAAAACTTTCCAATGCCTTAGGTAGCTCTAGTGCAGAAACCAAAAGTAAGACTCATTACAATCACAGCAAGAGCTCTTCTGATATCTAGCAAACTTCAAATGAAGTCTGCAAGTTAACACTTTGGGTAACAAATGCTGATTTCATTGTGTGGTGTTCTTTAGGGGTGTGGGACACATGAGGGAATAACTGAAAAATCTGCACTGGGGATTTAAAGAAAATACCACCTCAATCCGAATGTATGCCTAAGTGGTGAAATTGTTATTTATGAAACACATTATTAATAGGACTTAAAAAACCATTTTTATCAGATTTCAATTGACAGTAATGCAGAGATCTAAGTTTGTAAAACAATTCAGACACAAGTTAAAGATGCCCCAGTAAAACCAAATTTTAAGTCTTCCACATATTTCCAGTGGAATTCTTTAGAAAAATAGAATTATTGGATGACAAATTAACTCCAAATTACCTGAATAAAGGAATATTAATTCTCATAATCTAAGAAATTTAACCTAGATTTACAGTGGTGAAGGTAAATTTAAGGTGACAAGAATTCCAAATTTATAACCAATACTGCCGTGTGGCACTTCACTCATTTTCATGAAGAAAAGGAGTAGTTCAACTTTTTCTGCCAGTCTAAAACTACACAGGTACACTAGCAAGGAAAGAGAGGGGTCTGCACATTCAAGTACCTAGCACTTTGGTGCCACCATGTGGAAAGAAAAAAGGAAGCTGATACCTTTAACCATGCTCAACCAATTTCAAAGCTGTAATATTCCATCACAGGTAATGTTCGGCCATAGACTTATCTCAATATCAAACAGGAAAAAAATTACTCTCATATTAGGAATTAGACAAAAAATATAAAGTCTTCTGGCACATCTAGTCAATTAGCAGAATTCCAAATTCTGCTTTGCATATTAAAAATGAATTAGCTATTCTTAAAATGAAACATTCAAGTTTGGGGGGTTTATGTGTTTGACTATACATCCAAAGTGTGTCAGTATCTTCAAAGTAAAAGATCCTTTGAAATTTAACTTTGAAATAATGAGACATCTACCACTCACAAAAGTTTTGGCTACAGCTGACTTTCTGACATTCTGTTACATTAGAGCTTCACCTGGTCATAGAAAAGGAATTTAAAGACCTTTCCATTAAACGGTGCATGGATGCTGTGGACATGATATGAACACAGCTTTCTGTGCCATGCACACACTGAGAAGGCATCTTGGCAGCCCTATCACACCTTCCATGCACATGCACTGATGGAGAGCTGGACTTTAAGGACCTAAACAGCTGGTTGTCATCTTGTGAAAGGAAAAGGCAAAAAGGAACCTCCTCCTGCTGGCCCACACTGGTTCAGCTTATCCCCTGGCAGACAGAGTTGGTGTCTTTTTAGAAGCAGATGATCGTTAACAGAGAAAATAACCCAAATTAAAACACTTTAAAATACTGTAACATGGCTAGGCAGCAACAACATTCAAATACTTTATTTTTACCTGATGCTGAAGCCTTTCCTTTTTTGTGCATCTGAGGCTTTGCTTTTGGTTGGTTTTCCTCTTGATTTCCTTTTTTATGTAGTTCACTAGTAGGCAAGTTATCACTTTCACGATTACCATGCAAAACTTCTTCAGCAGCTGAATGCTCTTCAATATTTTTTTTGTTATTATCCTCATTTTGACCTTCCAAACATCCTTCTTCACCATCTTTTCTGTCATTCTGTATGTTTTCACCTTCTAAAACTGTTATTTGCTGAAGCTTCTTCTCATGAAAGGATAAATTCAAGTCATCAGCAGCTTCATCTTCCCAATCTACTGCTTTTTGTGAAGCATCATCATTCAAGAGAGGACTCCCAGCAACAGATTTCTCAGTGCTTGTAGAACCTGAATTACTTTCAGCAAGTTCTTTCCTAATATCTGCAAAGAGCACATTACCAACTTGCATTTGATACAAGTGGAAAAAAAATGGAAGACAGAAGCTGTTTCTTCTACAACCTAACACTATTTTTCATATAATATCCTCCTGACTTTAGTTTCTGAACATTTCTCTTTCTGTGCCTCTGATCTCTGCAAAGCCACCAAACTATGGCCTTATTCTACTTCCTTTCCTGGCATCCATTTTCATGGACCCAATCCAAAGAAAAATATTCACTCACTAATTCTTTTCTGCCATGCAATTTAAAGCCCTTCTAAAAAACAATGTCTCAATGCCACAGGAAGTGGAAGCAAGTCCACAACAACGAAGTTGGGCATGTTTGGTACTAGAATCCATCCTCCCTTCCCTTCTCTTCACTTCTGCCCCATTTAAACTCTGCTAGAAGATACTCAAAGGAAGTATCTTCTACAGTGCTAAGGTTCACATGTTTAACCAAAATATTTATCTTCTTCTAGCCTAATTAACCTAATTTCAGAGTTCAAATGTTTGAGGAAAGTGACAAAAGAATGTCATGATAGTAGAGTAATGCATTTACTGCTGGAGAGCTTTTTTCCCTAAGTCTTGTCAACAACGGGAAATCAAAGCATCCCACAAACTGTTAAAAGATATTTCAGGTGTGAATGAAAAACAGGCCACAGAGGAAGTCCTTTTAAAGATACGTGATCATATTGAACATTCCTATTTTCCTTAGCATTTAGTGCTATACCAGCAGGAAGAAGAGGCATTTGGCCAATCTTGTCATTTGGCCAAACATAAACATTTAGCAAATATCAAATGCATCCTGCTCCAAGAAAAGCAGCCAAATCAAACCTATTCCTGGCTTACATACACTGCTGGGCAAGCACACTCTGCAGCATGTCCTGCAGCCCTCATTCACTGATGGTCCAGACTGGGAAACCAGTACGAAAAAACCATTGGCTTTCTGCCCATGTCCACTTTCATTTACAGTACTGTGCACCACTGTCTCATCCCGGTGTCAAGTAAACAAGATGGCTAAGGAAGAGAACTGGGCACCACAATGGTAGGAACCAGTACAGACTGTGTGTGGTATAGCAGCTTGGCAACTCCACTGATTTCATTGGGAATTCTGCTGCTAACTTGGCAGACAACTCTGATTTAGAAGTTGTTAAAATACGAAATCTTGGAACACTAAGTCATATTGACACATAAAGTTTCTCTAGGATCTAGTAATGAGTTAAGAAAGGGAAGAACACAAGGAAAAATATTTAATTTTGTTTTACCATTTAACATGCCATCTTCATCACTTTCAAAGTCATCTGAATATTCATCTGTTTCCTTGCTTGTTGCATAATCCAAAATTGCTTCCTGTAGCCCATCCTGAAATGGCTTCATGAATAACTTTTACATAAAAGGGAAGATTCATTTGTTTAAGTGCAGCACTAATTCTCCCCTCCCACACACACATAAGTAAAACTAAGCAACAGAGCTAAGCCCATTTAATTGGCAATTATTGTGAAGCATAGTGCTTCCATTCTATCTCCATTCCCCTAACATATCTCCATCAAAAAAAGTCCCCAAACCTCCATGTATTTATTTATATTTTTTAGTCATAAGAAACATGTCTTGCAAATCCCTTTTCCGTTTTTTGGCACTTATGATGTATCATCATGTGACACTTCTCCTCTTTCGTATGTTTTGATCGGCAAGAGCACAAGGGTCTGTGGGAGCAGGTGAGCACGGATGAGCTCTTCACTGCCGCAGGACTGGAGCCTGAAGCAGGTGGCAGGTCCAAACCAGTGAAGAACTCCACATATTTTGGACTCTGCTGCAGGACATCACGGACACACCACATTTACACGATTCTGAAGGGCACTGGGCTTACTTACAGACTGCAAATACATTAAGAAATGCACCAGTATCTCCAGATTCCAGGCCTTGACCCACAAACCACGAGCAGCAGTGGTTTGTCAGGGGCCTCGGGCGCTTCCCGAGGCACCTGCTGGTGGCCAGGCTGCTCCTTCCGCCCGACTGTCTGGAACGGAGCAACCGGGCTGCTCCCAGCCTGTGCTCCCAGGAGAGCAGCTCCTGCTGTCCTCACGGAAGGCAGCCTGCTTGCCCGCTTTCATTTTGAAAGCAACGCGGCTTTTTGTGGGTGTGTTGCCTGTAACAGCGAATTAACATGTTCCCAGCGGCAGAAACCTGCTCGCAGGCCCTTTTCCCCAGCGTCGGCTTTACCCTGCCCCTGCCCCTGCCCCTGCCCCTGCCCCTGTCCCTGCCCGGCCCTGCCCGGGCCGCCGCCGCTCACCTGCAGCCCGCGGTCGGCGGCGCCTCCCCGCGACATGGTGGAGGTGTCTCTCTGCGGCCTCGCAGCGCCCTCGGCCGCCGCCGAGCCCCGGGAAAGAAACCTCGGGCGAGAGCCTCGGGGAAAAGCCCCGGCAGAGAGCACCGGGAAAGAGCCTCGGGCCGAGCCCGGCCGCGCCGCCCGCCAGGTCCCGCCCGGTGTCGCCCGGCAACGGCGGCACCGGCGATGGCCTTCATTAGTCGGGAATCGCCTCGTGTGCCGCAGCGCCACCTCCTCAGCCGGGCCAAAGCCGCGCTGCCAGCATTTATTATCGACGCCCGTGCCCTGCCAGGATTTATTATCGATGCCCCTATCCTGCAAATAACCCTGTTCCCACAAGGAGCACATCCATACATTTATGACACTCCTACCAGGGCTGACACACGTTCGTCAACCCACTCCAGCAGTTAGGTAAGTGTCCGAAACCTTCCCACTTGGGATGTGAGCATTTTCAATAAGAAACCTACTCATTTAAGTGCTTTCTGGAATAAAGATTTCACAGCACCTGTGTGTTAATTTAAATTACGTATTAGACATGAAGAAATTATAGTGGCATAGAAGTAAATCGCCTGGTGCTTGCACCTCCAAATGCTCCAATTTTTATTTCCCCAAAGGGTGGTTGTGCAATCCACCTGGCGAGCACCAGACCCCCAGTGACCAGCCACTTTGCCAAGCAGCTCACGTCCCTGCAGAGCTGGCTGTCCTAGAGGTCATCTGTCCACTGTATGGGCCGCAAAGAAGGCACCTGATTCCCAGGGTGCTCTGGGAATATCATCCTCTTGCATCAAAGGAAAGCTGTCCAGGACCGTTTACAGATGCAGACAGTTCTATTCTTCCTCCAGTTTAAATGCTTCTGATTGCTCCTTTTCTAAAATAAGACTAGTGCTCCAGTTTTCTTAGTTATAACAAAGATTTTCTGACATGTTCCCTATACTGGTGTTATATTTATATATATTAATCTTCCCCAAAATGCATTGCCTTCTTGTAAGTTGTGCAGAAGAAAATCTCTCTGACAGAAACAGGGAGAGAATATGCAGGACAGAGCCCAGAGCCTTAGGACTTGTTTTCCTCTTTTTTATTTATGTGGAGTTATATTTTAAAAGCAGTGCAGTTATGCAAAGGCCACAACACACCTGGGGGGAAAGAGGCTCTGAGTTCTAACAAGTAACCTTGGATTTAAACTAACAATTATTTGCCAGTGATTAATTGATATTTAAGTGTCATCTGTAAGCAGCTCTTTGCTTTGTTTACCTATATTTATTTATGGCCAAATAATGCTTAATCTGCTGACTAATCATGGCATTTGTTGAGAGTTATGCTTGATGTGCAAATTTTTTCCTATATTTTGCTCACATGTGAAGGCCTTAAATCTGCATCTGTGATGTTCCATCTCTCTGTGAAGGTGAAAGCTGAAACTGGACATACATGTTAGGAATTTAAAAAGGAAGAAAGAAGAAATGCATATATTCTTTCTGTCATAATGTTAGTGATTGCTATTGAGGGCTAAATTATATCCCTGTTACAAACCACTGAGATGCACACTTTATTTAATTCCAAAAGGTGGCAGCAAAATATTCTAAAATGGAACAATTGGTTCTTTTTTCAAATGTCCACTTTATTCTGTCTTCTTTTATATTACTGCCGATGTTTATGGTATTTTTTGAGAGACACTGTATTCATTTAGCCTTGCATACATCATAGAGAAGGAAGATTTGGCTTAAATTATTGTGTTATTTACATGAGTCAGATAACGAGTCCTCATATCACCTGTGTTATTAAATATTCAATGCACTGAGTTGGTTGGATGCAGGAAAAAATATCAATACTGTCAGCACTGAAGAACGCAAAATGTGTGAAGATGTTTTTG
Organism: Machaerirhynchus nigripectus; assembly: GCA_013397975.1. NCBI lineage: Eukaryota > Metazoa > Chordata > Aves > Passeriformes > Dicruridae > Machaerirhynchus > Machaerirhynchus nigripectus. Next base: position 1,483,997 of record VZRQ01001805.1, read on the forward strand.
TCAAAACACATGAACATCAGGTCTGCATCCTCTAGTCTTACCTGAAGCAAAAATCCCATTGAGACCCACTGAGGTGTATGGGACTTAAACCTAAATATTAATCTAGTGCTCTGGGTATAAGACACTTACTTAAAAAAAACCAAAACCCACACAACATAGAAAAAACAACAAAAATCCCATAAGCAAACAAAACACAAAAAAGCCCCAACCAAAAAACCAAAACCCCAAACGTGGAGGTTTATTGAGGACAAAAAGCAGAAGATTTCATGGTATGAAAATAAGCATTAACATCTGCTTTTAAATTAGTAACTGACTAATGTATCACAAGTGTAAATTGTACAAGGAAATGTATGTTTGAAGGTGAAGTTGCACTTTCTCTCTTGAGTAGACGTGGAGCATTGAGAATAAGGCTCTCAATGATCCCAGCAATTATATTACTTTGGATAAAATAAACTTAGAAGTAACATTTTATTCTGTTGACCAAATGTGTGTGAGTCTCCAGAACCTTAAAAAAAGCACTTTTTAAAGCAAGCATCACGATGCAGTGTGATTACCATCTGCAGCAGTGATGTTATATTCAGAAAGCACTCAAGTATGATAAGATTTTTGGATGGCTAGCTTATATGCATATAAACAACTTCCATAAGTGGTTTATTTTATCAGTGTGTCTAGAGTTTGTAGGACAGGATTTGGGATTCCTTCTGAACAGATGACACATAGATTAAAAATTCCAAAATTGTATATAATAAGTCACCTTAAGTCAAAATATGTAAAAACCCTTACTGGAGGGAAATGTTGTTCTATGTGTTTTGGTTCTCCTTCCCAAAGTCAAAAGTTACACTTGAAAGGAAATTTAATGCCATGACAAAATCTCTAAGTTATTGTATATTCCTGTAGAAAGGGATTTTTGCATTGGTTGCCAGGGTCTCAGCTCATAAATGACTATTCCTGTTCTTGACATCAGTGGGAATTAGACATCCAGCTCTTGGACCTTGCACACGTATTGGTTTAGCAGAGTAACAAGCAGCTTCAATTCTAAACAACAGTGAGCTCTTTTATCTAGGGGTCACCATCACAGACATTCTTAAGCACAAACATTAAAAATTATTATTCTGACATTTTCCTCCCAGTTCATATGATATAGTGTATTACAATGTACCATGTTTTGCACGGTTATGCTTGTCCTGCCAAAATATACTGTTCTTCTTATGCTTGCCTTGAAATAAAATCAGAAATATAATCAGCTTCGAACATCATATGGCTTTCTGGTCATCATTTGATGACCCATTTTCATCAAATTCAGCCTCGCACTTTTACATCTTGATCTGATTCGTAAGCAGTTAAGAGAAGAGGCTGTCAGGGTAAGAAGGTATGCAAACTTCACTTAGTAGATTGTTGTTCTCAGGCATATTACCAGGAAAGTTGAATTTGATACAATTAATACATACAAAAACATAGATATTGAAGGAACAGACTGCAAAACTGGAGGAAAAGAAAGAAGAAACTAGGATGAATAAATTCACAACTACATCACTTACATGGCAGTTTAGGAATGCATGTGTTCCTGACTGGTTAATTTATTCCTGAGCATTAGACTTAGAAGTAGCAGATGGAGGTAGATATCCCAAAAGAAAAACAAAGAAGTATCCTTGACTTTTTAAAGTTATTTTAGGCTTTATTATTTTTAATCTGCCTTTTTTGTAAATAGTACTTGATGTGATTTTAAGGAAAAGCGTTGGAACACAGAGGAATGAGACACAGCTGTCTCAGTGTTGTGCTTGGTCATAGTAACAAGCAAAGAACTTTTCAAACAGACAAAGCTTGTTTGTGTTGGTGGCAGCAGATTAGACTTCCTGTAAGGGGAGTCAGAAAATGCAAACCTTTCAGGTCAAGTGGAATCATTTTGTGTGCAAATGACTCAAGCTACTGCTGTCGCTGGTGTATGGATACATTCTTTTTAAGTCTTGTGGCTGTGAGCTCCGGTTAAATAAACACCTTTGAGAGAAACCTCGCAGACCTGCAATTGCTTAAAAACATCTCTCACTCTCAAAATATCTCTACGTCTAATGTTGTATTAATGCTGTCAGGAGAAGCCAACAGCTGTTAAGTGCAGAGTAGTAACTCACTTTAATGCTGTGGCACATTTCACAGAGAGAGGAACCACGCTTGTCAGAGTATCATCTCCGCATTTGAGAAGTGTCAGGGCTCCAAGCTGCTTGCACCTGAAGGATCAACAGAGAGCCAGACACAGGGCCTTGGTTTAAAGACTTGAACAATGTCCCACAAACTTCCAGCCCCAAGGGACAAGAAGGCTGACATCATAAAAATTAATCAGAGAAAATGGATGCAGTAAAAGGCCAAATTAAATTGCTTTGTGGTTAGAAAGATTGACTGGCTAATTCTCGCTGACAATAATAATACCTCCTCCTGCTCTTTACGTCTATATTCCTCCCTTGTCTCCTTTTAATTCTTAGTGCTATTCTAGTTACCCTATGGCAGGAAGATTTAAAGGAGAATAGAGCTGCCAGGTCTGATTTTGCTACCGTTATCCTAACAAAGATAAAACTTTACAGTGCAAGAAGCTTCAGCAAGTGAAGATAAATGATTGCCTTACTCTAGTGTCACAAAGAAAGGGCCCATTGGAAGCACACTGAATGTATCACTTAATCTTTTTAGATTCATAACTGACCATATAAGTTAGTATCTTTTTATATCTTTCGAATGTATTGATTTGTCTATCAGTATACCTATAAAAACCTTCCATATCTGAGCACTTCCTAGTCTTTAAGGGAGTTATCAGCTTTCTCTGCTAGACTGCTAAAACAGAATTATTATTCTCACTTTGTATATGTAGAGAGATGAATCAGGAGCTGTGCTACTGACTCAAAGGCATGCAAAAATTCTATGGTAGTATAACTGTGGAGGATTTCTATCATGCCTGTTTTGCACTAACTTTTATTCCTAACCAGTGAAGAAAATTCAGACGTAAGATGAGAGCTTGTACCCATTAGAGGCAGCAGTGCAGAAGAAGCAGAAGAATCTGAAGAACATTTGTGGTATTTCAGTGCTTGATCAAAGGTTTAAGCATTTGCTAACAGCGTCCCTTTGTGGTTTTCTTTTTTTAGTAAAAGAGCTGTTGGAGAGCAATTTTTTTTTCAGTTTACACTAGAGACAAGGTATGATTCTAAGATAACATAAGAGAAAAAGCTTGAAGATCAACACACTCCTGAACAAATATATAGACAAGTGTAGCATCTAGTTGGGCATTTTCTGTTTTTTCCTTTATCTCATAAATGGGTAGGTCACTATTATCTCGTAGATTGGAGATTCAGATGCACTGGACTTGGCTATCCTTTCAGGATACTTTAAGGGAGCACACTTGCATGCCCTCTTCCCCTTTCTAGGCCATCCAACACATCCACTGCTCATGGACAGGGCTGCAGGTTGAGCTCTACACTGGTAACACCAGAGAAACCTGCAAAATACAAGCTCCAGATTTTGTGCAGTTCCTATGGAGACCATGATACATTGGGATATTTTTATTGTGGATTAAATATTATATTGACTTTCCCATTATTAATATTTCTGTGTACTTTTATGTCATCTCTGCAAGGGCTATGGAAAGAACATTTCATTCAGACTTGCTGATGGAAAGGGTTGATTAATCCCAGCACTTAGAAACAAATAATCCAAGTTAGTAATCTGGAACATTAAATCAAACTCTGTATTTGCAAAGGAAGCTTAACAGTTCATCTTTTCTTGTTCTCCGTGTTTCCTTCCTTCCGTCTTGTGACTTACTTTATAGCCCCTGCAACTGATTTGAAGTTTTGCAGCTGCTAAGATGACTTGGCTTCAGTTTAATATCAAATGTCATCAGCCCAAATCTGGGCTTCGAGTGATCTTTCTTTCTCTTTCCTGTTTCTTTTCAAATTGATTAGTCGCCAGTTTAGGGGATTACCTAAAGCTACCCTAAGACTGGTTCTCTGTGCCAGGGCTCTTCAGCCTGTTTCGTCAGAGGAAAAACCTGAACAAAAGCTAATGGGCATGCCAGAAACGTGAAGGGTGGGAGAGGGTCTGAGTGTCAAAACTCTCTTGGAGAGGGGCTCTTGTGTAGTGCAGGAGGAAGTCAGAGAGAAAGAGGCATCATCCCGGTGCAGAAAGCAGCTGGGCTGGACATGGGGAGGAGACGGTGAGGTGGGGTGAGAAGGGATAACTGAGCTTTTTGTGTCAGAATATTTTTGACTGTGTGCTCTTCAGATATGATGCCTCCTCTAAGTACATTTTATGCATGCATAGTGTGAAATTGCATTTTCAGTTACATAGGTCCACCCAGGCTGTTTGTGGAAGTGGGAAGGAGAGCTGTTCGACTTCAGGACTGTAGGATCATGCTAACAGCTGTGCTGTTTCCATTCCCAAACTAAACCCAGCCATAGCGCTGAGGTATTACCACCAATACCTCATGCCATGAAGATGTGTTCTAAATGTCTGAGCTGCGTGCACACCCAACACACTTAAACACTGCAGTCAAAGATTAATACTTAAAACTTTTATTTTAAAACTGATTCTGGAAGTCCGTTTGTAACGTGAACTTTCATCACCTATTTTAATTTCTTTCATAGTTCCAGTGCTTGAACCTTCTAAGGGATAGTGGCTGATTCTGAATCACAGAATCACGGAATGGTTTGGTTTGGAAGGGACCTTAAAGATCATCTTGTTCTAGTGCCCTGTCTGTGGGCAAGGACGTCTTCCTCTAGACCAGGTAATTCAGAGCCCCATCCAACCCAGCCTTGAACACTTCTGGGGAAGGGGCATCCACGACTTCTCTGGGCAACCCTTTCCTGAAGTTAAAATTTACTATTTAAATCAAGGTGTTTAAAAACTACTTGCAGCCTCACAAGCAGCCCATACATATGTGCGCACATGTTTATACTACAATATCTACCTAAGCACCTGAGGGCCTACCTGTCTTCTTAGTCACTGACTGTCTGTGTTGAAAACAGGAATACTTCATGAGAGGAACCAGCATGATCCTTTTCATCTACTGCCTATGAATTATCCATAGTACAGCAACTTCACTTCGCATCAATGGCATTTTCTGAAGCTTTATAGTTCTTTAACATTGGCAAGCTTTAGATGCAAAATTAACAGGCAGAATCAACAAAGCAGAATGTATTTACCCAGCTGCTGAGAATCTTTCCCTGATAATAGAGCTGTGAGCTATGCAAACCATTTCATGACAAAATACAGCTGGGAACTGCATTTTGTCTTGTATCAAAACATTTTTTTATGCGTAGATGAATAATGGAAAGCAGATAAGAGAGTGATCACATGTTGATCTTTTTATGCAGTGTTTCAAAGTTGAAATGTTTCATAAAAACTCTTTTTGCTAATGATGTGAGAGACCCATTTACGTAACAGCAAATTGATAAATGGATTGTGCAGTGCTTTTCTTAGGCATGCTTGTTTCCTCTTTTTCTCTTCTTCTGTTTGGTCGGGGGTTTTTTCAAACACACAGCTATATACTTCATAATTCACATAAAATATGCCAACTGTGTATTCAGATCATCTAGGGAAACACCATGCAACTCAGCCTCTGGTAACAAGAAGCACAGCTCACTTCGCACTGACAGATGCTGATGGCTTACTGCACAGGAGTACCTAGTATAGATCTAGTGGGATTTTCTCTAGGATTACCTATTTAGTTTTGTTTCTCATTTTCTCCTTAAAATCACAAAAGGATCCTTGGTAATCAGTGGGAATCTACCAAAACCAATCTATCTTCTTCTTGTTCTAATTTGTGTGACCTGCTGCTGAAAGAATGCCCTTACAAAAGTCCTATTTTTTTTCATCTTTTTGATGCAATCCAGTCAGCGTCCAGCTCACTGAAGAAGAAAAAAAAAAAAAAA
>VZRQ01001805.1:1489922-1560676 GCA_013397975.1 Machaerirhynchus nigripectus
GAAAAAAATCTCCAGCAATACAGTGTCCATTATACATACTTAAGCAAACTGGATTCCGTGCAATAGCAGGCAGTGGCTTTCATATATGCTAATCCATGCACTCAAGATACTCAGTGCATATTCACACAGTGTGATATTCACTCGAGATGTTCACTGGTGGCCTAATTCTGCACTACTTGTGTTAGCATCGGGACTTTAATGATCTGTGAAGGGGCAATGCTGAAGGTTTTTCTAAGTCTTTACTGCTGCATTATCTCAGTGAGAACACTCTTCAGGTGTTGAGCTCCTGTCTTTTATCTGTGCCTTAGTGCTGTGAAATAAATGGCTTTAGCCAGGTCTGGATTTAGCGCAGGGAAGTTGTTAAGTGAGAGCAGAAAGGTGCTAAGCGAGCCTCCACGAAGGAGTCAAACGGTGCCTTTGTACAATTCAGCACCTCCTCTGCATGCTATTGTAGCTGGCTTTAAGCTTACCTAATACGGATAAAACCACTGATGGAATCTGGGCTGCGGAGACTTCCCTGCGTGTTGTACAAATCCTGTTGATAACACTGCGTATGTATTTACAGCTGACCTCTGCTAAACAAGAAGCTGGCTGTCTAGAGGAAGCTACTCTGTGCTGCAGTCAAATGAAACACGAAGGAAAATAATCCAGAAAGATACTTAAGCCTCTAAATCAATGGAGTAAAGCACCTGAGTGTGATTGCAAGTGGGGGAATGGGGTGGTTGTGTTTTGTTCTTTTGAACTGGGGCTAAATGCATTAGTTTGAATAAAGCTGGAGTAATCCTGCAATAACTTGTAATGAGAATCCTCCCTCAAAGCTATGATGCCACCCTACTTACTCTGGAAACATAATAGCCAAGGAGAGAGAAACAAAGCTAAACAACAAAATAGGGTTAAAATTAGATGTGACCTCCCAGTCTTCAAAGTGGGCAAAGGAAAACTGGCTCTGATTTTACTTTCAGGAGGTGCCTTTCTCCCCCCTTAATAATAGTGCTGTCATTATAGAGGATTTCACTTGTTCAAAGTGTTGCCATTAATGAATGATTCTTACAAACCCCCAAGTGAAGTAGCAGCAAGTAAATAATACCTGCCTTTTAAATAAGGGAAAATGAGACTTGCAGCAGAGTCCTGTGATGAACATTTAAATACAAACTGTCTAGTACAGTACATAGCCTCAGAAACACTCTCCACACAGATTGGATGTTTCTTTGTTGTTGTTGTGCTTTTTTCATTTCTGCCTGAACATGCCTGCTGCTGGCCAACAGAAAAAAAATTAGTTTGACACCCATTTTTCCAAGTGGATGAACTATGCAAGTAAGTGACCATTGTGATTGTTTAATCTTCCAATGTGAATGATCAGTCAGCCTGGCTTCCACATATGGAAGTGACTGAACCACTTCTATGCTATAGATTCTTAGGTGTTTAGTGAGTGTACAGGCTTTTGTAATCTGTGTGTGGAAATTTTAGACTTATCTTCTGGGGAAATCTCTCTTTGGAAGATTATTTGTATGTTTTCCCACTTTTTCTCTCTCTCATACACACACACACATACATAATCATGTGTATAGTTATATACTATTTTTTGTATGATTTCTATGTCTGTAGGTTACCAAATGCCCATTGTTTTACACATGTAAGATACAGGATACAATGCATACACAGCCTCTGAAATAGACATTATACTTGCAGCACTGCAGTGCTGCTGTACCATGCTGTACACGCTGGTTTTGCACAGATACTGTGAGTGGGCTTTTGTAGTATTACGCACTGAGCCAATGCTCTCATTCTAATACACGCTTCTCTGGGTGGTGATTTAGCCCCATGGCTATGAATTCTTGTGAAATGGACATTTGTTTTGGATTACATCTTCTTATCCTAAGATAAACTACTATTACATTTGGTATTATTTTGTTGTAACAGAAGAGTCTACACTAACAGACCCATATCTGTTAATTTGCAGATGTGAGAATTCAGCAGTGCAAAGCTTGATTTATTTGTTTGCCCAGTGCTGTGTTCTATAATTAACTTTAGTTTCTTTTCACATGGGACAAAACACATAACATGTTCCATGGTGAATCATCTAAGTGTATTGAACTCAGATGTAGTACTTAAGTCCCTTTTAATTTAATTTTTCTCCTACACCCATTATTACTTTGGCTCTCTCACTTACTTAGAAAGACTTGCCAAGGTAGAATGTATTTTTGAAGGCTAGAGATATGTGCTTAGAAACCAAGTTTCAGATATCCAGATTCTTTCTCCTTTCTTTTCATGGAGTGAAAAAAGAAATAATGATGTGCTAAAGGTTCTTGTGATGTCCGCGGTCTCTAAAATTATATTGAGGCAATGATGAAATGTACAGCCTGTTAAGGAGGACTGGTGGAATATACATGCAATTCAAAGATTGCAGGTTTTGGAAGATATAAGTGCTGTCTTAGGCTCAGGATAATCAAGTCTAAGTTATGTGGACCCTTCTGTCCTTAATTTTTAAACAAATGCCTGGGTAAACAGTCTGTCAGAATCTGGGATGAAGGCTTTGAACAAAGTATAATACTTTTCTAGGTTAGAGATGGTAATCAGATTGAGAAAGGAACTAAATTGGAAAATCTTGGTCCTGCACATGAAAGGGACCACAGAGGTTTGCACAATTGCTATAAAAACATACCCAGGGTCTAAGCAAACTTTCCTTTCTTCATTAACCGTGATGACAAGAGTGTTTCCCAAGTTACCCCCAGAAAGCAGAGATCCCAGTTACTAGAGGAAGCCTCTAAGTACTGAATGGTTTTTATGTAATTTTTCTGTGAGATTTAGAAAAGGCTGCCTTAAAAAAAGTTAAATTTTGGAAGTGGTTAGCACTTTAAAAAAAATTGAGGGGTTATTTAATCAGTTTCTCAAATAACCTGTAATTAAAGGAATATTCTGACAAGTACATCCCCTCTGCTGACTATCACATTACTGGTAATTGGCTGTGGTCCACAGAGAAACCAAGTTTATGCCAGTCATAATTGCTTCAGTGTTTTTTGTTCTGAACTGAAATGATGAACCAGAACTGGTGTCCTTCCAGAAGACAAAGTGCAGCTGATGCACCAGTACTTTACCTGTATTAAATAATAACACTGTTTTTACTAATCAGCAAAGTCCAACAGTGTGCTATCTTACTGCCTTTTGGCAAGTTTAGGTATTTGCCCCTACAGCACAGGATGTTGGAGCGTATGACTGAGATCTTGTGAACCTAAGAACAGATCACTTACCTTTACAGATGGATGTTTCCACTGTTACCTTTTTCTCCATGCAGGGTTTTAGGTCTTTCAGCCAGCAATGTCCTTCCTTTTTTTCTTAATAAGCTTTGCTTTTCTCCCGGGAACTGAATGTCAGAGAGATTAAAGAGGTCATGCCTTTGTAGAATTAATCAGACACATTTGATTAGATTCTGCTGCCTTTCCAAATTCATGACAAGTTTGTAACTTGTAATTTGTTTTAAAAATCAAGTCCCTCAACACACTTTGCAGCACTTCCATTAATGAAACACACACACACACACACAATAACCCTTTTCAAATCTTACAGGTGAATTTTTGGTAATTGACTTTCTGTCCACCTGTCACACAAGATTGCTGTGCAATATACTCATAATTCATATTTTTTTGCAGAATAACCTTCTTTAGAAATACATTCTGGGATTGGAAGGAAGGACTACATTCTTTAAAAACATCCTTTAAATGTTTTTAATCATTTTAAACATCTTTAAAACATCCTCAGAGGCAAAACAACTGTCTTTCTGGATTTAGAGTGTGAGAAATGGAACCACTTATTCTATCTCTTTAACAATAAAAGTTTTGTTTAATTCCATTCTATTTATACTGGCAAAACTGAATATTGGATCTTGGTCTGATTTTCTATTTTGGTCTTTACAATGGACTCGTGGGTAACAAGGAGCTTACAGACATAAGTCGTGACCCAGGTACTCCTGTGAATTTTAGTATTTCACTATTTGCACACTTTTCACCACTGTCCATGTCATTCAGTGCCATTGAGGTAACAAAATTTTATGATTATCCTTTTGTATATCAAAGGTCCATCTACTTCAATGTCCCATGTCAGGACCAAAAGAATGAGCAAGCCTGTAGTGGTATTTCCACAGACAGCTTTCTCATCCTCTAGCATTGTGTTGCTCAGAAGGTACCTGACTTATGAGTAACAGCTTTCTATTTATATTTAATAGCCCTCAGTGGATTCCTGTGCTAATCATCTGCGTGTAGAGTGACTCTTGGCCTGCACCTCCATGCCGACCTTTTGGATGTTGCCGTATACAGTGAGTCCACTTGCACGAGGAAGGGAACGTTGTGGTAGGAGTTTGGGAGAACAGAGACACTTCTTGCTGGAAAGTTTAGTCCTTAAAATTATTATTAAATACACTGTGATTTAATCACATTTCCCATTGATTCTCTACTACCTCTGGAAGTTCATTTTAATATTTCAGTGTTAAAAATGCAGAGTTGAATTTCAGCAGCTCTCTAGCAAACTAGTTGTAAACAGAAGGAAAAGATCCCACGCAGGACTGAAAACTCAGGACACAAAAATCAATACCTTTCTTTTTCAAATCCTTTTGAATTTTTTCCTATAAAAGGTTTTTATTTCAATGTGACCACAAACAGAACTGAAATGGGAGACATATATGAGCATGAGAAACAGAAATGTTTTTATTTTCCAGACATAAATTCCTCTACTTACTCCAGATATAGACAATTCTGTATTTATTTTCCTCTGTTGTGATCTGTTCTTACACATTTTGCTTTAACCCAAGAACTATAGCATCTAAACCTTCTCATGTGTAATGCAGAGAGACAAAGCTCTAATGGCTATGAGATCCTTACTGAGCATTTCGGATCCCTGCTCAGATGCAAATCACACTGGTGACAAATGCTGATATTTTATTTTCAGCCACTGGAAACTCTTTTACTTTTAGTTGGTGGGGTTAGGGTTTTTTTTTGGTTTGGTTTTTGTTTTTTGGTGGTTTGGTTTTTTGTGGTTTTTTGTTTGTTTTTTTCTTTTTTTTGCATTTTGTAAACATGCTTTTTGTCTACTCTGAACACTAAAGAGTTAAAGATACATGACTCAGCTTTACTCTCTCATTCATTCTGGTGAAAAAACCTTTGAAACTTCATGTGAAGGAGAAGCTTGTCATCCTGCCCTAAATTCTCTTCTAAGAGCTAAAGTGCTATCACTTACAAACACCAGTCATCCAGACCACTATTCATCAGTTTGTAATTAAGCAATAGCAATCAGTAAGGTGTTGCTGCCCCAGCCTGAGAGCAGCTAGGGAAGACTATTCCTGCCTTCCAGCTGCTTCACGAAAGCCCACCCGTTGCGCTGTACTTCTCTCAGGAGTTGTCACCCTGCCTCAGAGACACTGCAGGGAGGAAAATGCTGTATTGCACTCAGCTTCAAACTGTGTCGCCTCCTGTTGTCCATATGTGCCGGGGATCTGCAGCAAACCTGCAGAGCCCTTTTCCTTGATGTGCAGCAAACAATCGCATAAATGGCTGATAAGGCAGGAATCCCTTTGTGGCCTAATCTGTTAATTAGAATCATTAATTGTAGGGCTACTGCTTAATTAGTAGTGATCTAGCCCAGCAGAATTCAGTCTCCAGCTATGATTTTATGGCAGAGGTTCTAATGGATGAAGTCAAAATAGTCTTCCTTACAATTCACAAAGCATCAATATTCTCAATTTAATAAAATACATGTAACCTGAAAATATCACTGCAAATATAAAGTGGTGTCTGTATTATCATATTAAAAATGTGGTATTAGGAAGTTTTTCATGTTAGCTGTTTCACCAACAATCATGCTGGGTCATTTGTACTAATGTCATCACCACTTCTTTATTAGCTGATGTGTTTTACTGTAATTTCCTAATTTCTAGAGTTCCATCTTTCTTGTAAGCTATTCACAAAATACAGCTCCAGTCGACGCTGGTATCAGTCTGCTGCTACTTTTAGGAGGTTACATTTGCACAGGAAATATCTCCATTTGTTTTTATTTTCATCCTGCTCCCAGATTTTAGTTTCATTTTACTCCTGAAATGCTTACAAAGTCTTTAGGGTTTTTCAAGAACATGGAGCCTGAAAGCTCAGTGTTCAGAGTCCTAAACATTGCCCTTGTGTTTACACAAAGCTTTTAGGCCTTGTCTTGTATTAGTCAATGTTTTTCTTAAGCTGCTTGGCCCTGTCCATACTGAAGCCTTCTTGAACACATTCAGCAGTCAAACTTTGGGAGTTTTTAAGTGTAAAAGTTTGGGACTAATAGTAAATGTAATCTCTCCTCTATGAGAAGGGACAATGGTTAATAGACTTTAACAAAGGTGATAAAAGCTAGCTGAAAACCTTAGAATCATTCAAGTAATCTCTCTTGTGTGCTTTAGAAGGTATTTGGGAGAGTGTCTAGCAATTGATATAATTTTAAAGTATCAGAGGACAGTCGTCATTGTGGTCTGTTTTCTATTTCAATCTGATCTAACATCAACCTCGCCTAACTTGGATGCTGGATCCTTTTCTGAGTAGCTGTTTGGACTATATGACTTCTGGAAGTCTCTTCTAATCTTAATTATTGCATCATACTACCCATTTTGATTTTGTATGAATACGATGACATTAATTCCATTTAGCCTATTTGTGATGCAGAGTAGCCTGAGCTCAAAGTTGAAGACAGAAGCAAGTATTATTGCTACAACAAAAGATGACTCATTTTTCTCCACTGTCTCTTTTGTTCTGCTAAAAAAATAGGGCAATTTCTGTTATCTGTTCACTTTGAAGGTGATCCTATGAATGCGAGCAGAAAATCTGTGGAAGAAATGAACGCTGACATGAACAAGGATGACAGGGCAATCTGGCCTGACAGCTTTTTGCAGTTGTAGATCTTTTTTTGTGGATAAGTAGGTGCAAACCAACTCTGTTTTCTACGTGTGGCCATTTATAAGTACTTGATTAATTTTTTTCAGAAAAAATCAGATTGTAGATGGTTAGCAAAAGATTAATATTGAATGCTCACTGTTTATAGCATGTGAGTGGTCAGTCAAATAAGAGAGGGTGGATTCTGCTCCCCAGAAGAATGCATCTGTATCTTCTCTGTACTGCTAATGGTGGAATTTACATATTGACAAGTAACTAAATACTTCCAGAATTAACATTATGCTGATAATACATGTAAAATCAAAATGAGTGTGTAACATTTTCAGAACTGTATCACAAACTGACAACAAATAATAGCATTCTCCCAAATAATAACCAACTGATCTCTTTGTTTGCATTTACTGACTATTTCCTGACTACTTTTTGATTTATTTAACCAGCTCTTTCAGCATTCTTAGAAACATTTTACAGAAAATATTATCAACACTCCCTTGTGCTTTTAGGCTCAGCCCCATGAGCTCGACATTTGCAGCTCTTTAGAGTAGAAGTCTTTAATACAGTTGTCCTCCACAAAGATACACGGTTTATGTCATGACTGCAACGGGTGTCTGTACTTTAATCTTCTTGTTGGGTTTATGGTTCACATAGAATGAGTAATGGACAAATATAAGCATGTCAGACAAGAAAAGTTTATGAGAAGCACAAAACCTTTAAGAACATTGCACTCACTTAAGAGAACATCATAAAAGAAAAAAAAATCTAGTATATAGAATACTGTTAATAGAATTGCAAACAGAAATGTTTAAAGCACATTTAAGTGCCAGTTTCCAAGATCTGTTTATATCAACATTACCCATGCCTTTTTATGTCTGGTATTTCACTTGAATCTTCTTTACAGATTTTGCTATTTGCTGCAGATTACACTAAGAAGGCAATGAGGGTCAAACTTTAAAAACTTTCTGAGCTGCTTTTCTCTCCTCCTAACATTTTGCGTGTAATATAATTGGAAGTTTGATGTTGCCTTTGTACTTGAACTGAGAGACCCCATGTTTTTTTCCCAAAGCCCTTATTTTTAGAGCCCTGCTACAGTTTTATTTCTTTTTTTTTTTTTTTTGTCCAGGGTACTATTTATGATTCTCCTTTTAATGGAGAAAATATAAGAGTAGAGAGGTGGCTTTCTGAGTATAGAAGTAATATGGAATTACTTCTCCAAAGGTTAAGGGTGATTCAGATTCTCAGAATGCGAGTGAGTGAGTCTATGTGCCTTTGTAGGTTTTGGAGAGGAAGAGGAGAATTTGAGGGAGGGGACATGGCTGGAGATGGTAACAGCACTTTTTTTCTCGTGACAAAATAAGACTGCAGAAAGGATACATGCTCAGTTGTATAAGCATGGAAATGCTCTTTGCTCCCACACTCTACATATGAAAGAAACCTATTGAAAGCTCAGATCTGCACCTCAGTGGACAAATAACATGCTATTTATGATAGATATTTACTTTTTGAATGCTCAGCTGCTTTCATGGATATGCTTGCTAATATTTTTGAGAGGGTGTCTAAGAGCAATGTGTGTAGAATACAATCCAAGGGAACATAAAATCATTTTTGACAGAGCTTATTGCAGTCTGATATATGCTCAAAATATTAAATCTGCTTTGTTACTTTCATTATTAATAGACTATGTGCTTGATTTTTAAAAGTTGCATGATAAATTAAATAGCATTATCTGATTTGGAATAGCCCCTGATCTGTGACAGGTGGCATTAGTGTACAGGTTCTTGGGCTTTTTTTTATATTGGGTTTTTGTCCTGAAAGGTTGCTATGGACATTTTGGGAAAAAAAAAAATAGAGAATAGAGGAGAAGAAAATCGATTTATTTTCAATAAAAAATTGGGAGCACAGGTCTGTAATGACCGGCTTAGTGGCAAAAGTATCTGTTTCAGAACATCTGTACCAACTTAAGGGAAAATGGACCAGCTGGAAAAAATTAAATCAGCATGAATCATACATCCAAAAGGTCACTGATCTAAAAATATACATCCCAAGAAAAAGATAAAAAAGTATGTATGCGATCTAAAGTTGCCTTATAAAAATTAAAATCCTTCTAAACATTCTAAACTTAGGATATTAATTAATTTGAAAGTAATGTGGGAAGAGGCAAAAAGCCACCCTGTGATGTCACTTTCATTATATGGAACACAGCTAAGGAGATAAAAGAAGATCATGCAGAGCCCAGGAGCAGATTAAGCCTCTTTATCTCTCTGTGGGAGGGGGGAGAGCATAAATACAGGTAGTATTTGGTGTTCAGAGAAGACGCAGGAACTCCAAATGACTGAGTTTTAATGTGCACTTCTATCACTGAAGTGCACTGAAGCATAACAGGAGACATGCACACAGGTGCCAAGGATCATTAAGTCACTCCAGTCAGTCAAAATTATAAAGCTAACAAGTAAAACTAAGTCTCTCTTCTTAATAAAGTTCCAGATATAAATTTTGGAAGGAGGAGAAACAAAATAAAGTTCTGTTGGATGCTGTGCCTTCTTGCCGCAGCTTAACAATGAGGAAAAAAAAAGGCGTAAGTATGTGGTAGGAAAGAAAATTCTGTGCAGGTACTTTTGAAGTCAGAACTTTGTTAGCAAAGTCTAGAGATGTTCCAAAAGAAGATTGTACATTATTTAGTCAAAAGTGGCTTATATTTATGTGCATTTTGAAATTTCCAGAAATTTCTAAAGGACACTAATTTGCCTTTTTTTCCTGTGGTCATATCTCATTACAACATCAAGCACTGGCAGAAGCAAAGACTGACATGCCACTTGCTGGCCGAACAAAGGTTTGCACAGGACTCACAGGGAAATGACACATTCATTGTCCCATAGGACTTTTCCTAGAAAATACGGCTCCTGTTTAATTTTACCAGTAAACAACACTTTATTCTTTTCTTAGCCGTCCAATTACAGCAAAAGGGGCAGATGGGCTCACATTAAGCTGTTGTCAATAATATGCCATTAAATTCAAGGGAATATGACTGATTTGCACTAATACCTCTAGCAGGCCCAGAATATTTACAGAAAGGTTTGGTTATTTTTCTGCTTTCTGCCAGTTGCCTTGGTTATGTTTTAAAATCTCATATACTTGCATCTCCGTCTCTCTACCTCTCCTTTCTTTGCATCTCATAATACCACATTGTGGGTATAATACCACTTCTTAATTGCAAAGATCCTTAATGGGTTTACTGAGTTTCTCTTTCTTTCTTGGAGTGTCCATTTCTGCTTGATGTCAGGGGACATCCTTCTCTTCTGGTAAGTTTATTGACTTCATTTTTTTTCTTGTATTTATTTTTAGTTTTTTTCAAAGGGAGGTAGAAGGGCACATAGAAGGAGGAACTATTGCCATAAAAACTCTTTGGGGTGATAGAGATTAAGGGACTTTGCACCACTTTCTAAAGATGGATAAATTCCAAGTTTATTTAATTTCCCCTGGCAGTCCTTTTCACTGCCTCATCTCCTTGACTGTGGGCTATCAACACAGTTGTAAATCCGAGATTAGACCGGGTGGTGAATCACTGCACCAGCGAGCAGGAAGCAAAATAGAAGCAGAAGGTCAAGCAGAGGACAGTTGCTTTACAAAGGAGGAAGGTGATGGAGTACACCAGAAAACTGAACGGAGGAGCTATACAAGGGAAGTTGAAAATAACATTATTTTGAGATTACCAAAGGCTCAATTTAGCAGCTCCTTCAGTGAGATTGTGGTAGACATTTACATATTTGGTGAAGACTGAGAAGATACATTTGGATTAATAAGGGTTGGGTAACAATTGTCTGTAATGGATGTTTACCCTGTCACTTAATCCATAAGAATGAAACAGTGTTTTAAGAAATAAAGCAAATTATCCTAATTGTGTACAATCATATGTGTTATTGTTTCTGTTTGTTGATACAGCTATCATTGGCAGGATTCCTCCTTCAAGTGACTTTCTGAACAACTTTCTCAAACTGGCACATTTTGTTGTTGGCATTATCATGTGAAACAAATAAAATTGTTGATTTCCTAATTGTTTAGGGTATTTACTGCGAAGTTTCTAAAGCGTGGAAGACCAGTGTGATGTGATTGTTCTTAACATCCCCTCTACTCTTTATAACAGGCATTTGGGAATTACGAAAAATCCAAAGCCATGCGAGTTATGCAAACAACTAGACAAAAAGCAGCATGCTGTGCAATTATGACTGACTGTTAAAGGGATCTTTACAGACTTGTTGAGCTCTTTTAATTGTGCAAGGTATTCAAATCAGCATCCTTATTGCTGGAAATCAGGCCCAGCCAGCATGGATTTACGAAAGGCAGGTCCTGCTTTATCAACCTGCTCTCCTGCTATGGCAAGGTAACCCACTTGGTGGATGAGGGGAAGGCTGTGGATGTGGTCTACCCAAGTTTTAGTAAAGCCTTTGACACTGCTTCCCAAAGCATTCTCCTGGAGAATCTGGCTGCTCACAGTTTGGACTGGTGCACTGTTCTCTGGGTAAAATCTGGCTGGATGGCTGGGCCCAGAGAGTGGTGGTGAATGGAGTTCCCATCCAGTCATAGGTGGTGTCCCCCAGGACACAGTGTTGGGGCCAGCCCCATTTGATGTATTTATCAACGATCTGGACAAGAGTATCAAGTGCACCCTCAGTCAGTTCACAGATGACACTAAGTTGGTGGGTGGGGTGTTAATTTGATGGAGGGCTAGAAGGCTCAACAGAGGGATCTGGACAGACTGGATTGATGGGTCAAGGCCAATTGTGTAAGTTTCAACAAGGCAAAGTGCTCGGTCCTGCACTTGGGTCACAAAACCCCCAAACAGCACTACAGGCTGGGGGAGAGTGACTGCAAAGCTGTCCAGTGGAAAAGGACCTGGGGCTGCTGGTCAACAGCAGGTGAGCATGAACCAGGTGGCCAAGAAGGCCGATGGCATCCTGGCCTGTATCAACAATAGTGTGGCCAGCAGGGCCAGGGCAGTGACTGTCCCTCTGTACTTGGTGCTGGTGAGGCTGCACCTCAAATCCTGTGTTCAGTTCTGGGCCTCTCACTACAAGAAAGTCACCTCACTACAAGAGGTGCAGGAGCATGTCCAGAGAAGGGCAACAGAGCCAGTGAAGGGTCTGGAGCACAAGTCCTATGAGGAATGGCTGAGGGATCTGGGGGTGTTTAACCTGGAGAAAAGGGGGCTCAGGGGAGACCTTATCACTCTCTACAGCTGCTTGAAAGGAGCTTGTACTTGAGGTGAGGGTTGGTCTCTTCCCGCAGGTAACAAGTGACAGGATGAGAAGAAGCAGCCTGAAGTGGTGTCAGAGGAGGTTTAGATTGGATATGAGAGACATTTCTTCACCAAAAGGGAAGTCAGAACTGAAACAGGCTGTGCAGGGAAGTGGTGGAAACATCATCTGGAAGTGCTCGAAAGGCCTGTGGATGGGGCACTTGGGGACAAGTGAATATGGTGGTCCTGAGTTAATGGTTGGCCCTGATGATCTTAGAGGTCTTTTACAACCTAAGCAATTCTATGATTCTAGACAATGAGGTCCCACATGGTTATGAAACAAGAAATAGTGAGCAATTTCTTGCTGTTTCCTTCAGTATAAAATACAATGAGCATCAGATTGAATTATTTAACTCTTCAAAGCAAACTCATTAATTTAGTACCTTGGAAACTTCCCAGAAAGTTGTAGAACTTCTTACCACAACTTGTGAATGCTAAAATTTTACAGGGTTTTGAAAAGCAACAGCACAAATTACTGGAAAAGCAATTAATCAAAGACAATGAAATACAATGTAAAAGCATCTGACTTAGGAAGTCCTGAGGCTGGGAGGGTGTTCTGGAGAAGTGCCACCACTTGCCTGGTCTCCTTTTTTACTCTTCTCTCAGCATCTGTTGCTGACCACTGCCAGAAATTATGAGGCTAGTTAGACCTTTTGTCTGGGCCAGCATAGCTGTTCTGTCCCTGTGTGCTCAGAGGCACAATGTGGTGAACTGGGCTGGGTTATGCAACACACTTTTACCTCTTCCAAAACCATTTCAAATCTCCCTGTTGTTCCTGTTGCCACAGTCCTGGCACACCTGACTGACAATCTGTTCCCATGCTGGGCTTATCCGACCCAGTCTGAGCCTTTGGTAGCTGTGTTGGACAGACAGAGCCAGGGTTTGGATGTGAAAGAAGAGGGAGGCTGTGCCTCCATATGGCTGTGAGGATACTGTGCTATGCCAGAGCAGATTGAGCCCTTGTAGCAGTGCTGTGGGAGGATTATATCCACTGTACACTTCCTGGCCTTTCTTGCCCCAAGTGAATCAACATCTGGGCTGAGGGCTGCAAAATGAGCAATCTCCGTCTGCTGTCACCAGTGTCTCTGCACCAGAGGGCATTTCAACCGTCATGAAATTTGGGATCACTGGTGGTTTTCCTGGGTTTGTAGTGCAGTATAACATGGCACATTCTTTAACAGTAGCTTCCTGCTACTCTGTTGTGCTGGGCTGAGCATCAAATGTCTAGGACATCTTGCCCTTTCCATTCACTGCTATCGTCAGCAACTCCACCTTACGTCCAGCACAGCTCCACTGGTTACCTTGGGAGTAGAGCCTGTGGGAGGTTTTGTATGTGAGCAGGCTCTGCTATGTGACTTATGTCCCTGGGGCCCTATTTCTGGTTGAGCAGCTGGATGGAAACATGAAAAGGTATCATGGTAATCTACAACAGAAATGTGAATTTGAAAGAATGGGAAAAACATGGTGGCCTAGAAGAAAGGGAATGATGAGAATTTGAACCTGAACTCCTTGCTGACATCTCAGAACACGCTTCAAGATGTCCCTGAGGAACTGGGCTCAGCAGAGTAGTTAGGGTCAGTAGAAGGTGTGTATATCATATGTTTTTTTCCAAAATGGAGTTTTAAATGGAAGACATTTGACACAGGCAAAGGCAGTTCAGCAAGTATGCATCTGTCCTTCGAGTGCAATGTGTACAAGTTGTAATCAGCTCAAAGTTCTGCCAGAAGAACTTTCTGTTGTAGACATGACCTCAGTCCTTTACAGCGAGAAACACAGGCTAATGTTTGTGCAGCAGAACTATGTGTGCAAAAATCTCTCCTGCAACCATACAGGCATGACAGATGAAATAACCAGATGTGACCTGACTGTTCATACAATTCCAAGAACTGTGCACATACACAAACCATAATCTACTTAGAAAAGTTACAATCATGCTTTTTTGCACATAATATTATGACGTTTTTGGAAGAAGCTACATTTACCTTTTTATTTCTCTCTCACTTTTGCTCCTCAAGAAAGGGGTAGTTTTTCTCTGCCTTCAGTAACATTCTGGCCATTTAATAAAAAGGTATCGCATGTTCATGCTGCTTTTATTATTTGTGATAAATGTATAATACTATTTCATTATGTAGTTCATTGCAAAGCTTTCTGGTTTTCAAACATAATTCCCTCCTGTATTCTGCATTCGTTCTGTTAAGCAGCAGTTTACCATGAGTTATAGGTACTGCCTCATGCACATCGTACGAAGTCTTTTTGTCTGATTAAAAAAGATGAAAGTGGAAAACTGTTTAATCAACATGAGTACTAAATTTAAATGGAGAAAGTACTTTCTGATCAGGAGAGATATCATGTCCCTCCCTCCTGTGATTAGAAGAAGTGACATGTCTTTGCCACTAGCTGGCTTGTGTGTGTCACTTGTGTTGCCAGCAGGAATAGTTTCATGTGCTGATTCTAATGAGTCGCGACATGTATTGTTAATTATTCTGACATGAATTTTTCTTTTGGACAGACATTGTACATAGCATTAATAAAGTACCAGCCAAATACTTTGCTGTATTACTGTTTTCAGAGAAAGTTGTTCCACAGAAAATATATTGAAAAGCACCTCCATGTTAGGAATGCAGTTTCAGCTCTATATTAGGATGAGCATGTCATCATAATTATTTTGGGGTAACTTGGGAATGTGCAATAGGGTAACGTACACGGAAATGACACACTGAAAATCCATTTATGAAAACAAGAGGACTGGTATCAGAGTGATATAAATACATACCAGACAAATGACTTTGGTTTTTATAACACAAAGCTACAGATGAAGTCAAAATAATGAAGAAATGCATTTGAGAACATGAGGGAGCAGTTTAAGCAGGCAGTAGGAGGCCTTCAGTCTGCTGCTGTATGATCAAACAACTTTAATCAGCAGCCCATCTCCTTTGTCATGTAGAAATGAAATCCCACCTAAAGAAACCCAAACAAACAAAAAATACCATCAGCAAGGTTATTTATGGAATTTAATGTAAAATAATAGCTTTTCATTTTCCCACTGAAAGGAACATATTGTGTCTTAAGACCATGTTGAGTCTCACTTTCCAACTGCAATCTTTTAGAGTGGTGCTGGGAGGTGGTTTCCCTGACTGGAATAATCTTCTCTTGAAAGTCAGAAGCCACTGCTTTTATTATGCTTTCAGTATTCTTGCTTGATACCATACAAAATGTGGCTGGCCTGGATAGCTAAAAGGAGAATGAAAGGCGAGAACATTTTTCTTTTATGTAAGATATAACATCAGGGAATACCCTCTCCAACACATACTGTTGCCTCGTGGGTATGCAGTCTACATCGCTGGAGAAGAATAAAGGAATTCATTAGAAAGCAAACTGTAGTCCCTTTTTTTAAACACATATCCTCTGCTTTATTGCTGTAAACCTAGAAATATTTGATCTGAATTTCAGTCTTGGGCTACGCGTGAAGGCGCAGTAGAATAGTCTGGCTTTATCCAATCACCGATTTTGGTATAACTGCTGCTGTTTTGCACAGTTCCACTTTGATTTCTGTACTTTAAAGGGTTTCTCTTGCTGTCCTGTGCAGTAATACATGGAATTATAGCCTCACCGAAAACATTTAGTAAGGAAAGATGCTATGAACTATGAATCCCAACAATCAGATTTCTGCACAGGTGGATGTTTAGGTTTGTATATCTTCTTTAGACCCAGGATCAGCCCTTTCCTGAGATCCTATTCATGTCACAGAGAGCTAATACATAAATAATAGATTCAAAAGAAAAGTATAAATAACTCTTCTCCCTAAGCAGACATAAAAATAAACACAAGCCCTAGCTGGAATATGCCTAAATAAAATCTCTTTTCTAAATCCTTTTAGAAATCCTTTAAGTACACCAGTTATTTGCAAGACATGCTTTTCTTAGGGATTCATGAGTTTCTAAGTCAACTTGGTATCAGATGGAAACAAAGAGGTACTCCTTTTTTTCTTCTCATATGCATACTGCAGTTCATAATCTTTTAAAGAAACACGATAAAAACTGTCAATAGGGAAATTACCATGACACAACTAATCCCAGCAATGCAGGAACATCCTGTTGTTCCCTGCTATAGTCATTGGTGGTTCTATTCTCCATTAAACATTTTTATATCAAATTAGTGGAAACACCAGTTTATATTTAATCTAGGAGTTTGCTTATGATATTCAAGGCTATAACTTACAGTTGCAGTCGGATCACTTAGAAAATAACAATTTCATAATGGAAAAATTCTGATTTTTTAAAACTTTTGGGTCCAGCTCCTTTTGGAGGCCATGGAGGAAGAGGGGAGAGCCCCAAAGCCATGCAACCAAGAGATGAGTAGGTCAGTCAGCTGAGAAATGATACAGTGTCAAACCACTCCTGTGCCTGACACAAATAAATAATCTGAACTTCACAGAAGTTCATAGGAACATGAACTAAGTCTAAGGACTAGAATATGCTCTTGTCAAAATTTGAACCTGGATGTGAGGAAGAGGATTCACTGTACAACTGAATTTTTTATCAGACCAGTAGATTTCTATAAAATGCTTTGAGATTGCTGGAACAGGAATTTTGGCACTTTTTTTTCCCCCTAGGTTCATTGTTTGCTTTGGTTTGGGTTGGGTTGGGTTGGGTTGGGTTGGGTTGGGTTGGGTTGGGTTGGACTGGGTTTGGTTTTGCTTTGTTTTGTTTGTCTGTCTTTAGCTCTTTTAAAACCTAAGTAATATCTCTTGGCTTGACTTTTGTTTTTGTTTTTATTAGGTTTATAGCATTAGACAAAATGAATCAGATGATTTCTCACAGCTCTGTACCTCTTTATAAAGGTCAGTGTTTAGATATTGAAAATGTTGGAAAGAAGATACATGTGGCATTTTGGGCTATTGATCTGTTTATAATGTATCATAGTGGCCTCCAGTGCTTTAATTTCCTTAATAGCCCACTTTTAGGGCTGCTGTCAAGGTGGGAAAGAATGTTTTATATCTTTCTGGAGTTTCTCTGTCCTTGCCTTCTGCCTACATTTCAACACCTGACTTTTCAAAAGTCTTTTTATCTTTGGACTTGGGCTTTCTGTATTCAGGAGCAGTTAGTTGTTCTGTAGCCCTTTTTACTTCATCTCTTGTGCCTCAAAGAATTTAACACCATATCAACTATGTTGTTATTCAGTAAACTAAACACTTACTGTGGAGAGATGAGATGCTGAAAATAATGTAAAAATTAAATATTCATTGACTTGAGGGTTAGTTCAACTAGGAGTGCATGTGTGTAGGAGGAGTATGGTTGCAAGCTCTATAGTAAGTAGGTTTTCAAATTATATAAGTGACAGGCTGATTTCAGAGCTATCATTTCATCTGACCCACAGTGGAAATGGATGAATATATGAAAAGAAAAAGTTCTTGTGAGTAAACTGTCTCACTTATGCTAATAGAGAAGATCTGTACAATCCATGGAGCAAATCAGTAACAATGGAGTTAATCCATATTAACATATTATCACTGGGATCAAGGTGAGGGTTCTACTGATTTGGTCCTTTGCATCTGCATTTGGTGTTTCTGAATACTTGGGATGAAAGGCTGAATTTTTCGGTTGTTTAACTTCCATGATGAAGCTGAGAGTTCTGGCTGTAAGAAAACATCCAATAGTTACTCATATTGCCTCCGATTTGGAATTTGCTCTGTAGCGTAGAAAGGTGCTTCTGTTGGAAATGTAGAACAATATTCTGAAGATGAATTAAAGATGAAAAACGTCCGAGAGTTTTGCAATAGATGGAGACTCTAGTCACAGGAATGGGAGTGAAAAGCAAAGAGAAATAATCAAAACACAGTGCCGTGTATTGGCAGATGGATAAAAAGAGTGGTTTCCAAGGCAAAAGAATCTGAAAAATCAGAGGTCTAAAGGGACTAAGTAAGCCTTTAAAGTTTGGTGTTAGTTCTGCTGGAGACACTAGCAACTTAGAAATTAGGATGCAGCTAGCAGCTTTCCCAGCCTGTTCCTGGGGGCGATTCATAGTTGTTTTTGATTACATCATTGCTGTTCATCTAAAGAAGTCTGAATATTTTCCATTCCTCTGCACTAGCTTTTAGCATATTTACAGAATATGGTCAGAAAGAAAATTAAAAATAGATCTTCTAATACTGAAATGTACTTTCAGTTTGGAGCTCCCACTTTTGTTTACTGTTCTGTCTAGGAGAGAATTAGATTTGTTTTAAAAGAGCATTGCATTTTATGGGTTATGAGATCTTGTGTTCATGTCACAGGCTTGCATTTTCACCACTGACACATCTGACACATAGTTCACTCATCACTGGAAGTAATTGCTTAAAGTACAGTTTTTCCCAGTATGTGTAAGGTGTAGGCTTCACTGCTCCCCAGAGGTTACCTAAGGCTGCTGAATTCCGTCTCTGTACATTTCCCAGTTTTGTGGTGCTTGGGTTAATTAATGGCTGATGTTCTCTCACTAGATAGTTCTCTCATATTTTCCATGCTGAGTGCTCCTAATCATGCATCTGAGGTGCCCTGTAAATAAAAAAATCCTAGTAAAAATTCAACCGCTTGAAAATTATTTCTCACTCAACATGTGAGTTTAGTTTTTTGTATTATGTTTGCTCTAAAATAAATATTTGAGTTGACCTTAGTAAAATCTCCTCTTAACTTTCTGCCAAACTGTTAAGAGTGAAGCTTGCTTCTGCCTTCCTCTCGGTGTCTGAATCTGTTGTGTGTGGACACATGCACGAGCCTTTATCTCTGTGTAGTGATTAAACATGCAGGGCATCCTTTCTTTTTTACAAGTGACTCTTCAACGAGAATTTAGGACATAGAGAATTCAAATTAAAATGGCAATTTATGTGACGAGCAAATAAGCGACACTTGAACTGTAGAAGGACTCTGCATGCTCCCTTTTGCCTCAGTGGTGTTGCTGTCAGGATAAAATACAATGGTATGACTTCTCCCCATTCCTTTTAACTCTTGTTTTACTATTCAGTGCAGGAAGGCCCAGTGTTGGTTTCAGGACTTAATGTTCCTTGTCTGGAAAAAACATGAAAAAAGCTGAGTATAACTGAGAAAGGAAGACTATTCTGAAGGGCAAAAGTCAAGACAATAATCAGTGTTCAAGAAACTCAGTAATATGCACAAACTTCAGGGTTATGAGTGCATATAATAATAGGCCAGTGGGTAATGGGTTTAAACTGAAGGATGGTAGGTTTAGATCAGATTTAAGGAAGAAATTCTTTGCTGTGAGGGCGGTGAGGCACTGGACCAGGTTTCCCAGAGAAGCTGTGGATGCCCCACAAGAAGTGAGGCTGCTGGCACCTGCACCAAGTCCATGGCAAGGATTGCATGTGCAGCAACAACTGCAGTGTCCTGGCAGAGCCAGAGGGCAGTTAGTTCTCACTCCAAGGGTAGTCCAAGTTTTGTCTAAAATTAATACACAAACCTGATGGGATACTAACACATTTATCACTTGCACTTTGAATTCATACGCAGCCTAAGTACAGAATATTACGTGAAAATCTTTTAAAAGGGCAAAGGTAATGGAGGAAAAACATCAGCTTTTGCTGCTTTTGGACAGAGGTACAGCAATAGACTGTGAAGGAAGGTTAAAACTGACACAAATAAGGGCAACATAAATGGAAGCTTCTGTATAGTCCAGTGCCTGTTCTGCTTAGAAGGAATATGAATAAGTGAAATGCAGGGATTAAATGGTGCCCTAGCAAACAAGAGGACCACAGATCATGCTTTAATGTTGGGGGAACAGTGGAGGGAAAATGAGAGATCCTTACGTTTTTAGCATCTGGTTCTTGTGTGTTTTATTTGAATTTTCTAATATAACTTTCTCCAGCATCAGAAAATACTACTGATCTGCCTCTTTTTTCTTTGAATCTTTTAGCCAAACTATTTTAAATAGTACATTACTTCTCTCTGTTATTGTGGTTTATTGGCTATTACAGTCCATGATAAATCCTCTTGCATTGCTGCAGTATCTTCAAACAGTCTATTTTCTATGTTCCACTGAATGCAGAGGTAAAAAAAAATGTTAGCCTTGTGTCTTCCACTGCCAATTATTTCAATATCAATCTAAAACAGATTTTTTTGTCTCCATTATAAAATATCATTCTAGAGAAAAACATTGGTAATGCATTGGAAGCTTACAGGTTTTGTTTCTTTTCAAGTGGTAGGATAGAACAGAGGAATGATCTTTATCCCTGAGATGGAGATTGGGGACTTAATATTTCTGTTTCCCAGACATACTGACAAGCAGGTAAATACATCTGGAGAGACTTTCCTCCTAAATGGAAATGCTGTGCAAAACCTTTGACATGCATTCAGCACTTTTCCTCATTAATTTTTGTTGCACGCACTGTTTCTGTTAGGATTTTAGTCAAAATTTCCTGGTTTGTATCGTTTATAGGGTATAGTACATGGAACTGAACAAGAAAGGATTTTCCTTCTTCTAGAAAGGGAAATAGTAGAGAATACAGTCTGTATTGTGCATTTGTTTTGATAATACACCAGAAATGTACACATATATTTTTGAAGCTAGAAAGATGAACTTTCATAGTAAGTGTATCCTAAATAGCATTAAAGAGAGGGATGGCTAGAATGACCAGTGAGGATACAAAAGAAATGGATGGAAAGGTTTTCAATGAGAAGGAGAAAAAAGAGCTTTTTTTTGTATGAGTGTGAGAGAAATTCTGTGCTGGTGAGAAGAGGGAAAACTACAGCAGAGATTTTCTCCTGGCAAATCTCTTTTTAAATTCATGGTCTGGAGAAAAAAATATGCCTTCTAAGAAGTAATTAATATCTTTTATTAAAATCATGTCTCAGAACAAGACACTAATTTCGTTTGAAATTCTCTGCCAGTAGCTAAATTAGCATGATTGAACTGAGAGAGGTGAAAGCCATAATTTGAATGCTTTATTCAGATAATTATTTAAATTATAGAAAAGTGATAGAGGAGGGACTTACATTTTTCTCTATCACAGAATAATCATATGTCAAAAAAGTAGGGGAAACTTGAAAAGAAATCATGTAAATTAACAATTTGGAGTTTTCCCCTGGGGATAAAAGTACCAAATATAATCTGTAAGGTACTACAGACACAGACAAATAAATACATGGAAAAGATGGTTAAAAATTCCAATCCTTCATTATTTTTTATTTTCAATGAAGCTGTTTTTAAAAGCCTTTCTGAGTTAAAGTGCATAAAGGAACTCAAAATGTCTAAACAAGGGGAAATCTGCAACCCCCGCATTTATTTAAGAATTATTAATTTTTATTTCAATAAACTGGAAATGAAATTGAATGTGGAATTCCAAAGTTTATGGCTTTCTCTATCCCCTTAGACTGACTTTTTTATTTTTTTACTTTTGATTTGCAGAAATGCTCTTTTTAATATCTTTTTGAAGTGCTTAGAAAAAGACAATTTAAATGAAAACTAAAATGGCAGTTAAAACTGGGACTATGTATGGATGGCAAATTCAGGAAATTTTACGGCTGAAGTTTTACACAGTTGAATTGGTCTGGTTTAGACATAGAATTTTCTGTACATCTTTGCATCATACATAAAATGAGAGGGAGTTTACCTAACGTTTTAAACACCTGGAGAATTTCATATAACTATTATGTCTTGTTGATTTTTTTAAACATTAATGTTTCCTCATCTCTTGCAATACATACACAAAACCCCTCAAGCACCTGCAAGAATCAATTCAGGTGAGTTTCCTTGTGGTTAAGTTACTTGCTTGTGGTTGTGTTAAAAATTCAAGTTTAAAGTAAGTTGAACAATATGGTGAAATTGTCCTAATTTTATTTGCTCCTCATGGGCAGTGTTACAATTCTCCCCTGCCACCACACACGAGAAGTACCTAATTCCTTAGGTCCTAGTACCTAATTACTAGGGAATTCTATAATCTACTGTCACATATATGCCTACTGTTTAGTTGGCAGTGGCGTTTTTGGATTTCCATTTGTCATGAGACCGTTGGCAGTTCTCAGGGTTCTGTTTATACAGATCAGTGAAAAGCTTGGAATTCTCATATCTCAAACTTAAAATGTGTTTTCAAAAGCTTCTTCATTATCTCCTAGGCTTTGCCCCAGTCAACGCCATGGACATTTTCCTGACTGCTGCTAGGTACCAGCTTAAAATCAGGAAAAGCAGTAAAAAAAATAGTTTGAATACGTAATCCTATACTCTGCTTGAGTGAAGCATCATGGTTGCTGGATTACTTGACTTTAAGTTCTTTGTTTTAAAAGTACTTTAAAATATTATATGGAAGAATGATATTGAATAGAGAAATAATCTTCATTCTCTCATGTTTTTTAATGCATTCAGCCTTTTGTATAGTAAAAAGTCATGCTGATTCAGTAATTTAAAAACATAAGTACTGTCTCTAAATGCTAAATCCACTGAAAATACATTTAAGAATCCAAGCAAGATGGACCTGGCAAAGTTTGCAGTCCAGGAATCTGGAGAACTCACTGGGTGCTTATGTTTCATTCTCAAATTCAGACACATACACATCTCCTAATTACAAAATATGATTCAAATCTTCAGATGATGTTAACTGGAATAAGTCTGGCCTTTATGAACTTACACAAGGCTGGAGATTTATCCTAGGGATGTGTCTACATCGTGCCAGGATGTGTCATGCAGAACTGCTCAGCTTGGGAAGCAGCAGTCACACTGCTGGGACTTTTTGCTCCTGCTAACACTCCTTGCAATTTAGCAGAGCTGGTTGGCTCAGAACCCTGGCTGAAGCTGTTCTAACCTTCCAGGGATGGATCTTTTTGGATGGCACTGCAGGGTGTTCTATAAACATAATCAGTACTTTCATAATGTTCTGTCATGTACAACAAAGGATTTTAGAGCGATATAACAAGACTTGTGCCAAGTCGTTTGCATTACCTGGCATGCCTTGATTAAAGATACATAATTTAAGCCATGATAGAATTACATTTTCCTGCTGATCAATCAGTGAAATAGAAGATGTGGAGCAAATCTTTCACTTAGGAATTTCGCTCACTTGCCTGAACTGCATGTAACCAGCCAGAGGGATAGCAGAGATTTTATTTTTAATTCGAATGAGTCTTGGCTTCCCTTTATATTTCAACTTTTCATCCCATCTGCCGTAATATCTTTCAAATTGTTGTAAGTTAACTAGAATGACATGAAATTTATTCAATGTATACAGAGATTTTTTTAATTAGGCACAACCATGGGTTTTCGGTATGCCAAAAAATCTGGTCTAATTTTTTTTCCAAAAATTCTAAGTCAAACTAAACCAGAAGGAAACGAATGTCAAGTAAA
Source organism: Machaerirhynchus nigripectus (assembly GCA_013397975.1). Lineage (NCBI taxonomy): Eukaryota > Metazoa > Chordata > Aves > Passeriformes > Dicruridae > Machaerirhynchus > Machaerirhynchus nigripectus. The sequence goes on from VZRQ01001805.1 coordinate 1,513,443, forward strand.
CTCCTCCAACATTTTTGGGTGATGTTTCTTTAAAAAAATGAATAAAACTAACAAGAAGGAATATTATCTAACCTTGGAACAGGAACAAAAAGACCTCAGGAATAATCAGTAACTTTATATATGTATGTGTTGTGTAGGCATATAAATGTGTGTGTACATCCAGAATTTTTTTTCTTGAAATAATTTTTGCATTTCACTGACAAATGCCACCAAGATGATCCATGCTTTGTCAGAATGAGTCAATTTGGGGATTAGCACTGTCAAATACAGAGAGTATATCAGTCACACTTCCTTTATATAGGAAATGAAGATGCCAGTTCGATCAAAGGCGAAGCATGTTTTAGCAACTTTCCCCTTTTAACCATCTCAGAATAGAGCACCTAAAAAGGCCAGCAGCCTCATAAATGCATTCATTTTTCCTCATTCTGCTGCTGCAGGCTCTGCTGGAATAAATTCGGTGGGCCACAGTGCTCAGATTTACCTGGATTTCGACAGCTGCAGTTCTGCTACCAGCGCAGGGAACACAAGTGTGGGGTTTGAAGAGAGCCCACCAGACACGCCATGGCCTTGTTCGTGTAGCTAAAACTGGGTTACGTGGGCTATGCCTATGCCAGTGCAGAACAAGCCATGCCTGTGTGCTGGCCCCAAGGGCAAGTGTCACAACAGAGCTCACGTCTACACAGCCACATTCTCTTCATGTCCCAAAATAGAGAGGCCTGGACTTTAGTGCCAACTGGGAGCCATCATTGACCTTTGCTGTCCCCAGCCAGTTCCCTGGGAGGGCAGTAACTGGCATTGGCTACAAGTGGGCTGGGGGCCGTGGCCACAACGGGAGTGTACTGGGCAACCACATGCCAGGGCTGGGGGCCATGGGCTCGTCGTGGACATCAAGTGATGTCTGCTCACAGGGCCATGCACAGCAGTGCCCAGACAAGCTGAACTAAAGCTTCCCTAAATGCACTTCACCCAAACTCTCCTCAGAGCCTGAACCTAGGTACAGCCTAGAGCATGATCAAGAAACTAGCTGAGATTAAAATAGTATTCACACTGATCCTGGCTTTAAACAATAAACTTTAAACCAGTTTTTTCACTTCTCCATCCTGCTGTGTTTATTATACAGGAAGGGAAGGTCTAAATCATTTCTCTGTGTTTATGAATTCCCAATGTGCATTAACATTCAGTGCAATAAAATGGAAAATGCCAAGTACTATTTTAAAGCTTCTTTTTCCAGAAACATGGGGCTCATATTTGATCCTTTTTCTTGCAGGCACTATAGCCACAGAAAGAATAATGAAGAATACAAGATCAATAATATATTTAATTTCGAATGATTTTGCAAGCTTTTGCAAGTAGATTTCTAAAATCTTACTATATTAAAGAGGGTTATCTCAACCTTTTACTTTAAGGTAAAAGGAAGTGTCTTCTAATTAAGGGAATGTTTTCTCTAGGTTTGGGGGTTTTTTATACAAGTTAATGGTAATGTTCAATGTTTTTAGTTTCTTGTAGCTGTAGAAAAGCAAAGGTTTTTATTTATAGAGATCTATAAAAGAATCTGATTCATTCTCCAGAAATCAATGATTTGATATAAATAATAACATGTTCTTTACCTGCATCACTAAGAATTGTTGCACTGCTTACATGGGAACAGATTGGAGTTTATACTAAAAATCTCCCAGAACCTGGGGATAAACAGAAATTTGGATATGGCGACCACTAGCATGACAACAGTGAGTGGACACTGAGAGGAAGAATGTTGAGGGAGGGAAGTTGAATGCCATCAATTCTTTGAATCTGAGAAGCGGGTTAAAAGAAAATCCCTTGGCATTTATCCTTAGGATCTCTTTGGATGCAAATTCACAGAGAAGTGGAACAAATTCACACACTCTAGTGCTTGCTAGGATAAGAGCAGGAAATAGCAAGTTCAGAACTATTATTATTTGAGGAGATAGTGGTTACTAATACTGCAGCTTCCCAGGTAGGGGAGGAACAATGCTCCAGCTGAACAGAGATCATGTTTTATCATGACATCAAGGTGCCAGTGGGCTCGGTTTCTATAAATAAAATATTAAAACTCCAGTGGGAGGGAATGAATTAGTGGCCAAAGCATTGGGCTGGAGTGGATTTGCACACCTCTCCTTATTTTCTGTTACCCAAGCTATCCTGTTTGCTAGCTCCTTTTTATGTCCATTCTGCCAAATTCTCCTGCCATGGTTACGCCCACCCGAGCACATTTAGTGCAGTCAATGCAGTTTCTCAGGCTTGACAGCAGGGTAACTTAGTCAGTCTGAATTATCTCAAAAATAACATGACAGAGTCAAAAGCTCAGAAATGCTGCTGCTGTTTTCTAGCAGAATGTGATGGAAAAAATTGGGAAGGAGAGGCAGAAAGAATTTGTTGTTTTTCCAATAACGTAGGATAACTTCTCCACAAGTCCTCTGCTGTCTTTTCTGTTCCTGTATAATTCAAAGAGCCAAGAACTGGGGTAGAAACAAATCGTGAATTTGAATAGTCTCACCCAATGTGGGTTTTGTCTCATCAGCATGACTTGAAAAGCACTGAAAAGTTCTAATTTCTGTATGTTAGCAAGTGCTTTGCAGAATCTGAAGCCTCACACACAGAGGCACCTATACATGTGAAGCACCACTCATGAGCTGGTAGGCTTTTCTCTTTTGAGTTATTGGGAAGGATTACATCTCAAGAACATGAATAGTTGAGAGCTGCAAAGTGTTTCTGAAGCATTAGAGCAATTTTGCATAGTTTCTGGCAATGGCACAGCCCAATACCCACTAAAGTGGAAGAGAGAAGCAGAGATACTCAGGGCCAAGCCACAGGTATGATCTGATTGATCATGTTTAGCAAAAAACATTCATTTTCCACATTAGCTGCACTGACTAACCAGTAGGCAAGGCCTAGAGAACTTTTTAAATTGCATCAACCACAATTGCTAAAGACCTTTGGAAATGTACTGAAGCAGTTTTCCTTAATGTCAGTAAATCCTTGAGAATAAGTGACCCAGATATCAAAGGTAATTTGAGCATGTCACTCACATACCAGTCCACACAGGTATGCCAGAAGCCAAACACCTCCAAAGGTTTTCAGTTTACAGATATTTAAATGTATTCAGTGTAAACATTGCCTAAATTACTCTGAAACTGAAAAAACAGCAAAAGCACCTGGGAAAAAAATGAGCTTCCTATGAACAAAGGATAGAATTATCTAAAGCACCCAGGTCAATCTAAACTTTAAGTTGCAGTTATAATGCTGATTGCTTGCCATAATAGGGCAGCTGTGCCAAGAAAACTACTGATAGAGGATCAAATCTGATATATACAATAGCCACTTACAAGACTGTACGTGTAATATGAAGTGACAAGAATTTATGTTTAATAACAAAATTATCCTTGTGGAATTTGCAGGCTGTCCAAACACACTCTGCTCCATAAACATATGTACAGTGAACAATTTAAAGGACAAAAAAAAAATCATTATCCATAGTCTGAGGCAGAAAAAATATTCCTTCTTGCTCTTTTTCTCATAGTCAGAGACAAAGCTATTGAAAATGCCCTCTCATTAAAAAATAAAAAGAGAGATAAAATATCTCAGACATATAAAATGTATCTTTTAAAAAAATCTTTTCCAAGCCTATCAACAGAACTGCCTGTAGATATAATCACTGAAGACTGAGGCAGATATCCCTACTGCAGTAAATCTCTATAAAAGTTATTATGAGGATATGTATAACGTATGTATAGCTGTTCAAACATTTTAGCTGCCCACTTCACTATGAATCCTGTTTCAGGCACTTCCAAACTGCAAAAATAATACAATATAATCTTGGAAACTGTTTTGAATGAACCAGCTGACTTTCTTGAAACCAAACCAAGTCCTTGTATGCTTATATCTCCTCTTAATATATATATCTTAATATATATATATCTCCCCAATTTCATGGAAGAAAATTATCACTGTTATGGTTTACAGCTGTGTGGTCATATTATTAGAGACACTGAACTGAAAAAAGTAACCCTGCAAAATGCAATAATTCTGCCTGTGAACACCAGGAACAGCACATGGAGGGTCAGAGTTTAGTGCTGTGAGACTGGGACATGACCAAGCCATGAGACAGACTCTGCATGCTCCCAGTTTCCGAATTCTTGCCTTCTCACAAATACTGTTACAGCTACTGAGCCTTGACACCGTAACTTGAAATACTTTTATTCCCATCTCCAGTGCTGACCCAGTAAGAATGGCTAGAAAAGATACATACTTGGACCAACCTGTTTTCTGAAGAGATGAATGCCTGTGGGAATGATTTAAAAAAGAAACATTTTACTGACAGCCCTAAGTAGATCAGCAATCTTTTCTGAATTGTAGGAGACTGAAATTTTATCCAGCTCTCTGAATTGGGTGTCAGTTATGAAATGGTATATTTCTGCTCAAGGAAATTATGTTTATTTTACATTGTTACATTCAGCAAACCCACTAAGAATGGTTTGTACATTTTCAAAGAGGGCCACAGATTTTTAGTACCATGTCATAAATACTCTGAAATATAAGAGAATACAGGTAACAAGGGGAGACCAGAGATAACCATTCTCTTTCAGACTTTTCCTCATCTTCACTGCAAGGGCATGAAGAGGGGAATTTCAAATGCGCTGAAAGGACTTCGAAGCATGAGTCCCATGAATATATTTTATTATGTTGTGGTGAAAATGTCACCCCATACCTAGAAGATTTATCCTTACTCTTTCCATTTGAGCAGTTCTACAGAGCAGGCACCATCCAGGTCTGTGGGGAACCTGAGGCAAAAGTCATTGTCCAAGTACTGGTGCCCCTGTGGTAGACCTTAGAAGCCATTTCACAGCACACTGCAACACTATGTGATAGTTCAGGACCAGATTAAGCACAGCACACTTCATCCATCACTCATCAATCATGCAGCTGTTGTTGAAAATGCCAACAAACCAGTGAAAACAATATGATTTATAGGTTGCACCAAAGCAGCTTCCAGGTCAGTGCACTGTCTGGATTGTGACAGGCAGAATTTAGTGTCTGTTTCAAGAATACGCTTGAATCCTAAATTAATTGTCAATGTACTTTTCTTATCCATCATAAAGTAAATAGGAAGCTTTAACGAGTATTGAAAACCAAAATCATTCCTAGGAAATCAACAGAAACGAAGTGAGAGGATTTTTACTGATGGAGTTTAAATAATTATCAGTGGAGCTCTTCTGTGAAACGCTTAATAGGATAAACCTAGGATAAACTGTCGATCGCACAGTACTCTCAGCACTGAGAAACATAAAAGGCGTTTGCAGGTAGCCAGTTAGTGTAGGAGAGCAAATGAGCAATAAACCACAGAAGGCAAGCGGTTCATCTGCAAGAATACAAGAAGGTAACTGGCCTTTACAGAAGAGGGTCACTCATGAGTCTTTATAGCCTCACATGTTAAGCATAATTTGCTGTCACCAATAAAAAACTGCTTTACAAAGCAGTGATAACTGCTGTAATCTGTTCTCATTTGTAGTTGAAATGAAGAATTCATAATGGAATTTCAGGCTCTTTTCCCTTCCTTTCTCATGCTACTCCTTTTAAAATCAGTTTATCTCACCATTTGTTCAGGTTTTGTTTTATTTTTGTTTGGTTTTTAATTAGCTGAGGGTGGTGTTAATTTTGAAAGTGCTGAAGGCCACCAGGAGAAAGTAAAAAAAATAACTACAGATTTCTGGCTATTAAATAATTCAAAACCATTGTCTTTTTCACTCTGACTTTTGAAGCTTTCCTACAGTTTCCACTACAAAGAAAATGTGTTTCTGAAAGCCAGCTCCTGACCCAGGGTCAGCGTGTGATAAAAGGTCTCTATGGCGGTGGTGGGTTGGTGCAGTTATCAGCCGAGCACCCACACAGCTCTTTACTCACTTTGCCCTGCCCAGCAGGATGAAAGAGAAAGGGCAGAGAACAGGGGTGAGAAAAGTCAGGGGTCAGAACAAAGACAGGCAAATCCCTAAGCAAGTACTTCTGTGTGAAAACCAGACTGGGTTTGAAGAACTTAATATTTAATTATCATTTTGGTAATGGGAAACAAACAAACAAAAGGCAAACATCTAAAACACCTATCCTTCCTCTTTGCCAGGCTCAGCTTCTGACTGCCCTCCTCACCCCTTGTCACCGCTGCAGTTACACTCAGTCCCTTCAGGGAGGACATGAGCAGCACGGGGGAAGGTGGTCACAAATGTGATGTCCTTCAGTTACTCCCCGAGACACAAATCTTCTCTGCTTTCTCTTTGTTAGAATAATGATTGTACTTACTGGCAGGATTACCAGTAAATTCCAATATGGTCTTCTCTATTTGAAATAGCTGTTTCTTTCTGCAGCTCCTGCCTTTTTAAGCTTTTCCTTTGCTCCAGAGTGGATCCTGAGCAGATTTCAGTCCCTTTGGTGGTGTGCCTGCCCTGCCATTGAGAACCTCCTTCTCTAACCATGGTGTTCCCTTTGTTTACCATTATTTTTGTTCATTCCTCCTTTTACTGCTCCCGCAATCCCTCCTCTGATCCCTCCCCTGAACCCTCCCCCATCAGTATTTTCTGGTCGTAAGCATGTTTTTACAGAAGTGCCACCAGTTTGGTCGAAGGGCTCTGCTGTGTCCTGTGGTGGGCCTGCTGCAGATCCTTTTGGAACTGGCCGTGCCCAGCAAGGGAAGAATGTAATGCTCTTCCTCTAAATGACATATTCCCCCACCAACATTTATGTAGATGCGACCTCAGCTCAAAACTGTAAAACTTTTGACAGGAAATTTTTCTGAATCTACCTAGTGGGGCTACCAAGCACTTTTGGCCTCCAAACTCCAAAAGTAAAACATGCAGTTGTGGGTGGAGGTACTCCCAGGTCCAGACAGGCAGCTTTCATCATAGCAAAGCTCCAGGAAGTGAAATAGTTCACAGATAAAAAGTGCTAAATGCTGTGCTCAAGAATGGGTACAATGCAATACACCTTCCCCTTATCCAAAAGCAAATAATGTATGCAAGCTCTAACAGGGAACCTAAATTTTATACGGACCCTGATTTGATGGGGGTGTTTCAAGCTCACTCTTTTTCCTGTGTGGCACCAGTCAGGTCAGCTAACTTTGAACTGAAGAGTTGTAAATCTGTTTTTCGGGACAAAAAGATGGCAGAAGTCCAGGAAACTGTTGCACATAAGGGATGCTAGCCAAATGTAGAAGAGGAAAAAATGAATTGGGGAAACAGGGGTATTACTCCCTCACACTACTTATCCTTCACTGACTGATTTGAATTGCTTCCCTTTTGTCTTAGTTAAGCACAAAATTGATTTAGGAGAATGGAATAGGCTTCTACGTATCTTTTTTGAATTATCAATATTCTTAAAAAAAATTCTTAAAAAAAATCTTAAAAAAATATGTTGGCTTAAGAGGATGAAAAGAGCAACAGAAATCTCAAGAGCATTGCCATGTCCAGCCCCTGCTGAAAGTTACATATCTATTGTGTTATAAGAACCCATGATTGCCCTTTTGCATGTAAACCATTTGCAGTGAGTAACTAAAGGAATGGCAATTTTAATAATAATAATGTAATTGCCCTTTGAGTAATTGTGCATATTGTATTAAATTCAAAAGCTTTGACTTTGACTTACAGCAGCATCAGAAAATGTTTTGATTCTACAAAGCACAGTTGAAGACTTTCATCAGCCTACAGCCTTCAGGCACATAGGTCTCTTTCCAAAAATAGGTTAACTCCTTCTACCAAATGGAGAACACCTAAATCAAAACTCTTCAGTGTATATGTCTGCTATGTATATTGTGTAGCACTGAGAATACTGCAATTAGTCATCCCTTCCCAGTGGTAATTACTGGAAAAAGTTTAGTCTTCAGGAACAGTGTGTCTCTTTTCAAAACCTATCAATCATTTTTAAAATTTGCGGATTATATAAAACATTCTGTGTGCTCACAGTCTGTTAAATCTTATTGTTACATCTAGCCTGAGGACCTCAGTTCACAGGCATTTTAGCAATGCAGGGGGATTTAAAATTTACATGTGAAGTTGCTAACTTTATTAACAGCTATATTCTTCTTACCATGTTTTTCTGTTTCCTTTATTTCAGGAGCTGAACATCAGAGTTAGGTGAGTCATTAGCACCCCTGTTAAGTAATATTTGATAAGGCAGACTTCCCCAGGCAAACATTTAGATTTTAAGCTCATTGTTTTATACAGTTCTAAATCTTTAAATAAGTAACTTTTACAGCAGAGACATTACATGGAGAGGTAAACCAGTAGACAAGCTTGCAAAGTTTTATTTCTGAACACATAAACACTTTTGCTGCTGTTCTGCAACTGTTAGCTGTTAATGTATCCATGTTTGCTTTTGAACAGAACAAAATACTGCTTACCCTCTCAAAGCATAGAAATCATAAATTATAGTGTGGGGCAGTCATGATAGTAAAGGTAGCATTAGCTTCTGGTGACTGCAGTGAATTGGAAAGGATGTGGTGGCAAAAAACCCAAAGATTGTGTTAGCCTTGATGAAAGAAGCAGGAAAAATTGAAGGTATAATTCCTCTTTTGAGGGTATAGTTCAAAGCAGCAGGCAAACAACTGTTCATATGAAACTTTCAGCCTCTATCAATCCATTGATTTATTTTAAGAATACAAGAAAAGGGTGCCTGGAGTGAAACAGCCTGAAAACCTCTTTGTTTCTATTTATCTGGGACGTTGAAAGGTCTAATTAATGAACAGTAAACAGACTTGTTAGTTATTGATCACAGTAGTAGCAATGTGTGTGCATGGTGACAAAAACAATATGCACCATAGTGCAAGGTGAAGAAGGGAATTTTTTAAAGAAAGTAATATTTAACTTTATCAGAGAAGTTACTATTAACAATATATTGGGTTTGGAATAAGCCACCATGTATAATGATCAAGGATTACACATAACACGGGTAAACTAAAACTGTGTGCCACATGAATCATCTGTACAGAATGATGTTGAGACCTCTGAGATTAGCTAGCAGCTGTAACAGCACACTTTTCAATTGTTCTCAGTCATGGGATTGTCAGTCTAGAAAGAACTAGTCTCAGGATATTCCAGTATCAGGATATCACCTCAATACCCTTCAGTTTCCACAACCATGGCCGGTATTCTGCAGCTGTATTAGATGCACATTCTATGACCTTTGTGGATGTGTGTGAGGTAGGGAAAGGGAGGACTGTGCTGCACAGGACAGGAAATCCCACTGACAACATAAACTAACCATTCTTTTAATTTGTGTCACTGTGCAATGGGTATATAAAAGAAAATGCAGTAAATCATGTAGTTTTTATGTGATCTCATTAAATGAGCCATAGGAGCCATGATCACAGGATCACAGTGGAGCACCGTACTGCACTTTCTTGGTTAGCAGAACTTGCCCCTAGTCTTTTTTCCTATCCTTTCCAGGCATCTTTCTGAACACTAACTTATTGTAATGAAGACCTGCACAGACAATTATACCATAGCCACAGCAAGGAGAAATCCTCAAGTCATAAACCCAGGTCTTTGCACTGAAGTCTTTCTCAATGCATTCAAAATAAAATCTAACAATATGCTTGTAGAGAGGCAGATATGTGCACCCTTCTATCAGGAGGCAGGTTTTAAATATGGCAATGACATTTCCAGCATTTTGCTATAAAAAGCAATAAGCCAGAGTGGAAGTATCTCAAACCTGGTATTCAGCAACTTGCAATAGACTCAGAATACTGTTATATCTTGTATTAGTGAATTATTTCCAGTCTTACTGTAGCTATTGTTGCCATGGTTCCCTATGTTGGAATACATGTTTATCTGCACATACCCTTTTACTGAGGTTACTTCATATGGTAGCAAAATGAAAGGAGACGCATCTTTGAAATCTTCATCCTCCAGAATCAGAAAGTCTACGGTCTGCTGATGTAAAGTACCTCAGAATAATGACCACAAATGCACTACCAGGTAGTCTGAAAGAGTGACGTAGGATGCACCTTAGTTTTGCAATGGAATGTCTTTCTTGTAAGTGCATTGGCTCAGCTCCGGACAAGCTGGTTCATTTTTATGGCACAGAAAGTGCATCTCTGTAATAAAACTTGGTGCTAGACAAAGACTTTTCAGCTCAGTCCATGCCAGTTAGCACCGATTCCAGAAACAGCATTGTCTCCTGTTCTGCTTGGGCAGTCTCTTTGTCCTGACTCAAAGTAGCTTTCAGTGCTCTAGTGCATTCTGAGATACTGGCTTGCATCCTGAAACTACAGAATTGTGTCAGCATGACTCTGCCCCAACACCAGTAAACTCAGCCCCATGCTGCTACTATTGCTTTAGTGCTTTCAGCAGACAAACCAGTTTATGTGGACATCCTTGGGTACCTTCTTAGTAATCCTTGGGACAGTACTGAATGTGTTCACTGACCACGAGCATGGTCACTGACAAGAGGAAACCAAAGCCTGCATTAGGACAATCCTTTAATTGAAAAGAGACCTGTAAAGAACACAACATCAGTCAGGGTTCAGGATCCACTCTGCAGTGAATACTTTCACCAACGAAGTACAAGGCTACTTTTCTCACCTGTGTTCTACAAGCTGTAAGAAGAGTTGTACTTGGTACAGAGTTACAAATGCTCGTGGGTCCCATGGATGCTATTCCCCCACACAAACAGCTCTCCTGAAAGAGGCTATGATGGCCATGAATACACTTCATCTGAGCCAGGTTCCCTAGCAAATTTCAAGTAAAACCAAAAACAACCAAACAAACAAAAACCAAACAAACAACAAGCAAACAAACAAACAAAAAACCCCACAAAACAAAACAAGACGGAATGTAAGAAAACAAAAAATGTATTTATTTAGTTCCCAGTGTCTCCCCTCCTCAGTGGCTCAGTCGTACTACTCACTGCTGGGTGAGGCAGGAGGCAGGTCTCCCTCACAGAGCTCTACAAGGACTGACCTTAGAGTTCACTCTGTTATGCCCATGGTGAACACTGCGTAAAGCCCCAGCATAGCACAAAAAGTGCAATAAACCCCAACTCAGCCAGACCTGCCACAGAGGTATTTTTTGTACTCCTCCTGCCCCCTATAGTCAAGTAAAAGCCAGTCAAAAATTCTTGCTCCTGGCTTTTGCAGTATGGGGGAGTTTTCAATCCAATTCCTTCCTCTTCCTTTTCCATGCAGCACTGACCTAAGCATGCTCAGTGCAGCAGAGTCACGCAGAGCAAACAATGTTTTGTTGGGGCAGAATTCAGCCATGTTTATTTATATAGCTAGACTAATCACTGCAACCTTCTGATGGTCACCATGTGTCTGGCAAGCTTCAGCTGCGGTGTTCTGGGAAGCTACAGACTTGCTTTCTCCCATGCATTCCCCTATGCAGCCCCGAAGGAGAGAGGGAGCACTGGGAGACAATGAAAACCCAACTTCTATATCTACACATTAGAACAGCTGAACTTTTGCTCCCTCCTTATTCTTCCTGTCCACATCCTGCAAATCCAGCAACTGCTTGAGACCGTTCTTTGTACAGAATACATTCTGAGGTGAAACATTCGTACAAGCTAGTGCTGCATGCATTTTCACATGAACTATCGCACTTAGAAACAAATGCTATTTAAAGTGGTTTGTCCCAGGAGTCTCTCTCAGTTAGCACAATGCACTTTCCCAGAAGGGGTTCAATTCCAGGTCTTGAACTTGTCCCACGCTCCCAGACCTCATAGGCCAAAGAGAGTGGCAGAGTCATTAAGCCCAAAGCCTAGCTGAGAGCTGGTACTCTGATAGCTCAATTCCGAGCCATTCAGAAATGAAGTGTTTATGTCCAAAGGGGAACTCAAACTTGGCTTTTGTCAGTCAGAAGCCCTGCTACCTCAAGGAAAGGAAGTGGTGCTCTAACCACTCCTGGAAAAGAAAACAACTGTCCATTGCACTTTTTCCCTTCCCATAAAAGCCTCTAAGGATTCTGTAGTTACGAGCAGGGGGAAATTTGAAAGAGCAAACTGAAAACAACAAGGATTTTTCTATTCTTAGTAGTTGTTGCTGTAAAGCTATCTAGAAACCTGATGGACTACAAAAGACACCTGATTTATTTTTTTTTGTGGTGCTAAAAATGCACCTTTTGTGAGGAGTGTCCAGTTTGGAATGATATAGGCACTGAAGTTGATAGGGAATGGAAGGGACATACAGGGAAGGGTGCCTTGGAAGAGAAGACCCTTTGTTTTGAATATTCTCCTCTCTCCTCCCGTATTCTAAAATTATCTGGCAAACAATGCAGATGATTTACAGCTGTCTGTTTCCTTTCAGATCAATGATGCTGCACTGACTGGCACCTCTGGGGAAACCCATGAAGGTAGTGACAATCTAATAACTGCAATCATCTGCTTCAGGCTCAAGAAAATTTCTTATCAAAGGTTTTCAGTCTGGCTTTAGAAAGTATTGTTATGATTTCCTATGTTCAGGAATGAGGGTTGAGGAACAAGAGCTCAATTTTGGTATTATTATTTGTATTTACATGTGAGATAGATGTCATGGGTTATCAGGAAACACTTCCATTAATGTTCTGAGGAAAGAGGACAGAATCACCCTCATTGCCCTTTCCCTGGTTATGTGCTACTGAGTTTCCCATACATCCATTACAAAGAACAAAAGCTGGAGTTTAGACTGCTGTCTGGGAATTTCAGAACATGGACCAGAATTAAACATGGTATCATGAAGCTTCCATGCATTCAAAGACAGAGAAAAAGATCAGATAAAGATAAAGAATTGATACAGAAAAAGGCTATTACCAGGCATCCCTGGCAGAATTTCCATTTCATCTGTTCGATTGTTCATGTATGCACAAGTACCTGTCTGCAGAAAGAAAAGACTTGATTTTGAGATCAGACACAGACAGGTTCTTGCAAAATCAATTTTAAGACCAGAAGGAACCTTAATAATCTGAGACTTAATCTTCTGCATGCAAGCAGTAGGGTTGGCAGACAGCAGCTCTGTGTATTTTCTGCCTCTAGCAGATATTCAAGGTTAATACAAGAAGTACTTCCAAAAAAATGAGAATCATTAAGAGCGATCTTTTGACAGATAAATGGAGTGGCCACATTGCCATCTCTTTAACAGCTGCCCGATGTTTTTTGGCTCTCTGTTGCAGCAGACCATTACTAACTTCAATCAGTTCATGTATTGGTACTTATAGACTGGTGATTTAATTTGGGTAAATCACTGATCCTTATCCCAGTGTTTCAGTAGCCACTCATCTACTTTTGATAAACAGAGGAGGAATTTGGGATTAAATGCATGAATTTTTTTTTCTAAAGTTTCAGAGCAATGCTCCCTAATTACACACTCATCTACTAATTCCAAGATTTTTATACAGTACGAGAGTTTGCAATGTCTTGTTAAGAGTTTTGGAGCTGAAGTCCAGGATCTCTTCTCAGATGGAAGGCCTTGCATATCTCCTCTGGTAATGGGGAATGGCCAAGAGATCCTGGGTAACAGCCCTGATACTGAGGGCAGAATTGCCTGAGTGTGATAACCCAGCTGGGCTGTCTAGCTTTAATGATACAGAGGTTAAAACTGATGTGCTTCAAGCTCAAGCATTATATTGCTTCAGGGCATTTCTTTGTGGGGGAACAGTCATAAGCAAACACGTTTGATACTTAATCAATGATCTTTTCATTTTGACACCTCCCCACCTCCTAAAGGAGACAGCCCTCAGGGCATAGGGAATGAAATGGGGTCACTGAACTATGGTTTAAAACCTTTCAGCAGATTGAAAATAGTTTTCTAATATTAAAAATTAATTTAATCTCTGCCTACACAGGTTTTCTGGGCTAGTACTCAGACAAAACCTCTATTGGTATGAGAAGATAAGAGAACATATGAGAAAGATTGTTCCTGTTAAGCCTTTGGAAAGATTAGCAGTATCAACAGTGATTTATGCTCTTGCAATTTCCATTTGCAGCCTTTAGTTTAACCTCTTCAAATCTCTGATGTAACACTAGAGGTTCTTATAAACCTGATAGAGTGGATTTTTAGAATATGGAACTAGAGAGGAGTTAAACCGGGCTCTAGGTACAAAGAATCTGTTTATTACTCTTATTTCAGTGAGACATAAATTTCAGGAGATATATTTCAGAGTATATAGTCCAGGATTTAATTCATCCCTTGGGTCTTGAAAATGCTCTGATTTACACTCCACATAATCCCACTAAATCAGTGCTCCTACTCCACTCCCTATCTCTAGCTACCAGTTAAAGCTGTACTTGTTCTTATATCATCACTCTCCCTCAAGGCTGTGTAAACCCTCTTGTTAGTCAGAATAGAGATGGTGTATGTTCCTGATGGGCAGAAAAATTGAAGAAATGAATACCAGTCCTGACACCAAGACCTTACTGACAACGTGTGGCCCCATTGTTACACACAGCTGCTGACAGCACGTGTATGTGCTGAAGGGCACAACACAGCTCTCACTACACAAAAGCGAGCAGGAGACTTTGTATGCAGTAATTATGCTTTCCACTGTCATCTCTCTTGTGATCTCTCCCTTTCTAAAATATCCATGTAAGACATTCTGTGAAAGTTTGTTCACCTTCCCTCAGAGAAGTAACACCACACCTGCACTTTGATGTCTGAAAGAAGCCGCCTGCCCTTTTAGCGAAGCAGAGGGATCGGGATGGCAAGCAAACCACTTCTCCTGCTGAGGTCATTTTGCTTTTCCTGTGTCACTAAGAGAGCAAAGAGTGAATGGTGTTTCTTCTGTATCAGAAAAACCTTGATTTGTGTCCATGTATTTAAACAGAAATAAAACTGCTTGGTAAATGTGCCAGCACGTGACACTATTACTTGCTGTAGAGACATGAAAAATTCATGCAGTATGTATTGGTTAAGAATGTCTTTCTGTCCTAAGATCCAAAAGGCAGTACTTCACTGAAACATTGATTCCAAATAAAAATATCATCAAGAGCTTGTCCCCAGCATGGTACATTGCACAGCCATTTTAAATGAAGAAAGGAAGAAAGGCCACATTAAAGGGAATGCAAGTTGTATTTAATTTGGTTAAACGGATAAACTCTCCAGGGCAGGAACTGTCTCCTTACCTGTCAGTATAGTGCCTTACACAGCAAAGCTATTACCCAGTGGAGCCTTCAGACCCTTGAATAACACCAATACTCAGGATTTTGGGAGTTAAGGGAAAGGCTGAGGCCTCTAATTGATTTTCATTGGCCTATCTTATTTCCTCTGACTTTTGTTTATACCCTTTGCATCTCATTGTACTTAAAATACAAGCAAACCCTACTGCAAGTTACATTAGAGAGATTATGCTATTAAGGAATACCATTTTCTAATATTTGTTAAGAGGATTGTTGTGGCACACAGGCCTTTCATTTGTGTCCATGGAGGAATGTAAGACAGGACTAGAATAGCAAAACAATTGCGTGTGATATTTTAATGAAAAATCTCCAAAGAGGCCCAGTTTTCAATATAATTTGAACTACTGCATTTAAAAATAGAAAATTATCTGCCTAATAAAAATATCACTGGTTTCAGCTCTTATATGAGTGGCCACTTACTGCCTTTTATTCTATTAACAATATCTACACCAAAAGCTGTGTATCTCTGTAGGTAGAGCTGAAATATTAATTTCATAATTATAGCATTTATGGTCTTTAACCAGTGACTTCATGCAAAAAAAAACAAGCCTACAAAGGATTTTTGCAGTTGTCTGTGCTGCCCAGCAAAGTGGAAGTCTTGCTGCGCACAATGCCTGCCCTGATATGGTATGGGAGTAGAGTGCCTTTGAGATATATAAGCAGTAAAGGGGGAGGCATTGGCAAGATTTAGGGATAGAACTAAAATCTTTAGAGCAGCTAACAGAGTTGGAAAGGAGCAAACATTTTTTCAGACAGAAAACCCTTTCTAGAGGTTTTATAGCTCTTCACTCGAAGAGTCCATCTATTTTTTCCCAGTGCATTACCTGAGTCTGCTGAGTGACCCACATGTGAGCTTACCATCTAAATCTTGACCTCTTTCATATTCCATTTTTTCCTTACTCACTTCTCTAACTGGCCAGTTCAAAAACATACAGTAGTAACCCTCTTTTCCCATTTCAACTATTGCTTCCCTGCTGTGGGTATTTAGGCACTGGAACAGATGAATGCTAAAATCTATCATATCTCCTAGCAAATTTTCTACAATTGCTTACTTTCCCCTCTTCCACAAACTGAATGTATGCTTAAATACATCCTGTCTACCATCTTCTGAATGTTTTACTCTATTTTAATGAGGGACAAGTTGTGCACTAAGTAGCAGAGGGTTAATTTCAGGACCTTTTTAGGGCTCAAGTGATCTCATCATAAAAGTACATGAGTTATAAAAGGCAATAATTAGACCTTAAACAGTTATGAATGTAGAGGATGTTGCTCTTGTGTAAAAAGAGTACAGAATTAGTTTGATAGCTCTTATCTTGTGCATTTGCAGTATTTTCTGTGATAATAAGGTTGCCTGTCCAATGAGAAAGTTTATCCACATTCTAGTAATTTGTTTCTCATTACCTTGAAATTTAAACAGTCACTTGATAAATGCTGAATTGTGCACTTATCTGGTAATGTTCTCACTTTATTGTTCTGCTAAATTTGCATTCCAAACAATAAGTATCTTTTAGTGCTGCCTAAGTTAGCCTCAGACGAGTGATTTTTTTCTACCAGGAATGGCAGCTTTGCATTTGACAGTTGGCACTGTCAATTTTTTCATTATTGGATCAAACCTAATTTAAATCACATAGATTCCATCTGTCAGGGCTTTATTTTTAGAATTGAATAGCTTACTATTTGTCACCCATTATTAGCTTGTTAGGGAGACCGTGGAACTCTTTTCAGTTTAAAGAGGTAGTTTTACTATGCAGAGCTGCCACAAACACAGTACCTGTCTTGGCCTTTTCTAAAGAAAAGTCACCTCGGTCATTTGGGAATACCATTTTTCTGCATTTGATGTATAAACACTTGCCTGAATACTGAATTTAGTTAATCTTCAGTAATGAAAATAAATAGGAAATATTTCAATCAGAAGGTTTTCTAAAAGCTACAAAGAAGCTTTCTTACTGACTGTGATGTCCTGTGTGGTCAGCTCAGTGATAGGTCTAAATGGGCATTGCACAGGGAATCCTTTTGAACTGCTCTTTGCAGGAACAAATCCTTTGACTGGAAGTGATTATTAAATCCATCCTACAGCACACTTCTTTTGAAGTTTCTCTGTTCAGGGATGAAATATTAAAACAGGTACAGATTTACACTTGCTATAATTTAAACTTGGTGATGCTTATAGCAGCCTTTCCTTCCCATTAAAACTTCTGCCCTATGCTACCCAAAAATGCAGTCCCTTTCCATTTCTTTGTGTTGTTTGTTTGGCTAAACAGAGAAAGAAAAACTCCAACTTATAAGAAAAATCTTAACTCAGGTTTCTCCACCCATTTTTCACATCTCACTATTAAGTTCAGAGACAAAGAACACCTCAGAAAATACTGTGCATTTCCTTGTCCAAATTTCACATGACACAGTGGCTTAATATTTGATCCTTAACTACAGTTTGCCTACTCTTTTGTTATTCAGAATGCATGTGAAAAGAACAAAGAAATACATAGATAATGTTAGCCTGTTAATATTAACTTCTCTTACAGAGCAGTAATTCAGGAACTGCTTGATTGATATGGGTCTCACCAATAAAGACTTTGTGTTAGTGAGATAA
Organism: Machaerirhynchus nigripectus; assembly: GCA_013397975.1. NCBI lineage: Eukaryota > Metazoa > Chordata > Aves > Passeriformes > Dicruridae > Machaerirhynchus > Machaerirhynchus nigripectus. Next base: position 1,531,177 of record VZRQ01001805.1, read on the forward strand.
GAAAATGACCAATGTATCCAAATTGTCCTCCTTGCCTTTAATAGGCTGTATAAGGTATGCAGTACAGAATTCCCTGCAGAATCCTTGTGTGATTATGTGTACAGAACCAGTGACATTTTAGAGGTTTTATCCTAACATAAGCATGATTTCAGATGCATTTCTTTCTGACAAACTTCGAATTGATTTGATCATAACAGTGAGAAATGTGAAAGACCTGTAAGGAGACCGTGTCAGTAAAGGGTTTGGTCATCAGATATGCTTAGATATTTTTCTGTGCTTTCTGCCAGAATAGTTCAATGCTTTGCAGTGTAATTCAGCTTTCCCTTTAAAACCAAACACAAAGATCGCTTGCAATTCTTGTCAAACCCCACATAAATACTGCTTTGCCCTTCTGCTGTGCCTCCCAGATCAAAAGCATCTGCAAGTATTTCATAAATATTTTTCCAGCCCCCTTGGAGGCTAGCTAATTAAATTGCATGGCTTTGGAGATATATGCGGAAACAGACTCTGAAGCTGAATAATGTGCTGGAGAAAAGGGCAGAAGTCTGCATCTTAGTTAAGAACAGAAGCCAAACTGTGCAGCTACTAGCCATCCATTTTGAGTTATGTGACTGCCTCTTGTCTTCTTTTTATTAGAGCTATTTTTTTGATCATATACACGATAGTATAGTGAAACCTGATGGCTTATCTTCCTCAATGTGCATAATTTAGGAATTTTTCATCCTTTATGCCTACATTAACATGATGTCCTGATATGGCTCCTTGGTGAAATGATTTCTACATTCACTGTTCTGACTGCAGAACAGTGGATGCAGTCCTTAATGGTGGCTTTGGAGGGAAAAGCAGTTTTGTCCTTTTAGAATACACAATCTCCCAACTGAGGTCCTGTGACTGGATTGAATTATAATTTAGGCAATTCTGATTTTACACCAGAATTCCAGTTTTACACCAGCTTTGCGAGTTTGCTATCTTACAGGAGAGTGCTTCACACATAGAAAGGAATTAATTTCGTGCAGCAAACTCCTTTCCCTGACAAGCACATAGGACTGGCAGTAGCAGTGTTGAACTGGTGGCTTTCCTGTGAGCAGGGAGCAGCTGGAGCTGCCTGGGGTGCTTTCCCTGGGACTGTCCTGGGGAGCACCAGCCACAGTTCTGCATCACTGGGGACACTAAGCAGAGGAGGTCTCTCATGATCCTATTGCAGGGAGGCTTGGATGACTTTTGGCTTTTGGTAGCTCACTCACAGCCCTGAGAGAGCAGCTGCCACAGCTTTCATCACTGGATCTGGCAGGACTTGTGCTCCAGTGATGAAGCCAGGACACGGGCAACAAAATATTCTTTGCCGGCTTTGCTCCACACGGCAGGAAGCAGATTCATCCTGCTCAGAGATAGCAACCCAGCATTTTTTGTGGCAACCAGAGCTATTCTAAGCACAGAGGCTGTCAGATTGCAAATATTTAGATGAGGCATCACAAGAAATATAATGTGAAAGAATCCTACTGCTTTCTTATTAACACAGTATTCATCATCTCTAGCATAAGCTCAGGCACCAGTTGGCCATTGTGTTAATCATTTTTATGTCTCAGCTACAGTCACAGAAAAAAAGGAGTTAAATAACTCAGTTTGCAGCTACTAAAAATAAACTTGCAGACTTGCTGGATTCCTCCACATTAAAATGTAAACAACTGTCAGCTCTTCTGGAAAAGCTAGTTTTGCCCTGCTAGTGACTTCCCCAGGAGAATTTCTGTGGTTTTTAAAAGTTTTATGCTGAAGATTTGTTTCCATAATTGGGACTGGCCAGTTTTCTCTCAGAAAATGCAAAGTGAACTCTTTCCAATTAAAACAATTGCTACTAGAACTTTGGCACACAGACCATGTAGAGAACGGTGTGAGCTGCTTCAGTGGGGATTGCAGCCAATCATTTTCAAATTTGGGTGCCTCAAGAGAGGCAGTTTAATCCATATTTAGACACCTATATTGGAAGTGTCTGGTCTGGCTTCACTGCCAGCACCCACAGATCCTATGGGTGTCTTCCACTGTCTGTCAAATCCAGGATATTGGAAAGAAAATCTATGTCTTTTAGGGGCCTAAATTAAGAAACATTTTTTTGGCATTAAAAAAAAATCTCAGGCCAAAATTTTAAATACTTTGATCAAAATGTTCCTTTTAGGTTGTTAACTGCTTTTTAAGACTAGTGTATTAAGCATGTGCTCATTGCTTTAGAGCACCATATGGCCCTGCTTGAGATGGATTGATGGAGAAATAGAAGTCCTGGGGTAAGAAAGCAGACAGAATATAATTCATCTACTGAAAATTGATTGACATACTGCATTTAGTTTTGGGTTGAGGATCTTTGTATGGAAATACTTGGACTATATTATCAAAGTGTGTGAAAGTCATTGTGTAAATAATACAACAGTTAACCAGTCAAAACATTCATCTTACTACCATATACTTGCCTACTATTTAAATTGGCTTGGAGGATCCCTTTTCTGCATGGTTTAGACATCTGTCAGTCATGGACAGCTGTTATCTTACAGAACGTCCACACCTCACACATACTTCTTCAGATCTGGGAAGTCATGTGTTACATTGATAACCGTGGTAAGTTGGTAAATGGGTTAACAATTCAAATAAATGCATGAAAGAATAGTCAGAAAAAGCCAAAGTAAAAGGAGAAGTAATGTTTCTTCTCTCACTTTGAGGAGAGGAAAATAGCAACAGAACAGGTGAGAGATTAGAATACCCCTCAATAAGCAATGTAGACCAAACTCCTATCAGTGTGCAATCACCCAATATTACTGTCAGCTCGGTGAAAGCCTTCCAAGGGTAGAGGGAGAGGAAGGGGTCTCCAGGGGATCTCTTCTAGTGCTTCCCTACCATTAGAAGTGTGTTCCTGCTATTAATTATTTTGCAGACTTAAACCTATTCCTTTTTGTCCTTAAAGGACATGGAGAACAGTCCCTTAGCTCTATGGAATAGCCTTTTAAAGTAGTTGAAAACTTACATCCTCCTTCAGTGATCTCCTCTTTATTTAAAACACACTAATTAAATCTTTTTTCTGTAAATCTTTGTCTTCTAGCCTCCAGTCTTTTTCTTTGTTCTCACATGAGATCTTTCCAATTAGGGGACAAAAATCTTCCCAACTGGACAAAAGTCAAATCTGGACAAAAAGAAACGCCCAACTTTATGAAAGTTGAAGAATTTTTGAAGTTATGTTTGAAGAATTTTTCTTTTGAATCTGACACTAATTAGTTTATTTTGATATTTGCTCATTCAAGCATTAGAAAAAATTATGACCAACTTTAAATATTTTCTGTAATCTGCTCCTTTCTGCACAGTGTCATGGAAGTTGCCACTTTTCCAGGCAGGGTAGTGCTGATCTACTTAATCATTCATCATGCTGAAACTGTTATAAAACTTCGATCTTTCTCTGTACTTTTGTATTGTTCTCTGGATCTCTTTTTAGAAAATCTTCTTGCCCTTCCCATTGCCACCTTATACCTAGGTGGCTTTAAGTGAGAATTTATGTAGTCTGACTATGAATTTAAATAGTTCAGCCATTTCACGTTTGCATTCCATTAGAACTTGGGCAGGTGCCATCCAGTTCTGGTGGTTTGAGTATTCTGTCAATTTGTTCTGTAATCTGTTCCACTAACACTTCAGTTTGTGACAGATTCTCTAACACCTCCTCTAAAAAGAAGAGTTTCAGCATGGAAACTTCCCTAAGTTTGTACGTGGCAAATGCTTTTATGCCTTGCTTATCTATTGGCTCTCACACTTCTCTGGCAAGCTTTCTGCTCCTGATGTGTTTGAAAAAGAATTTATTATTACTTTTTCTGTCTTTGCAATTTTTTTTCCTCAAAGCCTAGTTTGGCATGTACTCACATTTAACCTGCCAGTGCTTGTGGCTTTGTCTGAGACCTTCAGTTGGACAGAGCCTCAGCTTTATGAAGGCAGCCTTTTTGTTCTTAGGAACTTCCCTGTTCATTCAACCAAGGCCGGGCTGGAGGAGTCTTTGAGTAACCTGGTCTACTGGAAGGTATTCCTGCCCACTGCAGTGAGGTTGGAACTAGAAGATGTTTAAGGCCCTTTCCAGCCTAGGCTATTTCATCACTATGACTCTGTGATTCAGTTTAGCTATCCCAATTTTATTCTTTTAGGGCTGGAGGCATCCTGCCCTAAAAGGAGGAGAGCTTCTGATACAGTGTCTTCAAATACAGTCTATGTCACCTGCAAAAATGTCTTCAGGCTACCCCATTTACCAAAATTTAGAAGAATGAATTTGATTTAATCCCTAGAGGGTCCGTCATCTCAAGTGGTGGTTTCTTTCATGTTTGATGTTTTTCTTCCATTCTTCTTTCTATTTTTTTCCCCTAAAATGCCCCCTGTAGCATTTTCATAGAAAGCATTAGCACCTGGTTTCCACTTTGCTTTATATGAATTCTTTATTCCCTTCTTGTACAGACTCCCTTTGTTTCTAAGTTATTTTCTTTTTTTGATTTTTGGAGTGGGTTTTGGTTGGGGTTTTTTTTGTTTGTTTTGGGGTTTTTTTTTTTGTTTTTTGTTTGGGTTCTTTTGTTTTGTTTTTTTGTTTTGTATTTTGTTTGTTTTCTTTGTTGTTGGTTTTGTTTAGTAGGTTTTTTGGTTGGGCTTGCTTTGGTTTTCTGCTTGACTTTTTTGGTGGTGTTTTCTTTTTCCCCTTGTTCCCAATAAATCAGACCCTATCTCATTTTCTCAACCATGCATTGCAGCTTTTCTTTTCTGCCTAAATTTGGCCCTCAGCATAGCAGGAAGATTTCAGAGACTTCAGTGAATTTTGAACATCCTAGTTTGCATGAATTCACTTTTGCTTCAGAACCTCTCTCTTACCCCACTGCTGATTTGAAAGTGCTTAGAGGTTAGATCTTCTGCTTTACATCCAATCTTAGTCATCTGCTTTTCATATCAGGATATATGTGGTGAGGAGATTACAGAAATGTGCTTGCAGGCTCCTTCAATTATTTTTATTTATGAATAGATATTGATTTAAAAAATTTGCTTCTGCAGAGAAGAATTAGCTAAGGAATCCATCTCTGCTATTAAATCAAGAGAGCACATTTTTATGAATTACACTATTTCTGTATATTTGTGCTGGAATCAGGTTTTAAATCTAAGAAAACTAAATTAAGAAATAATAGCAGAATAGCACTAAATAGCGAATTCATCAGAGCAAATAATCTACTGAAGCAAGAATTGTCCTTACACCAGGGGACTTAAATGTATCTCATATTGCACAATCTTACTAATGACCTTCCAATGCCCTTAGTAAATATTTCCATTTAAATTACTTTGCAGTGAATACATCTAATTTCTTCTCATGTGTGCGTTCTATTTGTCAATAGTATTTGCTATGTGAGTGTAGTTTAAAATATTAGGGTTTTTTTCTTTTATTGTTTCTCTTTTCCAAGGGTTTTAAATTTTCTTCCTTTTGTATAGTACTCTCTAATTTCATTTTTGAAAATAAGTTCAGAAGTGAAACTGCTACAACTCAGCTTTGTAAACCAAGCTCGATGTAAAAATCCCTAAGTGTTTTTTTTAAATGGGAAATTAAGAGTTCAAGTATGCTTTCCATATACACAAACAGTCCACATTGCCACACAAGCATATATTTTTTAATCTAAAATAATAGATTAAGTTCAGTGTATTAAGGTACGACAATGTACTGGGGATGAATATGACTAAAAACTTCAATGATTTTGCTTTACTATGCTATTGGTGTTTATTCCAGGCAATTTTTTTCATTCAGAGCTTCTGTTTTGTATACATTTCATGCTCTTTCAAATTTTCTGTGAGATTGTTATCTTTATGGTTCACAGGCTTGTTGTGTCTTGGTGAGGAAAAGAGGCATACTGAGAGTTACATATTTTCTGTCAAAATTCTCCGAGTAAGTCATAGAATAAACCCTCTTAAACACATATAAAAAATATGATTTTTAATATGCTTTGGTTCAGCTCGTCAGCAAAAAACTAATTTCCCAAAATGAAAAGCTTTTGAGTTTTCAAATTAGTACTGGAAATCCCTTTTGATGGTTTTGGTAATGTGCAGCTCTATAATTTGGCTGCAAACTAAGCAGTTGGATCAACACCTTTCTTCTAGAGAGTATGAACAGGAACAAAAGGAGGGGAAAAACACTTTGTTGTCTTGCTTCTGAGTTCTCTAAGGAAGGAGACAAAGCTTTGCTCCAGTGAAACTTGGCACAGTATGTATTTCCTCAAAATCTCAGATCCTGGTAAACTTCAAAAAATAGCTTCACACAGGTCATAGAGCATCCCACTGTTTCAGTGCTTTTTCCTCGTACCACAGCTGGGACAGAGTCTTATACCAGAGGGACCTCCCAGTTCCTCTTGTTCACAGCAATTCATTAAAATGAGGGCTCAGTGGGGAAGAAAACACAGTAATATTTCCTTCTTTAGAAGATAGTTTGTGTTGTGCTACTTTGTTCATTACAGAAGGTTATGTTAATTCCCACTAAATGACAATTAAAAGTTCATCATTAAACTGCACACATAAATATGTTGTATTTTTTAAAAGAAGCATCTTCCATGTAAACAAGGTGATACTACGATTGTAAATCACCATGTCAGCTCTGATGAAAATCAACATGTTACCATAAGCAGCACTTTCACCTAAGCATGATTTTTCATGAGCACAATTTTTCTTTTGGGCCACAGCAAACACTCTTTCAGGTGCATCAGACTTCTCTTGTCAATTACAGTTGGTTCAGTATAGCACACTGGACAGGACACAGCAATCACAACCAGCCATCTGTGCTTTTAAATGAGGTTCTCCAGGTTCAAATCCTCATCAACACAAATAATTATACTCACCGCAGAAATCAGCTTGAAATTTAGGTGAATACACCTGACAGAGTATGTTTGTGAGAGAAACTCCAGGATTGCAGCTCCGCTGCTCATACTTTTTGTCAGTTTGTGTTCTGTATCTTCGCAAAAGAAGCTGGCCTCAGTATTTTACAAATATTTTATGAGCATTATTTGCCTTTAAATGTTAACGAAAAAGATTTCCAGATGCTCCATTGCCTTGATATGCTGTATATACTGAGTCTCCTGTGTCCTGCAAGATTTTATTGTTCAATGGAGAATATCCATCAATGCTTTTTCTTGAAGAAAAGTGATTTTTTGACCAAGTCTTTCGATCTCTTGTTCTTTTCACGCAACTGCCACAGATGATATTTATTTATGTAATTTTAAAAAAATACTCAAAATGAAATTTAAAACTCTTAACATGTCAAGCTTTTAAAACTCATTAAAAATTCAACAATCTTAACAGAAACCATTCAGACTAATAAAGAGCAGCCCAGAGGGCACAGTAAGTCTCCAGCTGGCTGGACATCTCTGCAAAGAGAAAACGGAAAGGCAGTTTGTCTCTCTGAAATGTACAGCCAGAACAGACCTCCCAGACATAAGAATAGGAGTTACAGATTTTGGCAGGTTGCTCTGAACCACTTTATTATGCTAGTACAGTTGAGTACAGTGCTGTAATTTCTGCAGAGCAGGCTGCTTCTGCCATTCTACTTGAGATTTTCCACCCAAACATGACAAAGATAATAGGAGTAAAAGAGGGTAATTATTCATGTAGGTAACTTAGTAATACAGTAATATAGGCCACAGAAAACATGAATATGTAACACTGAAACTAATCAGGTCAGAAGTTCATAATGAAAAGCCATTGCTGGACAAAGAATAGTCAGCTCATTTAGAATAAAGTAGCATTAACAAGGAACACATTGACCAGGCTCAAGTGAAGATTAGGTCCAAAGAAGAATAAAATAATCTCAAAACATCAGTCTACTCAAATTCTCAGTGGTACTAGAGTTTTCCTCTCGGTTCTTGGAATGCCACTGTTTTAAGCTTTAGAAACAAGAATAAATTGAAATTGCTTCCTCCTGAATACTCAGTTTGTATGAAGCCAGTCAGCCAACAATGCAGCCCATGATGCATTTGTTTTGTGTCATTTCGAACACTATCAGTTTGATATGATGTGGCCACTGTTCTTCTTCGGGCTTGCTTAAGTTTCACACTGTAGTTTGAAACACGTGCTTGCCCTTAGTAAGAACAGAACCAAGGGTGTTTAGTCCAAAGGGCTGAGGCATGCATTTAGTGCAGAAAGTTTTCACTGGTTGTGAAACCACGTTGTAGAACAGAGGATCACTGAAAGTGGCCTGGCCTCACTTCACACTGTCTCCCTGGGAAGGTTCTAAACACGGGAACTTGCAATGAAATTTAATTCTCATGAGATAGAGAAGAATTTTATTCCTACTGCAAAATGCCCTTTAAACCATCCATTCATTTGTGCCTGCTTGTGTTCTATTTATTCCCAAATGTGGAGATTAGGTAACAGATTGCATTGCCATGTGAAACTGAAAATGCAAATAATCTGCATTTTTTAACACTTTTGTGTGAAAATTCTACAAAATGAGAGTGTGAATTGTGATTTACGTTTGTATTGAAACTAAGTGGGATCATGGTTTGGGAAAAGCAAAAAATAATTCCTCTAAAATTCCTCCTGCAAAATGTAGATAAATGTTAAACTAATGTGATAAGATAATTAGGTGATATTTTAAACTATTCTGCACTCTCACTTTATGTTTGCACCTAGATATAAAGTATGCCTATTTTGGCTCATGATATTACAGCTCAAATATAACAGAATTTCAGGTACTTAGTTTGAGTAAGACAGTGATTGCAGTTAGTGAAGCTATAAATGTCCACTAAATAATCACACAGAAAAACCTCTATATGCCAGCCAAATACCATAAAATTTCACAATTATCCTATGAGATAAATGAGACACATTTAGAACAGAACATAACTTCCCTGTCATCTTCAATTCCAGTAGAAGTTTGAGGAACATTCTTTTTTACTCAAATGTAGCATTCACTTTGCAGTCTTTGTTATGTGTTCAAAAACATGCAAATATAGGTTATCATTAAGTTTTAACCTATTTGAAATTAATTCTGTGAAGCACAATCAGAAATGTAAAAAAAAAATCAAAGAACTTATCTTTATCTTAAACGTCAATTAGTTTATATCACTGTGGCCATCTGTACGTGTTCAAGATTTTGACACATATGATGGTAATATTTTTGCTGACTGCATAATGAAAGCATGTGTCATCTGCAAGCAACAGTAATTTCTGGATACGTGCCAAAAGAATGCTGTCCATGGAAAAGAGCAAGAAAATCCTTGCTGCCTTTTCCTTCGAGGACAAAAAAAAAATGTTTTTAACTTTTTTTTTTGGGAATAGGAAATTCGTTGGGATAACTGCCACACAAGGAGACCAAACAGCAGCAGAGGAGAATCGGAGTGTTATGGCAATTCAGCACTCGCAGTGGGATCAGCCACCATTGCTGGGAAATGAACAGTAGCCCTCACTGTAAATTTGACTTCTCGTACAGTTCCTAGCACCCTCAAGACAAACTGGTGAGCAAGGCAAGTGTGAGGCAGTTGTTTACCCTTAATACAGCAAATGTAAAAGCCTTATACACAGTTAAAAGACGGGCTTGTTTTGAGAGGAAATTATCTTCCCTGAGAAGCCGAAAAGCAAGTTACTTCTTGGTTTATGACTTTGAATAACCTCGTTCCCTTAAATTAAACTTGTACCTAGAAAGTTACTATGTATTTAACCTTCCTAATAACACCATATGTAGGAGTCTATACTTACTTGACATAGAAAAATTCTCCTCCTCTACTACCCACACAGAAAGAGTTACCGATGATCATTTTAATCTTTAGATACTGTTTAGAAAAGTAACGAGGAAAAAAGTTTCATAATGGATTAACCTTCACATCTTGTCTGAAGTAGGAGTCCTGTATAAATGAATAATTGGCAGCTTCTAGCTCTTCCAAGTTCATGAAACCTCCCCACATTTCATAGCTTCAAAAATCCTGTTTATTTGATGTAAACTAATATTCACATTTCTTCCAGCAAAGTCCATTTGCCACTGAAGTAGGAAAGTAAATTCAAAGTATAGCTGTGTTTTCTTGCATCTGTCTGTCAGGAAGACTAATACGCCTAAAATGCTCTGAGCACCATACTGACCCAACAAACTAAAATGACAGGGAAGCAGACCCCAGAGAACACAATCAATATGGAGAACATTGTCACATTCCACTCTGCACTAGCCCTCTAAAGCTGAAAGCACTCATCTACATTTTACATTAGACATGGTTTCAGTGGGCAGTGTCGGTTTTTAACCAAAATGATAAAAACTCAAATGATGGAAGTGAATTTTTAGTTAATTCCATCAGGACACAGTTAACCCATGTTCTTGGTGTTGTCCATATTAGCAAGTATGTGCAAGCAGAAGTTCTTTGCTCTTACCAGAGGCAAGAATTAGGCTCCTACTTTTCACTGAGTTTGACAACCCTGAGATTATTCTGGGTTTCAAACTAAGCAAAAATTCATTTCTCTTTCCAGTCATACCAGGAAGGAAATAAGCCAGCTTTGTCTTGCTGCTCTAAAAACACCAAGGAGATATATCTGTATTTTAAAGCATTCATGAAAAGGAGAGCACAGAATGTGAAGTGGCCCTTTGACACATCAATAAATCCCGTCTAATCGACATAGTTCACTTTTCCTCTTACTCCAATTCAGAGAGAAAAGCCAGAGTGTCTTTGCAGCTGCTACTTTTCAATACAGATACTCAGAGATACACATACAACAATATGTCCTGGAAACTTTTAGATGTTCTGAAGTCTATTCTGAAAGGAATAAATCACACAGTAATAAATCCATTGTACCATATTTGGACACAAGGTCTGTGAACATATGCTGTTATTTAGAGGAAAAGAGGAATCCTGAAAACACTTTCTAGTATCACTTTTCTTTCCTACATTTTTAAAATCAGTGTGGTCTTCAAGTAGAATATGCTTTCTTATCTTTTGGGGGTTTGGCATCTATCATGAGTTAACTTAGGATAACCAAAGAAAAAAGCTCTCCTTTGCCACCATCTGCAAAGGAGTATAAATATAAATAGGATATAAATAGGCTCACAGCAATAATTTTGAGATAAGTATTTGGATATAGCTAATTTTAACAAATGAATAGTTATCCAGTTATATACTTCCAACCAGAAAATGCAAGTCTTTGAAGTTTCCTACTGCATGAGACCTCACAGAAGTAAATAAAATATCTTAAAAAAAAAAAGAAGTCCCAGAAATTTAATTTTAAGATAACAGAATTTTTTACGTAATAGTATTACCACCATTGCCTCCTTGCCTCAGCAAGGAATTGTATCACAGGCAGTGGCTTCAAGTGCTGTGAATAGCAGACACCAAGTGTGATCTTGAACAAATCATATTTTTTTTATGCCCCAGTTCTGTCTATGCAATATGGAATAGTAACACTTTCTACTCTCACAGAGGGGCTATCAAGAAAAGCAAAAAGTAAGATATTCACAGCAAGTAAGAGCTGTGAATGATTTCAAGGTAGACCACTGTAAATATCTGACTAAATACGAAATTCAGCAACATATATGCCTCTATGATAGGGAAATTTATTTATTCTTATGAAGGGAAACCAAATATGGGTATTCTCTTCAACATGTTTCTTATTCTCCCATCGTTTCTGTTGAATATTTTACTTAAGTACTTCTGTAACTTATTGCAGTGATAAATTACCACCACCCAAGGGTAGTCTGACCTTCCTCCTTCACCTCCAGTCAGAGAAGTAGTTTTCCCTGTTTTGTTAATTTGGATGGGAGGGTTAATATAACCTCATGAGCCTCACATTTAGTGTGCTCATGTAGGGAACAGTTCCAGGCTGAAATCCCATTTCTGAACATTCTAGCTCTACACTTGACATAAACAGATCGTGTGACAAGCCACTGCCGTGGCTGACCCCAAGGTGAATTTTGTCACATCGATTTGAGAAGCATTTTGAGTGCAATTACTCACAGCAGAGCTGGCCAACTATCACACAGAGATAGGGAAAGGAGATAGCACTTGCAAGGTTTGCTTGTGTAATGACATGGACATGTACATCATGTTGTCACTGCCTGAACTAACGGTATGAATGGCTAAAGTATAATCTCCCTCTCCGTTTTCTTTTAAAGGAATACATGAGAAAAAAATCAGCACATAATCACAGTTAAATCTGCAAGTCACTGTAGCTAAATACTATATATAGACAGCATTTCCTTCAGGAATGTGTGAAGAAATGTCATTATTTCAGCTGTGGCTGTTTGAGCAGGCAGAAACAATTGAAAAGTACTGAAGCAGAGATCCTTAAGTGGTCTAGGAAGAAATACTATCTGAGTAGGCTATTCTTTTAATGTCCAATTCTCTACATCACTGATGCTCCTGTAGTACATTTTTTTGCAGTTCTGCTTTATTCTTTGTTCAAAATCAGGTACATACCAGCACAGCGAGGAGATGGCACCATTTAGGCATGATACAACAGTGGGAGCTTTCCCCTAAGTATCATGAGAATTTTGTGCAGTGCTGCTCAGTGTCGCTCATGGCCTCATCACAGAAATACCAAGTAGCTTGTTGGAAGGGATCTTTCTGCTGTGGATGAGAATTTGTAAACCCTAAGCTTTTTTGCTATATTGGATACAGAAGGGCTGAAATCCCAAAGGAGCTGGTGAAGCTGTATCTCATTCCAGCTTGCTCTTCTCTAATAGGCCCTGATGCTTGTGTTAGTTTCAGTTCCAAGCCACATGCTGCCAAATGAGAAGAAAGAAATCAGGTCATGTCTGAGTCAGTCTGCCTACTCCTTTCAGCTGGCCAACTAGGGCAACAGAGGTGTAGTATGCAGACTGATATTCAGCTGGGTTTTAGTCTGCTTTTAAACAGCCAAAATAGAAGAGGGAGAAGTATGTGACATTGCTTGTCATTGTCTGTACTTATGTAGGACAGATCAAATCCCCCCATCTGTAAAACCAATGTGCAAACACACAGCTCAATAGCATCTATACTTGGGATAGACACATGACAGAATTTCCCTGTCAGACACGCTATGTGATTATCAGTTTGCCCAGTTCACACTGGGTGAGGGGTATTCTGAAAATAGAATAAGAACTAATGAAGACACAGTTTTGTGAGAAAACTGCTTCCTGAGCCTAAAGCTCACTAGTTACTATTGCTCTGAAGCAGCAAGTAAAGGTGCACAGTTGGTTACTCTGCTGGCATCTGTCAGGATAAAAACTTAAAAGGAATAATAGCTGTTCTTAACACTAGAAAATAGGAAACAAGTAAGAGGAATCATTTGCCTACAAATGGAATTTAAACTCAAGAGCTAAATTCTGGCCACACTCCAATTAGTAAAAGTGGGAAATGAGTGGCAAAGATCATGAGAGTTATGTAATTTTTATTTGAAGACACTCTTATCTTTAACACATTTACCAGCAAAACAGAAGGGACTATAGTTCGTGTAAAGAAACAGCATAAGTCCATCACTTTCTAGAAACTGGATTTTAAAATTATTAAAAGGGTGGAAAAATGCATCTTTTTCATTTCTCAGCCCTTCTAATGTCAATACAGATGAGGCTAACATCGTTGCCACAGACTTAATGTGCAACTTTTGCCAGACAAAGCATACTCTTTGTTGACTCTGCAACAGGCAATTTAGAAACAACACAAACCAGAGGGGAGAGCTGTATGGCACAGCCAGGGATTTAAGTATATAAGAGTTTTGACTAAAACAAACATTTTAAGGTTAGGCAACAGATAAACGGTCAAATATCACAGAAAATAGCAAATATTTATACTATTAAAGGTGAGTCAGTTAGAAATTAAACTTAGAGATGGGTTGCTAAAAAAACCTAGCCTGAATTAGAAGACTGGAAGCAATTTCTATTTGGACAGTGAATAAGGAATAACCCCTCACACTGCACTAGTAATTGTGACTTCTGTTGTATGTGCTGAAGAGACATTAGAAGAAGTGATAGAAAAGTCTCTACTCAATTCCACCGATGGAAAACAGAGAAGAGAAGAAGCAGAGCCTCCACAGAATATTCTGGAGCAGGTTATCTTCCCTGGAGGTGTGCAATGTCAGGACGACCTGTTGATTGTTTGTTAGACATTGTCAAGGTAAAGTAGTGGCTCCACTTTTTTGATTAAATATTATCTAGTGGAAGGTCTAGAAATTCCTATCAAACAATGCAACTGGTTTAATAAATGCTATGGAGAATGAAGGGCTTAACCAGCAGTCTTAATGGCTGTGTTGCAATCAGAGAAAATGGGCTCAAATATATACAACTGTAAATAGGAAAGAAGATCTGGTTTGACTGATTTTTAGTAGTTGTTCCCAAACTGCAAAGCCACGCCCTAAAAGACACAGTCTGTAATAACACTGCAATAAGAATTATATCCATAAAAAATTAGTATGTCTAGGAAATTTCTTCCAGTGGAGTTGAACTGGTGAAAATACCACTTCTGATCAGATATATAGCAAAATTAGACCACTACACAGAGCATTTTAGTTGCAGATGGAAAAGCACAGCAGGTCTCCTTGATGTATCTTAAGCATTGTATAGCTGTCAACTCCCATATGGGTTTGGCTAGAGGACAGTGTTATGGGATCTTAGTAAGTGATCTAAGATTAAAAAATATGTTCAGATGTGCAGACCATGAGGTCCCTTTTCCTACTTACACAGCTGGATGATATTTTCCAGTACAAAAGAAAGCTCCGTTAGATAACAGTTTATAACTAGAATTGGGAACAGAAGCAGAAAGGTTGGTGATTTGTCTAAGATAAATTGACAAGAATGATACTCCGTTTTGTCCAAGAGGATCTGATATGAAAACAATTGTAACCATCAAACAGAATGCCCAGACTAGAATTCATGAAGCTGTCCAAAAAACAGAAATCAAAATACAACATCATTTCATGAATAAGAGTCTTGTCCCTTGTGTAGAGGCATGTTGCCTCTTTTCTTATGAATTGGTGAGAATTAAACTGAATTAATACGGCCCAACTGTTGGGGTAATTTTGGCACTGGTATGTATTTCAACTCCATAGGCAGAGGACACAAAGGGCACCAAGACTTTCACATTCCTTCCAAGTGTTTAGCTCCATAAAATATATCAAAATTACGAAGAATAAGCCATACTTGGAAGGTTGGAGAGATATCTACTGTGAGAGGAGCATGGGCTGTGAATCTCATGTGGACTTTCCAACCTTGAACTCTAGGAGCTGAGATTCTAAAGCTGTGATTTTCAGGCACAGCCCTGTGTTCAGCAGTTTTTGTTACCTAGCTATCATTGTATAATAAACTGCATTGACATAAAAAGTGATCACAAATTGCAGCAAGCAATATGCCAATTAGTAATAAGAAAAAAAATTCTCTCACAGTGAAAGTGGGAAAATTCTGAAATTGGTTGCCCATCCCTAGAGGTGTTACAACCAATTGGAAATTTGGCTGCTGTACCACCAAGTTGTCTGAGATGGTATATAAGGAATGTTAGTTCCAAAAACACAGCAAGGTCTTTGCTTACCTGGATGGTCAGGGGGCAAAGAATTAAGCTTCTCATCAGGTGGCTGTAAGTAGTTAATACAGGTTTATCAACAGTAAATTATGTTTTACAGACCTTTTTGCCTTCTGTAAGATAATGGCTAGATGTGTGGGTGATCAAACAGTTGTCTGTGATGTCTGTCTTGGCTTCAGCAAGGCCATTTTCACACCATCTCCCATGATATCTAGGATGGAAACCTCACTTTCTGGGTCGATGCCTTATTAGATTTATGAAGAACTGCCTGGGTCGTGAGGGCAGCAGGTTATGGTCTCTACTGGAAATTCAGCTTAAAATGAATTTCCTCAAGGGTCTATCCTGTGGACTCTCCTACTTTGTATCTTCACCAAAACCATGGATGAAACAAGACTGATGAAGCAAACGATATTATAAAGAATAGGACAGCCATTCAGAGAGACCTACATTGACTACAAAACTGGGGAGACACAGAACCCACAGAATGCAAAAACGTCAAAGGCAAAGTCCTGTGCTTGGGATGAACCAACTCTCTGCATTGTTAAAGGCTGGACACTGCCTATCTGATTAGCAGGTTTCCAGAAGAGGAACTGGGAATGCTGGTAGTCAGCAACCTAAACACAGATCAGCAGTGCTCCCTGACAGCAGCAAACGCTAACAGCCAGCTGAACTTTCTAAGCAGATCATAGACAGATGATCAAGGAAGGTGACTGTTCCCCTTCACTCAGTATTTGTTAGATCACACCTGCAATACTACACTGAGTTTGGAACTCCTGCTGTACAAAAAAGGCAGTGATAAACTGCAACAAGCTAAGTGGAGTGTCACCAAGATGATCAGGGGCTGGAGCACAAGGCACAAGGGAAGGCTGAGAGAACTGGGTGTGTTCATCTTGGAAAAGAGGAGGCTGTTTTGCTGCTAACAACTTTCCAGTACCTATGATAAAACTACAGAAAAGATGGAGCCAAGGTCTTTACAATAATGCATAATGGGAGGACAAGAAAGAATGGTCCAAAATTAGGAGAGAAGATCTCACCAAACATAGGGAAAACTTGTTTACCAGAAGGTTGCTCAAGCACTGGAGCAGGTTTCCTGCTGAGTGAGGCTGTGGCAATTCTGTCCTCAGAGACCTGGGAACCAAACTGGACGAAGTCCTGAACAGCTGGGGCTGAATTCAGAGTTCATCTGGTTTTGAGCAACGGAATGAATACTTGAGCAAGGGGCTCAATGATTCTATGGCCTAATGGTTACTGTGGTGTGTCTTCCTGGTTGTACAAAAGACTTCAATATAGAAACACCCAGTTTAAATAGATGAGAACTTGAAATCTGCTTTTCTATCAAGCTGATATTTTCTTCTTTAATCGCTCCAGAATATTACTTATTTAACAGAGTTCTGCTTTATCAAAGTCTTCTCAGTGTCACTCATCCACCCTACCTTCCACAGCTTCTCTGACTGTGAACACAGAGTCCAGCGTGGTGTTCCCACTGCTGCACAATGCACAGAAATCTGGCTAGGTTTTCTCCTGTAAAAGTCTGGCTTTGATGACAAAGTTATCAGCAACCTAACCCTATCTCTCACTGTACCAGGATGCACATTAAAGGCATGTGCAGGGGAGGAAGCTGCATTATATATATGAGCATGGGTTTTTATTGCTCATTGCTCTTTGTCTCCTCAAAAAATCCTCTCCCTGTCCTAAATGTTCATCATAATAGCCAAGAAATGGAGACTGAATTGCTTTCCAGCTTTGATAATGAGTCCAAAAGTAAAGGAAGAAGGTTTTGTCTGCAGTTTCTGGATTTTTTTAATAGCAAAAATTGTTTCGCATAATTCATTTATGTAAATATTCCCATGGAGTAACTGCATCAAACTCCTTGACAACTTAGAACTGCTATTCTTGTGTTACTGCAAAGCCTCCTGATGCCTGATGGCTTTGGCAGAAATCTAGTAAACAGACATAACTCAATTACAGGAGTTTTAATACAAAACTGGATTATTTTGTTCATAACATTGCTGTTCTGAATCTTTATTAAAACGTCCTGCTTTCCTTATGTGTTGATTAAATGGAAGCCAAACTGTTAAAAAAACAATTTGATGATATTATGCTGAGTTTTCTGCTGATATAAATTGGCACAGTACCAGGTTTTGTCAAGTAGTTTCAGTGGAGCAGCAGAAATTTAACAACTGTGTTTTATAGCCTAGGTAACTTAAAGTGATTGAGCATAAACTTGAGCAACTAATCAGCAGGCTGAAGAACCCAAGTGTCTCTGGTCTGCTTCCTTTGTTTTGTTTTGTTGTCTTTTCTTTTTATTTTTTTTTTAATTCTACTTACTTTATTTTTAAAAATAAATGTTGCTGTAGAAGCACCTCTAAAAAGCAAGTGAGTGGAAACATTCTGTAGTGCTGCTAGTGCTTCTGTGCTTTGGCAATCTCTGATATGAATAAGACAGTAGTTAAGGTAATCTCCAACAATACAGGCAGTTTCAACAAGAGAAGGCATTAATATCTAGGC
Organism: Machaerirhynchus nigripectus; assembly: GCA_013397975.1. Lineage (NCBI taxonomy): Eukaryota > Metazoa > Chordata > Aves > Passeriformes > Dicruridae > Machaerirhynchus > Machaerirhynchus nigripectus. The sequence continues at coordinate 1,549,176 of VZRQ01001805.1, forward strand.
TAGATTCAAACCTCAAGGTTTTTATGTTAGAAAGCTTGTAAAACTTCTTAAGTTTTTTGGCTTGATAAGTTTGAAATCTAATAAGACTTTTTCAAAAGCAATCTGGTTTCAACATTTTTCAAAGCTATATCTAACACAGCTTTCCACGCTTTTTGCTGTTTGATTGTACTATTGCATACAATGAAACTTTAAAGCAAGAAACCAAGCAAGATGTTTCGTGGTTCATGCAGAGTCCTCTGACACAGAGCAGAATAAACTGCCTTCCTAGCACAAGGCACTTGCTAGTTGGAGTCAAATTCCTAAGTCCTCAGTACAGGAAGAAAAAGGGAACAAGAGAGAGGAAGTTTTAGGTCCCAGGACTGATGCTGGAAATGCACAAAAAGTGGGGGAAATTGAAACTCTTTCTGTTACAACAGGTTTCTATACCAAAAGGAAGGACAAAAGGTAGTGCAGTTCCTAAGACTGAATAGTTCTAAATTTATGCTGTTGCTTTCCATAGTTCATCGGCTTCATGGATGACTGTGGATATTTTCCTCTGCCTTTCATACAGAAATGAAATATGTAGGCAGCATGTTTTGAAACAAGGGAGGCAGATGAAGGTGAGTCCACAGAAGAGTTTGACTGGTCTAACATCAAAGAACCAACTTTGTGATTTTGCAGCTTCCCTGATGGGTGGTTGGTGCACAGCAGAGCATGCTTCAAAGCAAGGCACCTAGGAAGGAGGTTAATCCATGGGCTACCTGGGGCTGTCAGCCCCGTGATGTGTCCCAGAGGCCTTTACCTTTAACTGTCTGCACAGGCAGCAGGCTGACAGGCACTGTTGCATCCTTTCAGCCTGCACACCCCTTAGCCACAGAAAACAGGGCATACAGAATGGGGAAGAAAAGTTAGGCTCCCCATGACAGAATGTCACTTTCAATACAGTTTAGACGCACAGATATGTTGTACACTGGGGGGAAAAAAAGAGAAAGAAGTCCTTCTGATGCCTTAGGTTTTAACTTTTGGTTTTTTTCACATCCAGTTCTGCTTAGTATGTAACTCTGAAACTTCATACAGCCTGTTAGCTACTGTTCTCTCATGCTGGTTAGATGTAACAAACCCTCTCTGGGCCTGAACTCAAGGACACCTTGTTGTCCCAGGCCTCAAAATATGTAAAGTAAAGCGTCTGACAGGGGGAGAAAACTTGAGGTAATTATATCATTGCCTGAAATTATAATTAGAAAATTAACCCTGATATGCAAATAGACCACACTTATAAAAGTGTGAAAAACTCATGACCCAGGGTCCATCTTGGGTGGAGCCCCTGGGAGGCTTTTGACTGCCCAAGGTGTACCTTTGAAGGCCCTTCAAATAAATACCTACTCTTACTCTCTTAATCTTGTCTAGCCTCTGTTTTCAGGTAGCCACCTCAAGGCATCACTCCCAGCTCTTATGATTTCGGTGTAACTGTACAAGACTTCATATTCCTCTTTGATAAATAATCAGGTTTATCAAACCAAAATAAATTTCTCTATTCTGGCTGAAGATCGTGGGTAGCCTCCAAGGAGATAAAAGGGATCAGAATATGCAAGAACAGGGATCTAAGGAAGAAAGTTATGTGGGGTCTCAACTAGTATTCAACAAATGGAATATTTACATGTCCATATGCTGAGAAAATGACACTTTCTTGGTACTTTTGTAGGGAGATATTAGAGTTTTTGTCAAAAACTGTCAAAAGCAGTTTTAATTGAAATTGAGAGTGGATGGTTGAATGGAGTACTACCTAGGATACTACTGAACATTACAAGGTTCTGAAAAAAGAAAAAAAAACCAGTTAGGAGTGATGGCTGGTAAGTTCAGAAATTACACAAAATCAAATGCAACTTACATTGAGCCTTTGACTTTTAATTGTTCATAGTGACTTAACTTGTTTACATTCGTTCTTATGAAGAAAAAGTTGCATCCTGAGCAGAGACTTAAGACATTCTCTTTTTTTCTTGAAAGGCAGGCAGGACTAAGCATAGCTTGTATAATACAGAAAAAAGCCAAACAGAAAGCTAGAAGATCAAGCGATCTGCAGATGAGCATAGAACAGATAAAACACACGTATCTGTAGCAGAGAAATAAGAAAGAAAGGAAGACAAACTAAAGTGGAGAGGAAAGTCACATGCTATTACACCAGCTGTCTTTTGATGAATCCTAAAAAACCTCATTCAGTGAGAAGGTCAAACTCTGAGCGAGTGGTAGTGACAGGGAAAGCAATGAGTCTGTCACAGGCACCTATTAACCTTGAGACCTAATACTGCTTTGCACAAATAATGGACATGAAAACAAGCATAAAGAAAGCCTAACTGTTTATGGATTTCAAAATGCTCTGAATTATGAAGGCATAGCAGGTCTGAGTGTAAGGATTAAGGCACCACTTAACATGTTTATGTTTCATTCAGTTGACATATATTTAGCTGAATTTAGTTGACATATATTTAGTTGAATTTGAATTTGGTTCTATTTTGATCCACTTTGGACATCAGCATGATTCTAAGGTTGTTCCAAAGACGGATCTACCAAAGATCTAAAATGGAATTGTCTTGCAGTGGTAAAGAGGAAGAGTTATCTTTTAACCACATTTTTAAGGTCAGCCTTCAATGTAATTTCCAGCATTGACTCCCAGATCTTCTCTGCACATTACTGTAAAAGTTCAGACTAATGGACATGATGGTTCTAAGAAATGTTTAGTTTCTTTTTGTTCATACTTTTGTTGAACACACTGTTGTATGCAATAGATTGTACCCTGAATTTTTTCAAGTTTTTCTCATTCATAGCTAAGGCTGGTATGTTAAGGAACCTAGACAGAAAAATGACATATCATAGTAAGGATTAAAGCTCTATTGGTAATCTATTTTCTGTTACTACTAACAGAAATGTGAAAGCACTTACTCAGAAAATGAACAGTTCCAAGAATTAGAATATGAATAGCCTAGATATCACTGGAAATGGAATTTGGAACTATGGCAAAGCAGCAGTAATCCTGCCTTCAAAGCCCAAATGGAAACATAATTATTCTGTTGCTGAATGTTTGAAACACAATGACTCTATAATTTGCTTGGAAAAAACATCCTTGGCTTGGGTGACATAATTCTCTTCATCTCAGTCTTCACACAAATCACATCTACCCTGCCCTCAGGGATTTTTAAAGACTTTGAACAATGAGTGATATTGACATACTCCTAAATATTCCTCTCAGATACTTGGTAAATTATTGATATCTGTCAACTCAGTGATTATTTGAAAGAGGGATACTGACATAATGGAATTAAACTCTAAAGCAGATTGTTTGAAATCTGTGGCAACAAAATACAAGTAACAAAAAAAAAAAATCAAGAGAAAAATAATGGGTTTTAAAGGGTGGTCTGGACCACAGCCTGAACAATGAGACAGATCAATTTAGGATTTAAAAGGAAATTAATATTTTCTGAGTAGCTCACATTGCTCTGAAGGCAGTTGATTGTCATCAACTTCTCTAACAATTAGGTTATTTTGAGATAATTTCAGAATGTATTTACAGGGATAATAATGGAATACTCAATTTTTCCATTGGTGAAATAATACTTCTCTCACAGGACAATCTGACTATGATAATAGTTTTCTTTTATTTCTCAATTACATGTTTATATAGAACAGTGAAGAGGATTACTTTTACAATGAATCTTCATTTTCCTACAAATACCTGACTGGGACCTTGTATACAGAGGAGCTGCAGTGATCTAGTGAAAGATGTAACACTAAGGCAGTTTACTTTAACTGGTGCAAGTTTGTCTGTAAACATTTATTATTTTGTTACAAAAAAGGTAACAACCTTCTCTTGCATCCCAGAGAGAAACAGCATCACACCAAGTACTTGCTGAATGTGTACAAACACAAAAGATCCAACTAAAAACAGACTGATTTCTGCCAGCTCACAAAACACAGAACGTGCTGGGATCCTTCACCAGTCTCACAAACAAGGTGAACATGTAAACTTAATGTTTAAATACAGTAATTTATTTTAGTGTTAGCTTGCAGCTTTTTTAGGGACAGTCTCCCTTGGAACCTGGAGCTAAATGAAGGCCCAAGGTTCTCCTGTACAGCACATGGGGCATTAGGCATCCAGAAAGATGCTTTTATTTACAGTCACATTCAGCACTTCCTGCTGGCTGGAAGGAGAGTCCAAAATTTCACTCCAGCCCATCCCAAGGACTGTGGGGACACAGTTCACTTGGAGATGGTACTGCAGAGCTCTCCCCTAGGTGTTGTTGCCCTTTGAAGGGAAATGCTGGAGCCTCAGCAGACAGTCTCATACCACAGAAGGAAGAGGACCTTCCTGTAATGTGCCAGAAGAACTCTTCAGTCAATGGTGTAGGTTCTTCAAAGATTAAAACCTGCTTTCCTTTCTAAAGACTAACCTGTTGTCTTTAGATATGTTATTTATAAGTTTACAAATTTTAGGAAGAGATCACTGGTAGGAAAGATAACAGCCTTTTCCAGCTTCAGGCATTTAGTGGGCAGGAAGTGCCAAAAAATACCAAGTGTAGCAGAATGGAGACATGGTCAGCCCCCTCTTTTCACAGCCCTTCAAAACTCAATTTAAAAAAATCAAAATCTACATTTCAATCAAACGTTCTTTGTAAACAAGTACTCTGTGGCAGATTTTAAAATATATTTGGGTCCTACATACGTTAAGAGATGCTTTGCTCTTTTGTTAATGCCACAGGAGTTGTGAATAAACCCAGGTGCTCTACCAAACACCAGATGCAGAGTTCACATGCATGTCCTAAGGAGCACAGGGTGAAGTGAGACTGGGTTTATGGCTTTCCTTTACTTCACCCCCCTTCATGTCTGTGTTTCCACATGAGAAAGACAGCGAGCCTTGACAGGTGCTCAAGGCCCAATCTACAGCTAAAGTTACCACATTCTGAAAAAGCCTGGTATTACTATATTTTTTTGGACATCTGCTTGTCTGCTTCTAAAAGATGTAAAATATTTGGCAACAGGATTTTTGAATCCTGGTCAGGTAACATGATATAGAAAAGGAGGTTTATGTTGCATAGAAAATGAAAAAAATCCTGCTTCTCCAGTGATTTATAAACATCTGCTCCCTGTATTTGCCATCTTGTTGCTTGCTGCTTAAGTAGGTACCTATTCAAATAATGCACCATGTGAGAAGTTCTAGATACATTAGTATATGTTAATATTATATTGGACTGGCCTACCTAAAATCTCTGTGCCTCTTTTCTCCCTGAATGTTTGACTTTGTTCTTCATTTATGTGGAAAGCTTGGAGGCTGGAATATGTATGTTCTAGCAACTGTGGTGTCAATACACACTGTGTGGTACGTAATTCAAGCAAGAAATAGCCCCAATTCCTATTCTTTTTTTTCAATGTACAGTGCTCAAATTTACTGCATTTGTGCATAAATAAATACTCACATGGGGTATCAGTCCATTTACACACCAAGTAGATAACTTTCCAGAGTATTCCCTCAGAAATGCCTCTGAATTGAATTACAAACAACACACAGTCAATTTATTATTCACTCCAGCTATCTGGGTGGCTGTACATGTCATATGAGTCCTATATATGTTATATGAGCAATGCCACTTTTCCAGTTTTATCCACATCCATGATCAACACTCATGCACAAGTGCACCCTCAATAGTGATTGATAGTAACTATTGTAAGGATTGTCTCACGTTGGAGCAGCTCATGGGGAAGTGTCTGCTGTGGGAGGGACCCCAGCTGGAGCAGGGGAAGGTCTCCTCTCCTTGAGCAATTGCAGAAACGTGCGATGAACTGAACACAGCCCCCATTCCCTGTCTCCCTGAGCCAGTGTGGGGGAGGAGGCAGAGCTGAGCAGGAGGAGGAATGAGGGGTTTTAAGATTTGCTCTGCTTCTCATTATCCTGCTCTGGTTTTAAATGGTAATAAGGTCAGTTAATTTCCCCAAGTCAAATCTGCTTTGCCCATTGTGATAATCAGTGAGTGATCTCTGGCTGTCCTTATCTCAACTCGTGAGCCTTTTGTCATATTTCCTCTCCCCTGTCCAGGTGTGGAGCGGAGTGATAGAGTGGCTTCACTGGGTACATGACATCCAGCCAGGGTCAACCCAACACACACCTCTGCCTTTTGCTCTCTTGCTGAATATTAGTTTATTGCTAGTATTGATGATCAAGCACTAGTATTTGCTATAACTTTCAGCTTCACATTTAGAGTCAGAAGTTTGCAACTTGCCAATAAGAAAGCAGAAACAGAAATTGAGAAGTTGGTGCTTTAGACAGACAATATTCAGCCTTTTCATCAGTTACTCTAGCAAGTATTTCCTCTGCCAGCCTGTACTTTACAGTTTTCCTTTGGATTTCTGCATTTATCCTGAGCTGTAGCAAAAGTATGTGTGAAGTATGGGAACACAGTCCATGGGCATTTAGGTGGTTAACTGACTAAAGAAAACAGCCAAGCCATAGCTGCTTTTCACAGTACTCTGCCCAAATTTCCAAGCTAGCTGCAGTATCAGGAATCAAGGCTTTCACATTTAACTCTACTTTTCATAGACTTTGAGTATCATCCATCTTGTCAAAGACAGCAACTTGTATTTTTTCACTGAATTTCATTATTCTGCATATATAACTTGACAAAATGCCAATATTCTGCTCAAGTTTGGCTGCAGTACAGTGCAATTACTTTTGTAAAGGAATTACACACTGAACTCCCTTTATTTTAGTACAAAAATGAGCACATGCTGTGCACATGGGGTGACGGTCTAACATGTTGGAGCAAATCTGAAAGGACTCATTCAACACGAAGATAAGTATTAACTTTCCTGTCCCAGACCCTTTAAGATTTTTCCATGAAGCAGAATAGTTCTCAAAGACAGAATCTTGTAAGAACCAAGTTATCTCATGCTGCTCATGAGCATACTTTCCTCTATTAACCAATACAACAGAGGTCTATTTTTACTTAGTGGAAGGATAAAAAAAGATACTTTCTTGCCTTCTTTTAGGTGTAAAACACACAATTTAGCTGTAAAGTTTGCTGATGACGATCATTTTAGAACATATACCCCCCCAAGGGTGGTAAAACAATGCCATTTTTTGAAACCCATTTCCAGTGACATTCTCCAATATTGATACTTCCTCTGCTTCTTTCTTTTTTTTTTTTTAAGTGAAGCTAATAACTGAATCTGAATGGTAGGATGTTAAGTAATGATAGAAAGAGATTAATGGAGGTAGACAAAGTCTGAAGACTTGTTTAAAGTGGCAGGACTACCCGATTATCATGCAGGCAGCCTGAGGTAAATTAATAGATTCAGAGTGAAATTCAACGACACAGGTCTCAAGTGTATTGCTTTTAATCCTAACAAGCATTTACTTCTGCAAACCTAAAATGCCTGTTATGCAGAAGGATAAAACCCTGGGTGTTTTATTTATACTGATATTTGGCAGTGGATATGAAAGGTTATTATGCATATCGTGGAGCTTGAGTTAATGTTCCATATGTGCCTCAGTTTCCATATGAGCCTGAGCACAAGAGTGTCTGGATGGCTGCAAAATCAGTGAGTTTGGCATATGATGGATGTGAGAACAAGCTTGTGAAACAGCAGAGATATGCAAGGCACCCACTCCTTAAAGTACCAAGATTAAAACACATTTTTGAGACTGATTGAGTTTTAACTAAAACAAATATGCTAACTTGGTGTTAGAATTAGTGGTGGGGTGGGTTAGAATGTCCAGAGAAGCAAATAGTAGATTGGTTCACTTAACTTTGAGAAACAAAAGCTGAGTGCCCTTTATAGACATACTGCCTGATGTGTCTTATGTAATACCTGGGAAGAAAAGAACTACTGAAGTTATACAAGAATTATATTAACAGCAGAGGAAAATTTTAAAAGCCAAAACTTGCTCTGCATAACTTCAGGCTCTGCATTAACTTCAGGAAATCAGGAGAAAGTTTCTTACCGTTTTCAGTAGCAAGGGTATGGAACAGTCCTCCAATCGGAGTTGTGCCAGGAAAGAAAACCACATTAATTAGTTTAAAGACTCATAAACTGATCAACTTAGGAGGAGGAATTACAAAAGTGTGTTGCTTACAATAGCCTGGTTTCAGCCTCCTGCTCCTATTACAGCTCTGGGCTCCTTTGGGAGTGTATTAGTAAGGATCAGAAGCATTCTAAATGCCTTTGTGGTGTATGTGGCCAAACCTTCCCCAGGAGAATCAGAGAGGGCTGGCATATATCTTCTCGTATTTGATTGCCTGCCTCAGAATAAAATGTGGCAGCCTTGAACCCAGTCCTATTTGTTTTCAGAGTAATTATTGCTGTTGGCAACTGTGACAGGAGAAGGAATGACTCAGAGCGAATCAATATGTCCACAAGCAAAAGCAGAATGTTCACAGGCTAAACAGGACACAACCACAGTTGCATAAGCACAGCTACACTACAGTCATAATAGAGCAACCTATTATACTTGATACAAACCAGAGATCAAGTTTGTCTGCCATTAATATGTCCGGTGCACTCCAAACTTTACATACTATTGCATTAAAAAGTTTAACAAATAGCTACCTATTACTCTGGTCTGAGTGGATGTAGCCTGCAAGCAATGTCAGCGCAGTTTTGAACTGAAACAAATCAGGGTGTGAACATCTCAAAAATTAAAAAAACCTCCAGGACCAGAAATAAAGTTCAGGTAACTGTGGCCACGAGTTGTGAATATAATACAGCCCTGTGTAAACTATTGGCCCTTGCACCTGGAGCAGTCCACATTAATCTACTGCTTAATGTAAAACAGCCTTCATCTTGGGACTCTGACCCAATGGAGTTTCCAGCACTGTGGCTCAGTTCAACCAGGGGAAAAAAGCATCTGTCTCAGAATAACGGAGGATATAGCTTGTGGGAAATAGTATTCTAGTGCAAAGAGGAAAATTTGAATTGGAACTCCTCCAGATTCAGGATGATCTGACGCTATGTCAACTTTCTGGTCTAGCCCCTTGGCTATGAAAAGAAGGGCTATCATCTGCTACAAGACATATGCAAGTAGCTAGACATGGCTAAAAACTGAGATAGACGTGGACTATTAGAGCATGGCTATGTCTGCAAAGACCTAAAGTCAAAAATAATGTGCAATGGCCTTGAGGGACTGAGAAAGTTGTCAGCAAATAATAGTTAAAGGCTTAAATAGAATTTACGTTTCTAGTTCCACTTCAGATCAACTCTCCTGTCCCTGTGTTTTATTATCTAACTCTTATGAGCCCTGTGGCACTCATTAAAAATATAAGATGTCTGGTCTGTCCTGAATTTGCTGCAGGTCTTTGTTAGCTGCTACATTCTAGAATGCTCTTTACCATCCTTGGCAAGATAAGTCTTAAGCAAGTCTGGGATAGCAGAGCTATGTTTAAAATTACTATTAAGGCTATTTAGCCTTTTAGCCCATAGCAAGCAAAAGAAATTTAGTGAGGTAGTTGCTCTAAGATGGCACACACCAAATATTTGCTAAGTAAAGCACAATTTTAATGAAAGGCCATTTTCAGAGCAACTGCTTAATATTTAACAGGCAGTGGTGGGTGCATAATTTGTCAAATTAAATACCTTAATATCTTCTAATTCATCATATCATTATTGAGAGTTAAAATAAGGTAATGCTTGTTTTTTGGTCTTTGTTTGTTGGTTTGTTTTGTCAAACAGATTCTAAGACATTAACTGCTTGTAAACATGGACAAAGGAACATGCAAATGAAATGTTGAATGAATGGTCACCAAGTAGTTGCCATAAAATATCTACTGATAGGAAAGCTCACATTGCTGCAATTCTGTTTTTTCAAAACCACAGCTATTTGCAGTGATTCAAAAATAAAAAAACCCACTTCTTTAGTGCTCATACCTGCCTGAAACCTTGTGGTGCCGCTTTTCACACAGATTTCTTCTCTGAAGATGCTGTGAAAGGTTAGAAAACAGTTCTGCCACCACATCAATCCAAAGAATTTTAGGCAAGAATCCTTCATACTAAAAGTCAGCATAGGGTACTAGCTGCAAGAGGTCATGACAACCATGCATTCCTTGCTCATCCTTTTGAGTAAAGTTTGAGTCTATTCAAATTCTTGCTGGAACATGGAAGAACTGATTTTTTCAAGTGCCTGAGACTTTAAAATACAAAGATTTTGGGCTCAAATGGACAGCTGGTATGCAAATCTTTTCTTCATTTAGGTTTTTGCACAGGAAACCATGTGTACTGCCAGCAGGCTGTTTGGTTCAAATGATAAGGTGGTTGTAGTGAGGTGGGGGTTGGTCTCTTTTTCCGGGCAACAACTGACAGAACAAGAGGACACAGTCTTAAGCTGCACCAGGAAAATATAGATTGGCTATTAGGAAAAAGTTTTTTACAGAAAGAGTCATAAAATGTTGGAATGGTCTGCCCGGGGAGGTGGTGGAGTCACCATCCCTGGACGTGTTTAGAAAGAGATTGGATGTACTGCTCAGTGCTATGGTTTAGTTTAGTTGAGGTGTTGGGGCATGGGTTGGACTCGATGACCTCGAAGGTCTCTTCCAACCTGGTGATTCTGTGATTCTGTGATACACAAAATACTTGGTTATACACCAGATAAGTATCTGGTTATACACAAGATAAGTATCTTAGAACAGAAGAGTGCTGGATTTGGCTGGAATAGAGTTAATTTTCCTCACAGTGGCTGGTACAGGGCTATGATCTGCATTTATACAGTGATGACAATATAGAGATATTCTTGTTATTGCTAAGCAGAGCTTGCATAGAACCAAGGCCTTTTCTGCTTTTCATACTTCCACACTGACAAGGAGTCTGGGGGTGCTTAGGAGCTTGGAANAATACTTGGTTATACACCAGATAAGTATCTGGTTATACACAAGATAAGTATCTTAGAACAGAAGAGTGCTGGATTTGGCTGGAATAGAGTTAATTTTCCTCACAGTGGCTGGTACAGGGCTATGATCTGCATTTATACAGTGATGACAATATAGAGATATTCTTGTTATTGCTAAGCAGAGCTTGCATAGAACCAAGGCCTTTTCTGCTTTTCATACTTCCACACTGACAAGGAGTCTGGGGGTGCTTAGGAGCTTGGAAGGAGACACAGCCAGGACAGGTGACCCGAACTGACCATATGACATCATGCTCAGTATGTAAAGTGGGGGGAAGAAGGAGGAAGAGTGGGACATTTGCAGTGATGGTGGTTGTCTTCCCAAGTCACCGTCACAAAGGATGGGGCCCTGCTCTCCCTGGAGGTGGCTGAACAGCTGCCAGCCCATGAAGCAGTGAAGTAATTCCTCATTGTCTTTTGCTTGCATGAGTGGATTTTGCTATCCTTATTAAATTGCCTCTATATCTCTACCCATGAGTTCTCCCAGTAAGTGTATCCCACTGAGGTTTTGAGGGTCTGGAGGTTAGCCACCAGCATCCGCAGACCCACTAAGGTGCTTCTGACATACTCATATCCCTTCCCTTCCCTTCCCTTCCCTTCCCTT